>VZTH01000732.1:0-51898 GCA_013397815.1 Aleadryas rufinucha
CCCTCCCCTCCCCTGGATTATCTCAATGATGTCCTTTTTATGGGAGTGCTATGGCTAAAGTCAACATTTTTGAGTGGTGAAAGCTTAAAGTGACTTCGTCCTTGGGTTTTTAGCAGTGATTGCTGTTCATATAATGCAGCAATTTAACAGCTGAGACAGAACATTGTCTGCACTGAAGCATTACCAATATGGCAAACAGAAAGCTGTACTGAGTCAGCCTCAGTTGTCTTTTCCTGTTTGATATTCAGTACTGTTGAGTTCAGGGAGGCAGCTACCTGCTTGGTGCTGTGCTTTGCCAAATAGTCCTTTGGAAGAGCATAAGCTAAGAAACCTCTTACATTCTGTTGACTTTTCCAGTAGGACTTCAGGAAGGTAAATTTGACTAATTATGAAGTGAAAGTAACTCAGTACTTCCATGGAGCAAATTCTCTAGTATCACTGGTATACTTACTTGTTGCCTGCTGAATGGGGTTACTGGGAGTGGCCTGGGACTCCCCAGCTCTGCTGGACAAGTCACAGCATTCCTGGGAACACAAGTATGTTTCTGAAATGCACACATACGTACCAGTGTGCACAAGGCAGTACATTCACAAGCTCCACATTCAAACAAAAAGTAAGCATAACCAAGCTTCCCACAGTGATCCTCCCACTGAGTTACAACTCTGAGTTAAGATGTGATATCACATGTCAAAGAGTATGTTGCTGTTTGTTCCCTGCTTTGTCGGGACAGATACGGCACTAGGCACTGCCCATATCTAGGTAAATTGCAGCCCTCCACTATTTATCCCTTCCAGTCTCGACATGGTAAGATTTCCCTTAAGATTTTCAGCTTAGCTGACCTGCCTGAAGCACTGTGACCTCTCTCACTGCAGGGCCTGAGTGCTTTTATGCCTGTAATGTAACTCAACTCACAACCCTGCATGTACTGGAGCAGTACCATTTCCCCTCTTGCACAGGCAAAAACAGGAATGCTGAAGGACAAGAGCTCTGCCAGCCAAGTCCACAGAGAGGTGAGTGCCTTGCCCTTGTACAGTCTTCATGTCATCCGCTCTAGGTACTGCATGGAGACTCAGGACCTCTACAACAGAAAGCAGTGACCAACAGCATCAGGTCAGGTTTTGCTGCAGTGGCTAAGCTTGGGGGTGGGGTGGCACTTTGCCAAAAAAGCATCAAAGGGTTAATAGATACTTCTTTTACTCTTCTTTCCAGGAAAGAAGAGTAAAAGAAGGATAAGGAAAGAAAGAACAGTGTGCTGGCAAATACACTGGATATAAAAGGATATCTTTGCAATTCAAGACCAGTAAAATCCCCTTATCCCTATTTGCTTGCATTTTTTTTGCAAAACGCCGGACTACTGAGAGGATGTATGGAAAAAATGTCCTCCTGCTGTGTTCTTTTTCTCCCCTCACAGTTTCAAGATATTCTTCATAATAAAATTTAAGGACAATTAAATGTCTTTCCAAACAACAAGATAGCAGCCAGAGGCAAAGTCCCCTAGTGTCCAGCTCCATTGTGAGCTTTCAGACTGAGCCTTGTCTTCTCCCTGAAGCTCTAGGTTTCTCCAGTGTCAGATTTAAAAAAAAAATACATTTTTTTTTTAAAGAGTGTTTAGTCCCTAACAAGAAGCCATATCGTATTTACACAGTCAGATGTATCAGCCATGACTGAAAAACTGGAAACTCCTACAGTGAGGGAGCTGACCAGTGCTTTCAACACATTATTTAAAAACAGTATTTATTGTTTTTGTAGCTTTTGGCTACATAGACAAAACACAGCCAGTTAAAAAAATAAAATAAAAAAAAATCTGAAAAATGTCTCACGGGACTTAGATGCTTTCCCTTCTGTGCCTTGTTTCTGGCTAACAGGACTAACTCACAAAGCATATGGCATCCTTTCTGCTCTGGACACCGGGAGGTACACCAATGACAAACTATCCATGGAGGGTTTTCTAGACCTCCAGACACATCGTTGTAGTTGTTCTGCTAATGCAATAAGCCTAATTTGTTCCAAATCAGGATCCTCTTAATACGACTGATTTACTTTCTGCTTCTTTTCTATCTTTACTGTGCTCATAAACCTTCAGGTTTGCACTAGTAGGGCCATCTTCCTCAAGACAGCCTATCATTTTTTTGGCCACGTGAAATGTGAATATTACTTCAGCTGTCTCCTTCAGTATAGTAATGGTGTTTCAATTCCATACCAACCCTACAAGAATACCTGCTAAAATTAAAAAAAAAAAGATAATTAAACAAATAAAAATCCAAATTAAATATCTGTTATAGGATCCAACAAAATTATTAGAGGGGAAGGCAGCCTATGTGATTTTTTAAAAAAAAACCCCTTGTGGATGCCTAGTTCGGCATTTATCTTCCCCTCGCTGTTCAGTGAAGGGGCACAAATGTACTCACACAGGAAAAAATACACAAAATCACATGTGTTAAGCATGAAACCTTTCTGTGTTTGTTTTTTTTTTCTATTCCATCAGGTGTTATTGTAGGTGCTATACTGTGGCATTGGGGGCAAGGGGGTTATGCTCTGGGGTACTTCAATGAGCAGAGCTATTCTGCAGAGCTATTCTGTCTATTTATACTCTTGTAAATATCTCTCTGAAATGGTGCAGAGCTAGCTAAAATTAAAATCATATGTCTTTCCAGTTGTAGCCAGTCAATGAGAATAAAGGCATTCCTGTATCCTATTAGAGGATCCCTGTGGTATTTCAGACATCTTGAGGTTGCTGTCATCAGGCCTGTCCCTTCTAAAGCTCACTCTAGCCTTGCAAGAAGCTCACCCTTACAACTGTCATTACTGCCGTGCTAATTGCCTGAGGAGATAGGCAGTCAATGAAAGCACTCTCGTGCTCCTACAGCCATGGAACAAAGGCTGCTCCCCTGCAAATAACCTGTGCTGGAAGGCTCCTAGAGCCTGGCAGGCAGTCCCGCTCAAGTGGAGGCTGCCGTGGAGCCAGTCCAGTGTTCAGAAGAAAGCTTAGAGGGTGAAATACATCAGAAAGGGCAGAGAAGCAAGAGGAGCAGGCAGCAGAGCTCATGTGGATTTGCACAGACCAGTTTGACACATGGTGTGAACCAGGGAAGTAAAGTATGTGCAGGATGTTAAGCACATGTAACCTCATATATTAACAATCACCATAAGAGACAGGCAGGCAGGCAGGCAGGCAGGCAGGAAGGAAGGAAGGAAGGAAAGAAGGAAGGAAGGAAGACTTTGAGGCAGGAGGAGATAGAGACACATAATGTCATACCACTCCCTCCTTTAGCCCCTTTCCATGAAATTGGTAAATTTTCTCAGACTCTATAAGACATTTCAAGTTTCCAAATGTGCTAGCATCATCTGGTAAATTACCTGCCATCTCATCTGCTTACTACCACCACAGAACAAAAACGGCTTTCATTTGCAAAATGAAGTGTGACCAAGAAATTGCTTATGGTTATTTCATGGCCATAGTGGACTCCCCACACACAGAGCTACACTGCAGCATGGGTCTGTGCACCACAGAAGGAAGTCTTGTGTGTCTGAGACTTCAACAGCTCAGGTCACATTAGGCATCAGTTCCTCTGCCAGTGTGGCTTCTGTGGTCTTTAATATCATGGCAGAGATGTTTTCAGCTGCAGCCTTAGACCCTTGCTCTCAGGTGTGCAGACAGGTAGACTAAGCCAGGTGAGTAAGTGTGGGCAAAGTGTTCTTCCACACTCACTTCTGACTACGATTTTCCTGGCAAAATTGGAGGCTGCAGTCACCAAGGTCTATAAACCACTGATAAGGCTGGAGGGTGTGTGGTGTGAGGGAGCAGTGCCTTCCCTGCCTCTCTTTCCAAACAGCAATTGTCCCCAGAAACACACGTCTGCAAAGTATTTCAGAAGAGGCCATCCTCAGCTTGAACACCACAGAAACAGAACTGAAGAACAACCTCTCTCCCTGTTTTCCTTCCAAAATGTCTTGTTGAACCACACTTCTCTGTTTACAGGTGAGGGTAGTGACTGCTGATCTGATATGCAGTGACTAGCTGTGTGCATGCAAGTAAGAAAAAACTATTGCAAAATATAAAGAAATAAGAAGTTTTATTGAAGTGTGTGATGCTTCCTCCTCATTTTAACTGAGGAATCCAGTTTATATCCCAGAACAGAAAAATGTTCATTTCTCTTCTCATTTTAGACACATTTTAGGTTTGGGATTTTTTTTATTTTCCTTCCCGTCCTATGCCTGGTCTTACCTCAGCTGCTGAAAGCATTCAGCTATTGATTTTTTTCATTAGCCACCATTACCACAGCTAAACAGATGCAGTTAACAATTTCACCAAATTAAAGTTGCAAAGCAAATGCATAGCTTCATCTTTCATCCCACATTTTGCAAAGCCTAAACAAAAGAGTGCTCTTGTAAAAGGAAGCCTGCAAGACTGAGATGACAGAGAAGGTAAAACCAAGAGCCACAGGGACTCTAGATTATACACAATATTAAGGATAACAACTGAACATTTAGAAAATTATGATTATCATTAAGAATATAATATACTTACAAACTCGGAGTTTTTTTGAGGTGACAGAAGTTACCTGTTACCCTTGGTGCATATTTTTTAACCAGATTACAGAAGAAATGTTTTTCAGGGAAGAGGGTGAGAGAATTTACTGCCTTGTGAGGATCTTGGGCCTCTCTGAGGTCATTAGTAGTCCTTGGAGGTAGAAATAACACCTTCTGTGGGGCTTTTTTATTTTTCTGGTGCAAGGGTGACAGGGTCACCATCAGTAGGGAGGAGATGAAAGCAAAGATATATGGGAAGAGGATCTCATGGGAAAAGGAGGGGAAAAAGAGGGGCTTCAAAATACAGCTCATTCCCAAACTGGAGTTTCTCACATATGTATTTTAACTTTGCTTTCTAGTAGTATCATTTGCATGAAAAATGCTTGTGCCCCTGTAGCACTTTACAAGACACTATTTTCTGAAATATAATTCCTTCTTTCTGACTTGTTGGGATGTAGATGCTACAAGTACCATACTCCTGAAAGGTGGCATTGAACACCTCTGTGCTACACAGACTATATAATGGCATTATGTCTAAGAACTTAAAAATACATTAACTGCAATAAGTGCTTTAAAAAATAATGGCTTTTCACTTCTCTGGAAACAAGGAACTGTACAGCTGAGAGAGACTTCGATGACAGAGATCAAATTCAAACTGCAATATGCCCAAAAGCTGGTGATGTTTGGATGAAGAACTTTTCATTTGAGCATTGGCTACTGCAGTGAACACTGAATTTAGCACCATATGCAACACTGAACTCTCTCAAACCTCATTTGGATGCAAAATCTTGGGCTGGGCACATCTCTGCTGAGCATCTCTGGCAAAACCTGAGGACATAAAATTTGTGCCTGGTGAACCTTATGTTGATTTCTGCCCTCTACTGGAAGTGAATCCAGAGGCACTCACACAGTGACAGCAAACTGGAAATGCAGTTGGTGACAGAGAAATATCTCCTTGCACACACACGGGTGATGCCACTTATTTTATGCTTTTTTGACAGCTGAACAGTTTCACCTGTTAAACTGCTAATCTGGACGGCAATACAGGAACTGAAATAGTTGTGAAATTGTAGGTCTGAAGCACTTTTGCAAACGCAGTGAGGATTTTAAGATCACGGGTAAAGCATAAAAACCTCAAAAACATCACGTTGTGCCATTTTTACATTCAGTAGTGCAGTGTAAATTTGTTTATTCGGGCCCTAAACAAGTGGTATGGCAGTCACATGTGGGTCACAGAAGCAAATACCCATCCTTTCCTGCTAGACTGGCATTCAGGGGACAGCTATCACAGGCTTACCAGTGATTGCCAGATTTCTTCTAAGTTATGGCTATCATTATATGGCTATATTGGCTTGTGGGTATGTTGTTCTGCTTGAGAATGGAAGTGGTTTGTTGGAGAGCTCTGGGAAAAAGGCAAGTAAATATGTCTAGGAATAAATAACCACGAGAATATAAATGAAATTACAAATAACACTATAAAGTTAAACATGAATGAATGGAGCTATTACAAACAGAAGAAACTTCTATCAAAGGACAACAAAGCACTGTATGGTGCAATATGTTCTCATAGTGTAGTCAACTCAAGTGAGAATCTCAGTCCCTTTCAGGGTTTCACTGATGACCTCTTCTCTATGATCATTAAAGGGTTTTGCACTGCAGTGAATCTAATTAAAAACTACTATTTGTAACTTCTTGTTCTTTCTCCCTCTTTTCTGTAGGTTTTGTCTGCATAGAAACCTGGGCCAGTGTTGCTTGGTGGGTATTTTTAACTAAACAATTAAATCAACATAGAACCTCTGTAAATGCCTAAATGAGAAGGATGGACAGTCTCTCACTTCTAAACTTTCTAGTTCTCCTTTCACCGCTTGGAATAGCCCAAACATGAGAGATGGAGCAAAAGCAAGCCTCTGTGTTTGAGTCTTGCTTATATTCTGCTTATTTTGCTTTTTTTTCTTTCTTTCTGTGCCATTTCTACCCAACAGCTTAAGAAAGGATCATACACAAAACAAGAGTGTATGGTTCAAGAACAAGTATTCACTGCAAGGAAATTTTCCCTATGTAAGGAGCTACTGAAAGAACAAAGAGCTGAAATACATTTTCCTATTTAGTTTCTAATCAACATTATGGCTATTTACATATAAGAGGATTTTTGTCCTGATAAGCATGTAGTATGCTGCCAAACAGAAGAAAATAGCACAGTTTTCCATCTGAAGGTTTGAGCTGGTATTTTTTGGGCTTTATGGAACCTTAGGGATTTCCTATTAATAACTATGTCCCGCCTTGCACAAGCTAGAGGTTTTCCCTGTTTTCTTGGCCTACCTTTCATTCACTGTGACTCCTCAGACTTCCTTCTATCAGCCTTTGCAGACGTGAATTCTCTTGCAGGAGCAATGTAGAATTTCAAAGCAATTAGGAGGTGTGTGGTTAACCTTCACGAATCTTCACAACTGGTATCACTTAACATTACTCTAAACAGCTTCAGGGTAATTAAGCCACTGGTTCTGTCTTTCTGGTTTTGCGTCTGCTGCTCATAAGTTTAAAATCATATCTGGAAGCCTTATGTTTTCTGAGCTGGTAGCAGAATACATATTCAGGCTATGTGTATGTGCAATGAGCGGGCTGGTAGACGCAGGCAGTTGGGAAACTGCTGAGATGGGCTTGTGGAAAAACTTCGTGCCCAACAGAAACCCACAGCATACTTTCCAAAAGCAAAACCCCAATAAAACTTCACTGGATTAATGATCTGATTTAATTTCTTCTCCTGCAAGCTTCATGAAAGCAGGGGAGCTGGCAACTCAGTCTATCGCTGCCTGCAGAGCTGTCCTGCAGCCCTAATAGCGGTGACGGGGAGGAGTCACGGGTGTGAGTCACACTCTGAGCTGTTTGCGCAAGCAAGCTGTGTTTCAGGAGGAGCCTTGAGCACCTCAGCTTCACTTAAAGCGTGTGTTCTCATCATTTGCAGTTGTGTCAAATGCATTGTAAGAGCTGTAAATTTTACTCTGTTCCCAGGGAGAGAGGGAGGTGGCTGCATTACTACACCCAGACACAGCTTCACCACCTCTAGTGAGTGCAAAGGAGGGGCCAGCCACAGTTTGTGTGTTTCTCTCTGTCCCTCATTTGGGTGTTTGGTGTTTCTCTCTGTCCCCCATTTTAGGGCAAGGAGGGCGTGTGCTCATTTCACAGACCCGTGCCCAAACCTTCGGTCAGCAGCCAACCCCTTCTCACCAAAGTGAGGAACATTTCTAGCTTTTGCTCCCCACACTTAGCTGCTGTTCCCCTAGTCCAGTATTGACGCAAGTGTCAGCTTAACCCTGAAGAGGTGACACTGCCTTGTTTAACTTCAGCTTATTTCACTTTATGTAGAACAAGAACTTTCCATGCCAATTTTGGGGTTTTTTCCTCTCTCCACTCTTCACCTCATCCCAAAAAGGACTGGAGAGGAATTAATTTCCAACTATGTAGAAGAAGAAAGAGAAAAGAGAGCAAAACAATTCACAGTGCAGCCAAATTTCAACTGAAAGATGACATTGCCTTTACTGAGCTGTAAACATAGATGACATACTGCTCTTTTATGAAGGAATGGGGAAAGAGAAAGTGTAACTCCATCAATACGAGTAAAGATATCTGCAATATCATGAATTTAACAGCATTTCACATTACAGTATGGAGAATGCCTAGCCCAAGATCTAGAAGATGAAAGGGCTGAAACAGGAGGAAATTGCCTCCACTTCTGAAAAGATCACTACTCCTGGGCAAAAGCTTCTTTATTGCACAGGTTTTAGAGGAAGTCCAGTCTTAAGAAGATGGGACTCACAGACAGTGACTCAGGATACACCAGTGTCACAAGAAAAGGGAGCTACTGGAAAGGTGAATGCTGTAAACAAGATGTGAGGCAACACTGTAGAAAACTGCTGTGCTCTTATAGTTGTAATTTTGCCCTGAATAAATGTAGAGCCTAATTCATTCTGATTTATACTGAGCTCTGCCTGACATAAAACTGGTGCCTTTTTCCCCTTTTCCAAGTTTCAAACCATGAAAAGTCAGAGCACAGCTAGCCTTCATTTCAACCAGGTATTTCTCTCTACTCCTCTATTAGGATCTACCCTAACAGAGAGGGTTCTTGTCATAGGATTTATATGCCAGGTGGGGATTTTACCACCAATTGGAGCTCAAGTTCCCAGCTTGTGGTTCAAGGCAATATGCAGGACTTGGAGTGATATAATTTCAGTCAAAACTTTTCATTTCCTTTCCCCTAAACTGGGGCCATCATTCCTAACCTTCTTGCTGCTCTCAGTGTATTGTTCCATGTGCTTTGTTGGTACCTCTGTCCTGCTCAGGTACAGAGATGTTTCCATAACACAGATGCGAGAAGTGTTCATCGTTTTTTATGCTGAGGTCAGTGTGCAGGTGCAGGCAGACCCAAATGGCCATGGCTTCACTGAGTGTGTGGGAGCCAGTGCATGGCTCTGCCAGCCGGCTCTGAGGACCACCCTGCCTTTGGGCAGGAATCCCTCCTACCTGTGGGGAAGGATTTATGTCTCTGCTTCCAAACAAACTTCCTTTCTGTAAGACAGCACCAGTTGCCAGAAAACCACACATAGCTGTGGCTGAAATACCAAGAGTGTGATTCTGTCTCAGGGATTTTCTGCCTTCATGCTCCACTCCAGCTATGCTTTCGTGGCAGATGACATCAGCATCACTCCTCAAGCCCAGCATATAGTATTCTCCAAGCAATGCAGACACTAATTAATTCCAAGTATGCCCTTAATCTCGTAACACAGCTCATGTATGCCTTTACTTTTGCACACGCAGGAACCAAGCCTTTTTCTTCATCCTAAGTGGTGTTCAAGTAACTAACATTAATTAAACATGCAAGGTTGTCTGTATTCCCTACAAACTGCATGATGTTTTTGCAATGTGGGTGTCACTGAGATCAAGTGGGCTAAAGGAATAGCAAACCTGACATTCAGTAATAAAACAATCATGACAGTCCTTGTGTAAGCCAAAGCTTTCAGAGAAATTTACCACCAAATTCAACATTTCAAAAAGTGTCTTTTATTTTCACATGTGCAACTACAGCAATTCATCAATTCGTGCCCTATCTCACACTGAATACTAATAGGGACACCAAAAAAATCAGGATACATCAGTCTCATCTCAGTTCTGCAGCTTTTTCATTAAAACTCAACAGAGTTGGTAAGAATTATTTTCAGAAAATTCAGCAATTCCTAGACCACATCATAAAAATGAATCCCCACCAAGACTATGTCTCTTTTAGGGCTTGCTTTGAATCCAGATCCATTTGAACAACTCTTAAGAAAAGTTAAATATCTCACAAAGGTGTTATATCTGTTTTGACACAGTAAGAAAAGGATTTGATTAGATTGGTGTAATTTCACCAGAAGAACTCTGTGGTGCTATGATCCTGAGCTGATTGCCCTCATCACAAACAGTGAGTTTGCCACCTTTTCTGGAGCACCGTACATGGCCCTGAGCCCGTCTCTGCTCATTAAGTTGTTTCTTGAACTTTGCAGGCAGCTGTAGCACAAGACTGTGTATTGCTGCTGCCATCATAGTCTTCATAAAGATATGCAGCAGTGAGAGAAAGTGGTTAATAAATGTACTCCAAAATTCAAATTGAAAAAGAAAAGATAAATAACAATTTGACATTCTTGTTGGGGTTTTCTTTTTCCTGTGTTTTTTCTATTAGATAGTTGTATTTCTCTTGTTCATCCTCTGTCTCATGCAGCTGTTTGCTTGAGGCTACACTGAATGAATGAACATGAATGAAGCCCCAGGAAATGCATTTTTATAAAGTCTCTACTGTTCACAGTGGTGAAAAAAAGCTTAAAAATATGAGTAAAGTGATTGCTACAAGGTTAGCAACTGCAAAATCAAGAGAAGGGAAATCACTAAATAGTACCAAAAATTGTTGAGGGTATTTTCTTCTAATCTAATTGTCCTGAGGCTTTTGTTCAGGATTTTGTGGTGTTTTGGAATGATGTCTGCTACAGCAGGTTGGATAGAATGACACTTGAAAAATTTGGGGAGCGGATCAATTGGTATCTGCTTCACTTGCCTTCTAGTGCCCCTGAATGTAGGCACTCAGTTAAGAGGGTCCTTTCCATGAGGTCACTGACTCCTTTCCAGAGCAGAAATGGTTGGGGAGGCACCCGCCCACAGGAGCCTCTGTTAAGTGACATAAGGTGTGTGCTCCTGGCCTGCGTCAATTTACCCCATTAGCACTAATTAAAGAAAAAGAACCTTGGGGCAGTGGTGGTGGTGTTTGACTGACACCATGGTGACACCAGAACAGGTAACATGCCTTGATGGCAGACAGTGACTTTTGAAAGAAACTGTGATTGACAACCTCATCATCCAGCACTGGTGTGCAGTAATGAGACACAGCTTCTTGGAAACTGTTGCAACTCTTGAATTCTTTGGGGTTTTTGGTTTTGTTGGGATTTTTTTATTCTCAGCTTTTGTCATGATGGGCAACATAATCTTCCAAGGACTTGTTCCATTTCCACCTTGGGTTCCATTTCCACCTTGGTCACATTGCCAAAAATGCCTTTGCTTGATGGGAAATTAACGCTGAGCACAGGGGAGTGTGATCCCACCATTGCTCATCAGAAAGGTGAAAGGACACCAGGTACACCAAAGGCTTCTCTGTGAGGTAGTGCAGAAAGCCTCTCTCCTTCGCACTGGATTTACCCATACCCTTGTAAAAAACCATTGTCAGATGTTTTTACTACAAAACACAGCCCAAAATCACCTCTCTCATACCCAGATAGGTGGTGTAGCATCTGTCAGCTTTGTACAGCTCACGATCCAGCCCTGAGGACAACCACCACCCCATTATCCATTTATGAAATGTTGCATCCGAGGGGATGATGAGTAGGACAAGTGGGACCTGTGTTACCTGTGGATCTGGAAGTGACCTCTCTGCCAGTCGCAAGGAAGCAGCAGCAATGGTCTGAACATCTGACATACACAACATCGCAAGGCATAGCAGGGATTAAAGCGGGCAATAATGTGGAAAATATGTTAAATATTTCTGGGCTCTTAGAATATGGTGGGTGCCTGTCTGGGTTTAATACAATTTAAGGGGCGGATGCTCCAAAATGAGTTACCACCCCTTTTAGTTTTAACCACTCCCCTTTTTACCAATAAGGAGAGGAACGTCTTGTGTCTGGAAGTCAGGAACAGAAGAACTCATCAAATGCGCAGTGCCAACATCTCTACCTCTCCCTCAGCCAACTAGACCCAGCCAGTGCTGGCACTGTGGTTCCTGAGCTGCTGGTGTGTTGAGGGGAAAAGAAATGGACCCTCAAGCACTGAAGAACGGCGGCCTGGCCCCAAACGACTCCAGCTCCAAGCTGCAGACAGGGATTGCGGAATCTGCCTGAAACTGTTCAGGATTGCAAAGTGCAGCTTCTTGGGTTGCTACTTGGAGACCTGCCTGAAGCAACCTCCTCGTAAGCACGGAGATGGGAAAAAAGGTTTGTGCCTTGCACCATCCCAACTTCCCCACAAGAATGAAAGATGAAGGCAAGAGAGCTCCTGCCTGAGCAACCCTGACCTTAAAAAAGGTCCTGGCATTTCCCGACCTCCACAATTAGCTTTCCAGACACCAGGTCTTAAAGACCTGGCATAAATGTTGGCATATGACGTACGACAGAGACATATGGAATACAGTAACATTTTGAGTTACCCAGGACAGTCCCAAATTTGACAAAGTATTCATTCCATTCAGCAGTTCAAGTGCTGTGCTAAGTGATCTCCAAGGGTTTATCACACTTCTACCCTTATATTATCTTTTTATTCCAAACCCATTATTTTATGGAACTCTTAAATAGTTATCACACACATTACATTATCTTATGTTCAGTCTTTCAGGAATGCAAACAAGCCCTAGGTTATGCTGTATATTTAACTTCAGTTAGGCTTACATCCTCCTCCCTATTTTTTTTTCTTTGCTGATGCTATTGGTTTTGGTTTTCTTTCCCTGAAATCTTATTATTTTTAATTAAAAGGAATAGCTTCAACATATTTTTTTCTCAAATTATGCAGACTATCTAAAGAATGCTAGAGTAGTTATTTTCATTCACTTCCTTCTAAAACTTCCATTGTAATTGGAACATGCTTTGAACCACTCCTGAACTTCCTGTCTAGTGCTTTCCCCTTTAAATATTTTACACTATTTCTTTCATTGTTTCCTTCCTCAAGTGCTATCAGGCAGGTTTTTCAAGTTAGAGGTTGCTGTAGATAAAATGTCTTGGTGTTTCTCAAGGGAGAAGTGTGTGTTACTGTGCTTGCTCTACCCTTATACTGGGGCACACCTGCAACATCAGCCAAGTACTCAATGGATCTCTTGTGGTGGGATGTGTCACAGAGCTGAGACCAGGCTGAAGACTTTTCCTCTCATTAACATGCACATACAGAATCAAAATGCTGCTGACATAGATCATTTATGTCAACAGACAATCCCCATATTTTTCTTCAAAGAAAGAGACATGCTACAAGGCACCACAGAAAATATGCTGATGCAGTCTGCATCAGTCATCCTGACAGATACTCTAAGTGATTGCACTGGGTATTACTCATGTCCACTCTTCCATTTCCCAGCAACATCATTAACTCAGTAATAACACACAGGTTCCATGTCAGCATCCCTTGGCACATTGACCACTGTTTCCAGTAACCCACTCCTGGCAGGTAAGCGCTTTGCAAACCCCTCTACTCCAGGTCAATCTCATTGACTATGGTTTCATCATCTGTTTCAGGCCAATGATAGGCAGACCTCAGTGATACTGAAAAGGTATTTGGGCTATCTAAAAACGGTTGTATTTGGTTTGACTCCCTTCTCGCTTGGATTGCAGATAATATTTTCAGGCCTCTGCCCTTCTGTATTGGAATCATCATCTGCCTTTTTCATAAGTGTGAACTATTTTAACCAAGACATGCACAGCTGTCATCTCTCCATGCAAAACACAAAAGGGCAACAGAGTAGTTCTAAAACATTGCAGAATTCATTTACAGAGTGATACCAAACTGTGAAGTTTGGGTAAGTAAGAAATGCTTAAAGAGAAAAAGCAGAGAAGATACAAAAATATCCTGAGTTTCAGCTGCCACAAAATCAAAAATGGGTGAATACTTTTGCTGAAGTTCAGAAGCAGCCTCTGAAGTGGAACAAACACAGCCTGGAGATATGGCTTGTGCTCTTTTCAAATCACAAATTGTGGCTTGCATTGCTGTGATGAAAAAACAATTAGGTAGGCTTGGTGTTTCCTTAATTTTCCCATGGGATTTTTTGCTTGTCTAAAGCTGAATTTGAGGTGAAACTCAGAAACCCCAGCTGAGAAGTAAGGGTCATAAGGGTGAAGTAATTGCTGATTGTAACTTGCTGAAGATGACAAGGACAGAGATTCTTGAAGTTACTAGCAGTATTCAGTTACTTTATAAATCCACATGACTGAATTTTGTCTAGAAGTTTCCTGAGATTTCTGAACAAATGTCATAATGTTAAGGACTCTGAAAATGTCATATAATATTAAAGAAATCTGCTCATTAGTGGTGCTTCTTCATTAAAATGTGGAATGTTTTGTCCCCTTGCAGGGGCAAAAGGTAAGCTGCTAAAATAAAAAGGAGGCCATGATAGTGACTGAAGAGACAAGTCACTTTCACAGAGTGGCTAAGGATGGAACCCAGCAACAACCCAACTCTGGAAAACCTCCTGATTTATGCTGTGGACAACTGCATGCATTTCATGATGCTAACCAAAACTTGGTGGTCTCAGAGGCAGACAAGCACCACTCCCAGCTCTGAGAGAATCTACAGGTTCCTAGTCTAGTCCTGACCAAGAGTGGTCCAACTTAGTGTTTGAGAGCTGCTTGAGGCTCGTTGTGCTCTCCTCTGTACAGGCAAGACAATGTTGGCTACATCTGTCTCCTCCCCTGCTCTGCTACTGCAGCTCAGATTGCACCCACTCTCAGGTATTTCTTCCCCCCTCTCCCAGATCCTGGGTCTCTCCCCAGATTTCTGAGATGTGGGGTTTCAGCCCAACCAACTGCACTTTCACTTGCTCTAAACATCCTGGCCCTTCGTGACACCCCCTGCAAGTTCCAAGGAGTCACTGCAGGAAAATACTGCAGTGGCATTGCAGTTGCTTCCCTACAAATCTGTGAAACCACAATTTCCTTCCTACTGCCTCTGAAAGCCACTTCATCAGCTTTGCTAGGTCCCCTGTTTCGCCTCCTAGGCAGGCTTCACCTCTCAAGTTTTTAGATGAAAATGAACATTATTTCTTCCTATCTCCTTAACATGTGTGCAAAATAAGTGATGGTTGTATCATTTGTAACCTGTTTGACAGTTTATGTGCAATTGCAGCTTCTCTAAATTAAGCACTCTTAGTTGTTTGCAGGAGAAGTCAGGTAATATTTTTCTAACTTTATTGTGGCTTTTGTTTGTCTCTGTCTTTCAGAAATAGAGGAAGCAAATGCACATTCCCGCCAAGGCTTCCGGAGCTTCAAGTAATTTGAGGGATTTGTCCCCCAGCTGAATCTGTTTAGTTTGAAGTGTCTTCTTTCACTGTTAACACCTTCTTCAACCTCTCCTGAAAATGCTTGCATATAAAATCATTTAGCTGCACTGACAGTGCAGTTACACTGGTTTGCTTTTATGGAGGGAAAAAAGTCTTTGCCAAAAACAGTTTAAATGCCCACACTCTTCACAGAAATAGGGCCACTAGACCTTGTAGCTGTCCAGGAAAAGAAAATAATGCAGTAGTGTTAATGACAAATAGAAGTTAAATATCACTGTCAAAGCCATCCCTATCTCTAAAGGGATGTCTCTGGCTACAAAAATTCAACTTTTGTGACCTCTTCCTTCTGTCTTTTTTGGAGGCAAGCAGCTGGTTCCAATTACCCTGCAGGAATGCCGACCCTGGGATGGTGCAGAAGTGAATGTGCCATACGAAACCTGCAGCCTTGATGAAGAAGGGAAAGGAGTGTCCTGCAAAGATCATTGAATAATGATGACTAATGACCCATTTCCTATGTACATGATCTATCCGGAGACATTATCTGATCCACTTGTGTTGTTTCAGCTTCCCTTCTAAAACAAATGTGTTTCAGAGCACAGAAGCCACTGGACTGACTCAGGGACAATATATGCTATACTATTATATTCTTCTCAAATCTGTATGAAAAATATCAACAAAATACAATCTTCTCCACTTCAGAAATGACTACCTAGAGGCAAAAATTAATCCCTTCTCTTTATGTGCCCCCTCCCATGCATTAAGAATTCTGTAACCTTATTAACATTACCCTGTGCCACAAACACAAAAGTCTTTCATTATGGAAATAGAACATTAATGTCTACACATATTTATCTTCTAATCAGTTGGTTTGGTTTCAGACATTTAGAAAAATCTTGTGTGCCTGTCACTTGATCTGTTTTTTGGTCAGTAGCGGATGTGTTTGTCTAACACAAGGTGCCATCCCTCCCAGTAAACCTTGCACTATTAACCGTCAGTAAAGTCACACTGAGGTGACACATACTTAGCAGCAGTGGCTCCAAACACACACACAATTATGTGAAAGACAGCTGACTGGTGGGACATGCCACGCATGTTTAATATATGTGGGAATGTACTGAACAGCCAGAAGGAAGAATGTTAATCTTTTGTTTTACATATGAAAATGAAGATCTTTCAGACATAAGTTGCATTATAAATGGCTAGCTTGAATTTGTAATTGGAGAGGGAGGCACAGAAGAGGATAAGGGAATACTTTTTCAAAATTAAATGAGTTAAAAAATTCCATTAAAGATTATTTGAAAAATAATGTAATGGCTACTTTACATCTACATGTTCGTTTTTCCTGTATTTCTCATGTTCAGAACAAAAGTATATATACAAATTTTAATTACCTGCAGGCATAAAAACTGCCAAGTGACATAGGAGAAAAAAATAGCAGGAGAATTTTTAAGATAAGAAAATTAGGAAAAAAGAAGATTTCTGTCTTTGCAGATGGTAAAAAAGCTGTAAATCAGCTAGACAGCAGCTGAAAAATCCTTTACAAACCTTTGATCTTTTCCCTCTGGAAGATCCAGATGCCTTGGGAGGCTCCTGACAGCCTTCCCAGAGCATGGATCAGTTGGGTTCATGTGTTTGAGCTCTGCAAACACACCCACATCCAGTTCTCCCTTCTGAGGGACTTGAACAGGAAGACCACTGGTCACATATAAGCTTAGTAATGGACAGGCATATTTTGTGCATCATCATCATCATTCTGCAGTTTCAGAAAATCTGGCTTGAATGTCTCCAAACACAGTTTTCTTCTGTTTTTGTAACCATCCCACTAAGAGAATTGCAATCTAAATATGGCCCAGACTCACAAATGTACACTGGCTCTAGGAGAGCTTAAGGGGAACAGATCATCTCATTGGACTGCCAGATTTCTATTTTGAGCCATGGCATTTTATCAGCTGCCCAAGAATTTATGCAGTGTCAAACAAATGCTATCAGATCCAAGCAAGTGATGATCAACCTTTCTCCAGGGCAGTTTTGGGAGGCCTTAAAGCTCATAACCATTATCAGAATAATCCTCTGGAGACCAGAGGACAAACTTCAGACAAAACCATTTCCTCCAATCTTATCTTAAAATGGTTCCATTTTTTCCAGAGTGACTATCTCTGGCCAGTGTTTGAACACAAGAGGATGGCACAACAGGTAGTTTCCAGCCTTTGTTGCCTGTATGATGTCCAGATTCACAGCAGTAATGAAGAGTTATTTTCTTTCAGATCCTGTACACTGTAAATCTTAAAACAGTAAGATATCACTGTCTGATCCTGTTCCTGTTCCTATTAGCAGAACTTGCACTACTTTTCACAGTGACAGCAAAATCTATCTGGAAATATTTCAGATACACCTGGACACACAGGATTTGCTCCTAAGTTAAGTATATCTTACACTTTCTACATGTAAAGCACTTCCTCTTCCTAGCAGCAGGTTTGACCATCTTCCCATGGACAATGCTAGCATGTTTGCTATTATTTCACAATGAAACAGTGTTAAACATTTGTGTGTCCATGTGTGTATATATGTGTGTACATGCATGTAGTCAGGCTTTTGTTCTGAGCAACAACAAAGAAAAGATATATATGACAATAAGACGTTGAGACACATGCCTTCTGCCTTGTTAAGGTATTTTATCTGTGTTCGTGAGACTGTTTTAGTCTCATATAAGGTTTCTTTCACCAAATATCTGTCACTATATTTTAGTTACATATCCAGACTTTCAATACCACAACACAGGAATGACAAGGCAATCTGCACAACCACTCCCAAGAAAGGTTATGCCCCATATGGAACCCTTTGAATACTTACACACTGGGGTCAGCAGTTGTGCTTAATATCTGTGAGATACTCTACAATGACGTTTAAGGTTAGATGTATTTTCATGCTTAGAAGCTAACTCTGTTATAATATTTTTTAAAAATAAATAAAGACTTCATCCAGGCTCCTCCACTGTCAGAAAACAAGTTATTGTCTATTATTTGATGGCACGGGAAGATGACCCCTGTCATAGATACTGGAAATAATGAAAATGTCCTCTTGAAAGGAAGAGTGGCTGTGGGAGGGTCCATCCAACCAGAGCAGTCTTTAAACATTTTCAGTAATGAATATGAAGGCTATCCAAAGATTAGTGTTGCAAAATAGGAATTAAGCAGAAACAACAAGGAGTGTATGATCCTCCCATGGCTGCACACATCTGCGGCAGAGCCAGAGGAGCAGTCTGACAAATCAGGACTACAGCAGAGATATTGCAGGTATGCTGTGGCATTGCCCATCTGCTTGCTTGTCCCTCCAAAATAATAGAATTGTAGAAGGCTTTGGGTTAGAAGAGACATTAAAGATTATCTAGTTCCAACTTGCCTCAACATGGACAAGGACATCTTACACTGGATCAGGTTGCTCAAAGTCCCATCCAATCTGTTCTTCAATACCTCAGAGGATCCACAAATTCTCTGAGCAACTTGTGCCAGTGCCTCAAGCCCCTCACAGTAAAGAATTTCTTCCTGATATCTAATCTAAACCCACCCTCTTTCAGTTTAAAGCCATTACCCCTTATCCTATCACTACATGCCCTTGTCAAAAGTCCTTCACCAGCTCTCTTGTAGGCTCCATTCATATCCTGGAAGGTGCTATACGGTTTCCCTGAAGCCTTCTCATCTCCAGGCTGAACAACCCCCATGCTCTCAGCTGTCTTCATAGGAGAGGTGCTCCAGCCATCATCTTTATGGCCTTCCTCTGGACCCACTCCAACAGGTCCATGTCCTTCCTGTGCTGGGGACCCCAGGGCTGGATGCAATGTTCCAGGTGGGGTCTCACCAGAGATGAGCAGGGAGGCATAATGCCCTCCCTCCCCTGCTGCCCACGCTGCTTTGGATGCAGCCCAGGCTTTCTGGGCTGTGAGTGCTCATGGCTGGGTCATGCTGAATTTTTCACCCAGCAACACCCCCAAGTCCTTCTCTTCAGTGCTGCTCTCAATCCAGGGAGAGCTAGAAGTGGGGGTAGGCTCAGCCCTCCCAGGCTTTTCCACCTAGACTTCTGCCTAGCAAAGGAAAGCTATGAAACCAGTGAGAAAATGAATGTATTATGCCTCCAGCCCCACCCATCAAGCAGTACAGGAATATTAGCAATACTGCTAAGAACACTGGCTCAAGTTTATTCCAGTGTAATTTACCACAAGCAACAGAGGCAGAGCTGCAGTAGCTGAAACTAACTTATTATGTCCAAAACCCAGAACTAATAATGTGCACAAAGTGTCCTACTAAATAGATCTCTCAGATGAAGCTCGTGTCCTTACTTTATAAAAGAACAAATATATCTCACAGGTAGATTGAAGGCCAAAAATATTAATGCTAACTAAAATGGCACTCAAAGCAGACTATTACTTCATAGCTCATGCTGAAATGCCTACTCAACAGCAGCTTCGCCCTGCTGGGAGGAGCACTGACCCATGCTCCTCTGGGAGGAGCAAAACTAAATTGATCTGTTTTGTCTCTTTATTGGATAATGCCAATGTAGGTTTTCACATGCACACTTTGGACCCAAGCAAGACCTTAATTTTTCCTACAGCTGAATCTGTCATCAAAATTATCAAAACATCTCAAATTTCAGATGAATTCTGCCTGTGGTTGTGATCTGGCCCAGGTTCATGTGAAACAGCCATTTCTGGCTCTCCAGAACATGATCATGATGGAGACCTTTTCAGTGTGCTCCATCGCTGGTCCCAGAAGCCAGAGTGCAGCACCACAGAAAGGAAGGATAAATCACTCGTGACTGTCGCTTTCCAGGGGGTGCCCTGGGGCGATCCGGGGTTGCCACCTTCCTAGAGAAAGCGTCCCTCAAAGGAAGAGCCTTTCCAGGGGCCTTTGCAACTTCTCCACAGCGGTGGATGGTCTCTTAAAGTGTAGCTGCTTCGGCTACAAGTGATTTCAGCTCCAAGTGATTCAGCCTTGTGAGATCAGCTCATAAGAGACCATCCGGGCAGGCCCGGGGACAGAGAGAGGAGGGAGTCTGGCGCGGTGTATTCCACAGGTAAGCTTTATTCAGCCATCCCTGTGAAGGGAACCATCAGACAGGCTCTCCTGCCCAAGCAAGGGTACCTTCCGGGAATTTATGGGGAAAGCAGGGGTGGGGTGGACACCAGTTAGCCAACAGGGTACAGACTATTACCATAAAAAGAAGCAAGGCATGTCGGGCCCACTTGTTGGTCGCTGTGAGCTTGAGGAAGGTCCTTGTCTCCGGGGAGATTTGGCCCTCAGGCATCTCTCCTCCAAGGGAGTGCAGGGGGCTCCAGCGCCAGAGGCTGGCAGCCCTCCACAGGTACCTCATCGGTTTCTCTCTGGTATTCCTGTTCCATGTGTGCTGCAGAAGAGATAACAGATTATCAGAAAAGAGGAGAGGCTTTAGTGCAATGCAACAGGCACACATCTGAAAATGCTAAGGTTCTGGACTGCTGTTCTTAGAAGTAATTTTGTGGTGTTGTTCACAGTCAGCACCGAGACAGTACATAACCATTCAGAGCAAAGCAGGCTGAGACTTTTACTGACTGCTCTTACCTTACCTTGGGTGAGAAAACAGCACCGGTCCTGCTGTCCACACCCAATGGTCCCACCATACTTCTAGTCTCACAGTCTCTTGGTGCAGGATGACAGCATCCCTACGGGGAAACCAAAAGTTTTACTTTTTGTAAGCTTTTCTGTTTTCTCTTAACACATGATTTCCCCACAAATACTCATGAAATCTAGATCTGTACAAAGGGATGACAATGCTTTTGAGGGTGCTCCTCCACCCCAAAGTAAAATCTCCCAGGTGTGTCTCACAACAACCTCTGACTTGAATCATTCTCCCCTTCTGCCCTGTATGAGGCACTTTCCCAGCCAAATTGCCTGGATTTGCCCACTTATCAGGGTAAATCTCCTGTTATGAGGGGCAAAAATCTTTTGCTTTTTAACAAAAATATTCCAACAACATCATTTTCGGAAGCTTTCATTTCCTGTCTTCCCTTTATCCTGCCTCAGAGAATTCATCATTCCAGAACCCTTTTTACCCCACTGAACCTGACATGGTTTTCCCAAAAGCCAGACAGATCCCTGAACTCAGGAAGGATGTGCAGTTCATGGAAAGGAACAGATGCTGTATGTCCAGATTCTGAAGTCCTGGGTGAATATCAGCAGAGGCAAGTTTGACATGATTTGGGTAAATGCTTATCTAGTCTCTGATCCCAGGGCTCAGTTCCTGTTCAGTCCAGAAGATGTTTTTGCTGCACAAAACCAATATTCTGTAAAAAACAGAATTGTCTTTCCACATGCATCTTGGCTAGAAAAGAATTAAACATAGTAAGAAGCATCAGCTTGTGTTGGCAATTAAATATCATGGTGAAGAACAGTACTTGAGTATACCAAAAAAGTGTAATGGGATACTAACTTCATCTTTATTTCTTGGCACCACAGGTTTTTGGGAATAGGGTGATGGGTTAAATTTTTTTTCCCTTTTCTCCCTTTTCCCCCCATTTTTATTGTTGCTGTTAATTTTTTCATGGATGGAGCTTTAAAAAATCCATTGTGATGGCAGGAAAATCCTGGTTTTGGCAAACCCAGTGGCTTGACAGGGCAACACACACGTGACCCCATTTTACAGACAGCTTTGTGTCTCTTGTTTAATGGCTTGCAAATGAGTGCACATGAAGAAAAACAGAAGCCAGTGGAGTATGAGTAATCCAGCCGGGAATGTGCTTTGTTACGGGGATGCAGAGAATTCCTGCTCACAGCATGCATCACCCATGGCGGCAGCCAGCAGTGAGGGACTCCCCTGCTGAGGGAGGACGAAAGCTGCTTGTCACATGGGGCCCAGTGGAGGACTCACTATGAGAGCAAGGAACGCAGGGAACACAACTTTCCTCTCATCTCCTGCACATCTTCTTGACATGCATCTTATGGGCTTTTTGAATTGGGTTTTTTTTTTCCTTGGAGGATTTCGAGTTGCTTTTTCTCCCCTTGAGGACTTAGAAGGTTTTTTCAAAGTTTACTGGAATAGTAATGGCATTTCACCCATCCTAGTTCTCATGTATCCACCCTGAAGCCTAGGAGTTGTCTTGGTGCTATGGAGGCTAACCTTCATATTAGAGTGAGGGTTCAGTCTATGAGAAACTGGAGTTCTGGTTAATGCAGGATAAAACAGATGAATTTGAGATCTTGCATGTATGTGGACTTTGGTATGTGTTTAGTTTTTTCAAGCTCCCAGGTTTCATGTCTAAATGTAGGCTGAGAAATATGTCCTCCCCACTAGAAATCCCCAAATTTTGTTACCTGTACAGTACACCACCCGCCTTACAAAAAAACCCATTGTTTGCAAAACAGGTGTATGTAGTGATTTTTTAAATTTAGATTTTCTAGATAGTACTAGACTGTGGGAGAATTAACAAAAACCTTAGACTGGTGTTCTGTTTTTCTGAAGTCATTATAATACAAAAAAATACCATTAATATCCTGGGGGCTGTTTCCAGTCCATGCAATAGTTTAAACTACCTGTCTTCCTATGCTATGACACCCAGATAAGGATTTCTATTTCCATAAAGCATGAAGATGTTAGAGAAGGAAATCTGTGACTGATCACAACATGAGTCTCTGTTTTAAACTTGTCATTCATTGGCAAAGCTTGAGTGTCTAACCAGCATTCACTTTCAGGTACATTTCTGATAAGGAGAAATGGGATGCACAGGGGGGTGTTTTTCCCAGCATTTGTTTTAAATCCTTTTTACACATAGTGTCTTTTGTTTATGTTAACTTAACTCTGATTTTGAGAATGTTGGACTGCTTATTCAAAGGCTCTGGCAATGAAAATGTGGTAAGTGGTCTGCAATGAGAATTTGAGGATTGATGTCCAAAACGCTTTTTGTCATATTTTAGGCTTGAGATTCTCAGCTGTCTTGAGACTAAAGCTGTATTGTGAGAGTTATGTCTTGGTTTAAGACTGTGACAAACAAAAGTCCCAAGTGTCATCAGCATCACACCTAAAGACCTTTTAATTAACCTAAAAGCTCCTTCAGCACTTGTCTTTCAGTGTTTTTACATATTGAATTAATGCTGGGCTAGCTAATTTACAGCTAGAAACAGACATCAAAGTGAAATGTTAAACTGGACTTAGAAGCAGAGAACACATACTTAGGCAGAATTAAGGAATAGTGCAAGAGCTGGTCCCCTTACTACTGTTAATCCATAAATATTTGGGTAATATTAAGATATTAAATATATTCCTCTCCAATCTGCCTTAGGTGTGCTCCTCAGCAGAGCCCAGAATCCTCTCTGCCTGGGCCACTAACACCAGGAAACAGTTGGGAAGAGCCATGGGACTACTGAAAAGGTGTTGGGTCCTCAGGGTTAGGCTTCAGAGTAGGAGAATGCAGCAAGAAGAAAACACTGGCCCAAGTTCAAACATTGCCCATGAGCTGCTTGATTTTGACCCTTTGCGTTTTCTGATTTTGGAATTTTTTTTGTAGTCTTTCACTCACTTTTCCTAACAGAGTATCACCAATAATCTAGGACAAAGCCTCACCCACACCACAAACCTAAGAGATAAAAATGTGCATCAAGCCACACAAGATCCTAACTTAGGCTACTGTACTATTCTTAGACTTGTCTTTTCCTTCCATGTTTTTCTCCCGCCCTGAACTTCAACCTTAATCATAGCCTTTGTTTTAGCAACAGTTTTACATTTGGTCTGGTGACCTCTGTGAAACCCAAACCTCAACATCATCCTGTGTTGAGGATTTTTAGAAAGTGAAACTTCAGTGACATTAAAGCAGAAATCAGCACTTCCTCGATGGTTTCTTCCTTCAAATAACACTGCTAATTCCAACACAAGGAATACTCTAAATGTGAACTTTGTCATAGATATGAATGAACGTCAGAGCAAAATATCTTGGACATAATGGTAATACGAACTTCCCCACACATGACCATTTTTAGTGATGTTTTTTAAAATTTCTTCCAATTATCTACCTAAACCAACACCTGACACTTGTCCAAGTCATACAATACACATGAAATCCAGAATTAAAACCAATTTTGGGACCAAGTGGACTGCCAGTAGTTCTAAATAAGATCATCTGGCAAGTTTAAATGCCTTCTTTGCTTTAACTTTTTAGTGTCCCTTTCTTGACACCAATCCCATTACAAACATGTAAGAAAAGAAAAATAACTGGGCAATTCTTCTAAACACATCTGTCTCTCCAATTAATCAGTTTTATGAAGTCTAAATTATAATTAAAACCCCCCAGACACAGATTACAGACCACTAAAAATGGAAGACTTAAAAGCATCCCTGTAACTGATGCCTATTTCTTTTCAGCTCCCTTTGGAAACTTGTCCTGAACGTCTTCATCAGAGCTGACCACTCAGTTCTAGCTGCCTAAATCACATTAAGACGCTTGGTCATTGTTCTATAACACCACCAATTTTTTGAACCAGAAAATATGGACCCCGGCTGATGGCAGCTCTCAGCACAGCACAGGTGATCCCTCCTGAATTTCCCAATTTCACCGTATCTCTAGTTTTTCCTCATCTCCCTGACTCCTAAAAGTAGCTCCAGAAACATGTTACAATATGAAGCTCAAAATGTCAATGTATTCCAATCTGCTTTCAGGCCCTTCCTTCCCCCATATCCCAGCCATATTCTCCATACTAATCCCTCACCAGAGTCACAGCTAGTTTTATCCTTAATGCTGTGTCTCTGAAGCCTGTAAAACTGTGGTCTTACCATTCCCAGTTTGCACAAAGGAAAAATTAGGATGCCTGTGAACATTACCTATGGTTTCTTTGCCTCCTTGAAAAGCTAATGCTGATCCTAAATTCTACCCTGATAATAGCTGTAGTCTGACATCACCCGTAAATGATGTTTCTCTGAGAAATATGACTACCAGGTTAGTCTCATAATTAATACTGTAACATCTGAGAGCCCCATGTTTTAAACAGCTCAGCAGTGTATTTCTGGTCAATTGTTTAGTGTAGCAATCAATTGTTTTCCCACACTTCGCTCATTCACCGCCTCTCTTTTCATGCAGCTGGGGCTCTGTGTAAGATAATATTGCTTATGTTACCACATAAAACACTTATGTAAACCATGATACTCTTGGTGGGTGCTTCCTTGCAGTACAGGAACTTGCACAGCAGGAAAGAGGATAGAGAATGCTGAGGTATCCTATTCATCCAAGTAGAACAAAAGGAAAGCTGTGCTGCACGTTAAGAAGGTCTTTTGGTAGGAAATGCAGAATCATAAATTGCCCTTAGGTGGATACCACCAGAGAGAGAAATCTGGAGAGGCCCAGCACTAACTTCTGGCTTGCTGGTCATAGCCAAAGGCTCCAGCCAAAGGCTCCCTGGGAACTGTGACTCTGAGAACAAAGAGTTTGGCATATGGCCTTACCATGATTAAACAGGCCACAACTCAAAAGGATTGGAAGTACACAAGAAGTGTTATTTCTGTAATGCATGTGGTAACTTAAAATGACAAAAATTGAGGTGTTAAATATATTTTTAAACTTATCATAGACAAAAAAAGGCCTTCTCAAACTTTCAACAAAACACTTAAAGAAGGATATGGCACTTAACTATTAATAGACCTTTACAGCCCCTGGCAAGAGAAAGATGGGAAATGGCTTACAATTTAAGGAGATCAGAAGGATTGACTTTGGAACAATTGTTCCAGTAAGACATTTCTTTTCTCAAAAGTGCTAAAATATTTTGATTGATCCCATCCAGCTACCTGCAGTACCCATCTAAAGCTTTTTTTGAATTTCACACAGGGTCCTTAATGGAGAAAAAGTGAATAAATGGTTGTGATGGATGCTAAAAAAAGGGTGGTCTTCCAGAGTTTAACATCAGGCAACAGAGAGATGATGTAGACCAGTCACAGGAAATCTCTTTCGAATGTTCTTTCCCCAAGGACTGAAGAAAAATTGCTTCCTTTTCCTATGCCCTTGTCATCCAGAGGTCAGGGAGAAAGTCTAATGAAAGGAAAGCACCCCTGATTTGCTTGCACTTACCTTGGTCATGTTTGGATTTGGGTTATGCAGTGTGTCTTCTCTAAGGTCAATGCTAAAAAGTTCTCAGTATTGTCTGGACTATAACATAAGCTTTTGCTTAGACAGATGGCTCATTGTGAAGAGTAATTTACAGATTATTTACACAGTTTCACTTACTTCATCAGTGACTACAGTTCACTGACTGTTCTTAGCCACAGTAAAAAGGTTACGGTATTGCCTTATGGCTGTTAAAAAATGTAACGTTTTAACGGCAATATTGCTCAAAGAAGAGCTTCAATCAGGACTGGGGTTTTTTTGGTTTTTTTATTCTTTGCAGGTTCTCTTTTAAAACAAGTTCAGGGAAAAAGGATTGCTTGAATTTTACATTTTGAAAAGATAAGCTGAAACTGAAAGAAGAATTTACCAAATCGATAATGTTTTGAGAACAGATACATAGGAAATTTCATTCTGTATCAGAATGAAGGATTTCCTGTTGTGAGCCTCTACGTAGGCTTGTTTGGTAGAGTGGAAAAAAAATCTTCCCTGGTTCATTCATTAATGCTGAGAAGAGCAGATCTTGTCTTTCTGCCTATGATGAAAATAACAGCCATAAGTGTAAGAGTCTTCTCCTATTTCCATAGCATGTGGGAAAATCTGCCTCCTTCTGGGTAGGAGTGTTAATTAAAAATATTGCTATTCCATGTTTCTGTGAAATGGAGATTCAGGCTTCTGGAGACACAGGCTTCCTGCAGAAAGCACTTCCCTAGAGGGAAGCAGACATCTTCCCTCTAGGCTGGCAGTGGGTCTGCTGCAAGCACAACCTTCTGCATTTACTCTCATATCCAACAAGCCAGTCTTGGTATCCATCTCTGAAGGGTTTCAATGGCAGACAGAGACAGAAGCACCTTCATGTTTTCGGACTCCATTCTTTACCTCAGTTTATCAAAGTCTAAGCTGTTTGGGAAATTTTTTCCTTCCCCTACTGGTCACATCAACAGGGTGACATCACTGTGCCTACTCAGCCATTTCAGGTTGATGAAGAGAGAAGGCAAGATTGCTGTGAGGCACACTGCTTCTTTTGAATACCTCAGTGCGTCAGCTCCTGAGTAACAGCCCTGATGTTTCTAGTTCAGCTGATCAGATATCCCAGATCCATCTGTAAAAGTTAAATCTGGATGAAGACTGGATTTTACATAATTCTGTTGTTTGCATCAATTGTAATACAAAATATTTATTGAAAAGCCCTATCTTCTTCTGTGCTGTGTTTATACACATGTACTCCATGAAGCTTCAGATGCCCAATTACACAAAAGGTTTATTTCAAAAGCTGTTGGATATTTTCCTTCCTTTTTCCTTGTAATACTGTATTTGTTTTATGTTATTTGGTGCAGCCAATAGGTGCACCAGTACTACAAAAAGACACTGTTCTTTCAGCTTTGAAAGGAAATGTCATTGACAGCTTAGAGATATACACACAGAGATAGCACATTTGCTAAAACAAACATCCAGCAGACTTATACATTGCTGTCATTTCAGTTAAGTACTTTATGAGTCAGACATCTGGTCCTCTCTGGGTGCCTCTGCATAAGCTCCTTGTTCAGGGGCATGAAGCAGTCTCAAGGCTGTTTGCAAAGACTGTGCAGAGCAAAGCCTTGTCTTCTCCGTCTGGGATGAGAAAAGCATGTATGAGCTGAGGTTCTCTTCCTTAATGTTGTACTGTCGGTTCCGGGGGTGCTCTGGGTGGGGTGCTGTGACTCTGAAACTGACTTTTGGCTGAAAGTCGTTTGGCAGCTACTGCACACACACACACACNGTCACTTTAACTTGGGGAGAATTTCTCCACTTAGGGCACCTTTTCTCCGGGGGATTCTTACAATCCCTGGTGCCATGGGCTCACTGTCTACCACGTTGTACAACACAACCCACAGGAGGTTTCTCTGAGACAATCCATACATACCTTTCTTGTTTAGATTACTATCCTCTCCAAGTAATTCCATGCAAAAAAAGAACAGGAAAAGCCTACCGGTATGGGTTTTATTCAGGAATGGAAGCTTTTTTTCTAATGATCCCTAGAGTGGATTTCATGTGAGTGACCTTTCAGTGTTTTCAAGACAGAAACTAACAATGATAAGGACAACAGACGTACCCCTCCAAATTCACTGAAAGAACTGTTTTGATTCAAAACACTTAGGCTGCATTTATAAACCACTTACTGGGGCCTGATTTCCGTTGCTTTGATGTCAATCTGCTTAGTTTGAAACTCAATGTAAATCAAGTCCTCTTTCAACCCCAGGAAACATGGGGAAGGTGCCAACAGTGAGAAGTTCTTTGTGGGCTTATTGGGAAGAGCAGCTTCTAGACCAGGATGTGTAGAGAACTGGCCTTTGCAACTGCCCTCAGGCAAGCCTTGGCTGTACTCTCATTATTTTAAATGGCCTTTAACAACCAGAGGGCTGAACTAAGTACCAGGATGCTGTTGTCCAGGCTGCAGGTGTTTCACTGGAGAATTGTGCATAGAGAAGGAACATGTTTGCCTTGGACAATTGCAATAAGTAGCTGTTCTGCATCCTGACTGTGAACCATCCCATGGGATGTGAAACATGGAAGGAAAAGGGGCCAGCTGAGTGACACAAGTTTCAGGGAAGCCAGTGCGTGGGGACAGAGCTCCAAATTTTTGATAGAGAAGATGTGTAGGTGAACGCTAAACATGTTGAAAGATGGGTTTGACACCTTAGCTACATGTTGGCCTAGACTAACTTTTTCATGAATATTACATACCATCCTGAAATGATTGCATGAAGAGGAAATTCATCCAGAATGGAGAGAAATCTGAATAGTCCCCGTACCAAAGACAGCACCTAAATTTAGAAAACTCATGGTGTTTTAGGGAGCTTGGTTTCACAGCGGAGCACAAAATCCCCTAATCTCAGGAACGCAAACAGGAGTGTGGGATTAGCAGTCCTTGAGAATACTCTGTCTCAGGCCAGCATGACAACTAGAAAGTATTGCAGGGAGGCCATATCTACCCAGATCATCTGATGTGCAGTCAGCCTGAGGGAAAACCATTTGTTTCTCCCACGCTGTATTCCATGCAATATACATGGAATTATATATATTCCAGGAATATAGAGCAGTGCTTTTTTCCCAAGTACACGTGTTTAAGCTGGGATATGTGCTTGCTTTCATGACAGTATCATCCTCTCATTAGAACATCTTCAGCAAACAGCTCATGTGGTGGCTTGTAGATAAGAATGGAGATGAAAACCAAAGGAGTAATTTTGCTGCTTCTGTTTGCTTGAATGCATTCTTGTTGATTATGCCTTCAGTAGGGCATAAACCCTTTGTGTCTCCACATCCACAGAGGAAGAAGCAAAGCTAACTGTGTCACATTTTTTGCTATTAGGCTCTTGCTGATGGCATGGGAGAACTTAAAATTTTACATTTTAATGACCATGCTCAGACCCTAATCCCCCTGATGGTAATGTTTGCCAGGTTTGTCCCTACTGTGGGAGCCCAAGATGATCCATCACGTTGCAGCAATTTCCACTCCATCCACAAACATGATCAAAAGCCCAGAGAAGTGACCACAGCCGTGACCCCGAGCTCTTAAATATGAAGTACGATCTTTGTTGCCATGCCACAGATTTTCAGTACATACCCAATGGCAGATAATTGCCTTTCAGCATGTTGGGAAGCTTTCACAAGTAAACACAACAGCCAGAAATGGATTCCTCAGTAAACCGCACCACTTTTCTCTTCACCTATCCTCTTAGTAAGCTTTTGTATTTGCGTGTACAAAGGACATCCCCATTCCAGGCCATTAGGTGACTCATGATTACATTTGGTCCAAACATTAAGGAAATGAAAGCTTTTACAAGCATTATATAAGTTGCTTTAATATTTGCAAATATTCTTGTGTCAATAACAGATACTGTAACTATGTCAGTTATTTATTAACTACAGACGAATAGATTACCTATCCTAAGTAAAAATTACAGCCTATAAACTATAGACAAATTAATAACTCTTAACTCTGGACCAGTATATGAACTATATTAAAAATTATCTATTATATATCCATTTCTGTCTAATCAGATATAATGGGCAGATAAGACCTCAACAAGTTTTGTATTTAAATTCTATAAAATCTTTCACAAGCTACAGCATTTAAAATTGTCCTCCAACATGCACTAGCAAAATTAAAAAATAGTACAGAATAGCTCTAACCACAACCAAACCCTTGCATCTATTACAAATTTAGAATCCCATGCCTGTGTGTATAGATAAATGAAAAACCTCTCCAGCACTCCTGCACAAACTGTACCCCCAGTAATAAGTTGTACCCCCAGTTCAAAGCTTGTAGCTGATCCAGGTGCAATCTCCTTAAACCAGACGTTGACTCCAATCAAGTGCATTTAGCACTTTGACAGTGCTTGATATTTCACACTTGTGATGGCTAGTGTGGGCGACCTTATTTTAAAGCTCAGAGTGCTCATTTCCATGTGCAAAGCACCAGCAACATCTGTGGGTGAAATGTTGTGAGAATAAAGTGTCTTTGGTAAAGAAGTTTGACCTTTTCAGGAAATGGCACTGAGAGAGGTAATACTGGAGGACCAAAAGAGTGTGAGGTCATTGGTGCCAAAAGCACAGCATTTTATCGTGATTGATGTGGTCTTGCTGTTTTGCAGTCTTTTCCTGTTTGTTCCCATTTGTGGTTTCTTCTTTCTTACTTCCATTTTTGTCTCTTAAACATGATTTTTATTGTGTACTTCATCCAGTATTGCACACTGTATAGAACTAGCCCACGAAAGACACTCCAGGGCACTGGCTTTCTTTATACAAATAATCCCTACCTTCAGCAGCAACCTGCTGCTTCAAAATGCTGCCAAGCCTCAAAAACTCAGTGTCAGGCTCTCACCCCAATACACACTGCAGTGGTTTCTCTCCTGATTGCAGAAGGAAGTGCAGGATAATCATACTGTTAGCATCACTGGTTTCTGTATGCTGTCCCACCATAAATAATAGGATTGAGGAGGATGTCTATGAATTACTGCTTGAGAGAAGAAAAAAAAAGCCTGACAGATGAACAGAAATCTTGCAACAAACAAAGGTTTTGCACCTCTATGTATATTTCAGTACTCCTCTGACTGTTCCTAAGCTGAAGAGTGACTTTTTCCCTGTTTTTCAAACAGTACCATTGCTATATTGTGGTGACAGCTTCTGAATAAAGGTCTGAAATGGTAATTCATTGATGCTTCCAGCACAGCTCACTAGTGACTGAGGAGTTCTGAAGTAAAAATAATTTTTTTCCCATTTTCTGACTATGCTGTTTGCCAAACCTATATTCCCAAACAGGTAGTTAAGTGTACTTCAACCAGACAGAGTCCCAAGAAACACATACTCCACTTCCTGAGATGCTCTGAATTGCTTTTAGTTCTGTATTTCTGTACAAATGCACCTAGTGGCTAAATTAGAGAGTATGAGCTACAGCAAATTACATAGCCTGTTTAGACTCACAGGCCAGCTCCCATAGTTAAGGGAAGGTTTGCTTTGAAACAGTTCCAGGTTTTCTCTCCTTGGTCCGAATTTCCTTTTTCAAGCGCCCCTTTCACCTTTCTATTTATGCCTCCCTCTTCCTTTCAGCACCTCAGCAGCACCTCTTACATTGCTGGAGGAAGCACAGAACATCTTCCATTTGAAAAAAAAGTAAAATAAAAAAAGGCATCCAGCTGCTTTCCTGTTCTGCCTTCTCCCTCTGTTCTCCAACTCTTTCCATCACCCTCCTGACAACGTGCAATTTTGTTCTTTTCTCTGGAGGTCTGTTTATGCTGCAGCCCAGCACAGGTGTGTGCGTGGCATTTGCAGCAGGTTTGCATTTGCAGGGGTCTCTGACCTCAGCTGCTGGACTGGGCTGCTACATGTCACCATCAGACCCCTCAGCACTCATGGTGGGGCAGGCAGTGAGGGGGACAGGGGGACACAGGCAGGATCTCTGTTCCAGTCCAGACTCCTGTTGCAATCACACCTCCACACACTGCCTGGTGCAAGTCTCTTGAAGCATCCCTTGGTAGCAGTGCTTCCTCTGCTCAATCACCTGCACTCAGTTAGGGTGGGCTGGGGAGCCATCAATCCACTTTGTGTTCACAGTAAACATGAAACTGCTGGCTTTTCTGAACACCCAGTAAAAAGCTGCACAGCAAAAATACAGAAAATAGCACTAGGAGGCCAAATTTTAGAAGTACGTCCTGGACATTATATGGAATTCTTATTACAGGATGCAGTAAAAATACCTGTTTTAAATGGTTGTTAGCCAGATTGACTTGAGCAGAAATGCAGATTCCATAAAAAACCCCAAAAAACAAAAACAACAACCCAAAACCCAGTAATGTTCAGTTTTCATAGCCCATTTTTAAAAAATATTTTTCCCATGACCTAATGTAGAATAAAGACATACAAACAAATATCTCTATGCATATTGTAATGATGGGAACTTCTCTAGAAACAGCAGGCAAAAATATTCCTATTGTCATTGGGCTTTGAGACTGAGCTAAATTTTAAGATACTTTGGTTTTGCCGGTTTGCTACTCCAGAGCACTAAATGCAGTTAGAATTGTTCAAAGATGGTGTTCAGTGTAGTCTTTTCCTGACACTATGGGTACCTGAGGTACAAACCAGTTGCATGGTTATTTAGAGCAGCCCCAAGGCAGCTCAAAGTCCCATTCTACACAGAAATTTAAAAATCAGACACAACAAGAAAAATAATGAAATTTTGGCAAAATTCATTCCTCTAGCATTCTCTTCTAGTCAGCAGAACCTTTTCCCTCCGTCTTCTGTCAAGCTGCAAAGCAAGGAGACTTGAGCAGAGACATCAAGCCCAAACTGTGGGAGTCCAGTAATTGTGTGGAAGAATAAAACAAAATATAAACAAAAATAAACAAAAAAGAATCATTGACAATCAAACATAAAGTTATGATCTTGAACACCAGATGATGGAAATCTAGAAAGAAAACTGAGAAATAAAACTAGCAGATGTAGTCGATGAATGTTAATAGTGGGAATTAATTTTGTCAAAACTGAAAGTAATGGCCCTGTTCCAAATCTATCTACCAGGACTGAAATGAGCAGTGGCACCACCAGTCACTGTAAAGTCTATACTTTACAAAATGTGAAAGGCACCTTCATCATTACAAAGAATCAAGGTGTGAAATTAGCAAAAGGCTCCAAGGAACGTTCCTAACACAATAGATGTGCACTCATGCTTGTTAACAATGGGGTTTCCACAAGGTGACTGCCAAATGGTAGCACTTCACAGCTTGGTGCCAGCTCCACATCCACAAACAGGCCTGCTACACATCTAAATGCTACCATCCACTGAGCTTCAAAATCACAGGAATCAGCGGGATGGGGTGTGAGTGGTACTAGCTGCACCCACTAAAGGGTTGCAGCAGAAAGAAAAGTTGAGAAATTGATGATATGAAAAGCTAAATGCAAGTGTTTATTAGCCCTGTATCTGCAGCCACATCTCTCTCGAGAAAGTTAACCCCTTCCTCACCAGCATGGCCCTTTTCATCACAATTATTACTTTTATTTTATTTTATTTCAATAATGAAACTGTTCTTATCTCAGTCTTTGCGTTTTGCCGTTTTCCTGATTCTACTCCTCATCCCCCTGGTGGCAGCTGGCTGTAGTGAGCAAGTGACTGCATGGTACTTAGTTGCCTGCTAGGGTTAAACATCTACACTACCAGATGAAATTACTTTGCAATTACTTTTTAATGTCAGCCTCATAAACTGAAAGTGATGAAAGTCCATTTTCCATTGCTTTCATAAGCATAGAGGTAGCTTTGCCATGTCATGATGACCTGTTCAAATACTGCACTCACTGTTGTTTGTACTTATTTCACTATTATTTGAAAAATGAAATTTCGTTGCCTTGGACTTGCGAACTTCTATTAAAGCAGACTCCTTGATCACCTTGAAATTCACCATGGCAGGAAGCTCTTGGAGGTGAAACATGGTATTTTGCTTCACAGAATATTGTATTCTTTCTAGGGCTACTAATTGCCAGACAAGAGTGTCCGGAAGACCTGCAAATTCTGCTTTTGGGCACACATGCGAAACCACTCATACTTTTCTCCAGGGCAGCAAACTACCCTACATATGTGTCTGATGGGATTACATAAAACCTGATGGGCTTAGTTCAGGGGCCTTATTCTGCCTGGGTGAGGAAGAGTATGGGGCAGCAAGCGAGCTGTGGCTGAGGAAACTATGACCAGTTTGGGGAATTGACATCCTGATGTGCCTGGGAGGTACATGGGGCACTGGAGGTGTTGACACTCCCAGGTCCCTGCTCCAGGAGATTTGGAGGGGGCTGGCAGGGGGCTACACAGCTGCACAGCCCACTGCTGCACATCTGGGCAGGGAGATGTGAAGGGCCCTGCATTCCCTTCTTTGAAGTTGACTCAAATTAAAAACATGTTGGAGGCTGTGCTTCTTTTTCCATTAAAGAACACAGGTCAGAAAAAAACATGGGGGAGAGGAAAGTGAAAGGAGAGAAGGTTCCCTCCCTGTTTTCTTTGTTTACTCCCATCCCTCTCCTTCTAGGTTTTCAATGCTCTTTCCTCACTTTCTGAAATAAGTGTATTGAAAAAGCAAGAAGTAGAAGAATAACGAAGATGAAAACCAGATTTTTCTTTAAACATAAAAAAAAAGTTAAGAGAAATGAAAGGTTACATTGTCTTTTCCTGAAACGGGAATGTTTTCCTGAATTTGAAGTGCTTTCATAAAACAAAGAGTTTTGGCAACGCTGCATTTCTCAAAAATGTTTTGGACAAAAAGTTTTCATAAACTTTTCTAGAAATGCAAACTTCCAACACTCATAGCTAACAGTCTCTCCCACATGACCTGTAGCAAGGGGGACAAAAGTAGAGGAATTAGGAATGAGCTGGACTCAGAAGTGGGCCCCTAGCAAAACTTGCAACAACACCCTAAAATCAGAGAGGACACTGTGGGAGAGGGATGCTGATCTGTGCTTCGGCATGCAGCCATGTGTGCAGGCTCAGGACCTGTCAGCAGCAGCATGTCCCTGGAAATAGAACTGTGCTGCACCTCCATGCTCTCCTCCCTGCTATGGAGTCATTTGGTAATCCTTGGTTGTTCTACATGCAACAGAGGAGCATGAATAGGTCCTGAGTATTTCTTTTCTTCTAGTTGCAGATAAAGCCTGCACTCTAGTGGATTGTCTCTATAGGAAAGTATAATCCATTTATTAACTTGTAGAATATAAAGACTGAAATTCCAGAAATGCTGAACTCTGTTCTAGCTTCACCTCTCGAGGACTGTGAAGACAGCAAAGTCAAGCAGAAAAGTTCTTTAACCCAGTCTTATCCCCACTACAAACCCAGGTTCTCCAGAGAACCTCAGAGATTCTGGCTTTGTCCAACACTTGTAATTGGATTGCTATGCAGTTTGAAGTTCCTTTCTGGTAAATTTCCACACTGAAGTAGCAAGGCTCTCTCTTTAAGTGTCTATTCTGAAACCAAGAATATTAATGTAACCCTTTTTGTTGACTCCACAAGGCTTTGGAACAAGTTCTATGCCACTCGCTTCTGGGAGGTTCATGCCTATTCTTAATGGTAAACATGTTTGGTTTTAAAAGCACTGGCGATGCTAGGGAGTAAACATACTCTTTGCTTTAGGCTTGTCCCTAAGTCCTGTGCCAAATCTGAGATTAAAATATTTACTAATATAATAGGGAGCTGGAGACAGTCAAAAAAAATTTAAAAATCTGAATGCTTGAGGAAACCTTGTTACACTGTCTTCTCATATTGCCGCCATAAACTACAATGTTAAGCCTGAATAAGGGGGAACAAGAGCCAAGTGTCGTACCATTAAGTATAATAAGAAATGTTTCTCTGTGTGTACTTATTTTTTGTGGAAAAGGGGGAAGCAGCAATACTGTTTCCATACTGTACAGGTCTCATGGGAAGAGGTAAAGCTAGTTCAATCTTCCAACATTTCAACCCTGGCACAATTAAAAGACATTATCAGACATGCATATCTTGTTTGTTTGTTTGTTTGAGTGCATGTGATCACATACTTCCCTGTGTGTGATGGGAACAGTTAGATGACTGCTGATCCCAGTAGCTTTAAAGCCTGTCATCCATTCTCATCTGAATCAAACAGAGGGTAGCTCTCCATTTCAGCTGGTTTGATGGAAAGAGGAAGCCCGTGGAAGCAAAAGAACTCTACTAATTCCTTCTTTAAGAGAAAGGGACCAACTCAGTTTGCCCTCTTACACCAGCCCCTCAGACAGAAGTGAGTCATCAATGAATGGTGGTTCCGAGTACCCACATACTTGCAAAAATTAAGCAGAGGCCATGTTCTATTTTTCAAGGGTTCTTTCTCACCTGGAGTCATAAGGCTTATGCTTAAATTTAGGCTTCCCTGCAGACAGGTTATGCACAATACTTGTCTTTCATGTAGATGTTAGGATTCCACTCAGCATGAGTAGAACAGTAGTTCTGACAGTATTTAGGCATAAAGTTAAAATGTGCAAAGTGGAAATCATCTGAAAGGGAGGTTACTGGCAACTAGTCCCAATGTTTATGAGCTACTTCCTTCACATTGCTTCAGACTGAGATTCTGCACCTGATAACAGCAGAAGGTTAAAACTTGGGACAAGCTGGACATGACCGGAAATACAAATATTAAAAATCAGGTCAACATGAGTTGCTGGAGATCATGCCAGACAAAGTGTGGTTCTGTGTCAACTGGGCATTCCTTTATGGCACTCAAGGTTTTGAATCTCATTTAGAAGTTCTCTGCTGTTATATAGCTCATATAATTAACTATAGAATATAGTTAATAGTGTCAAGTTCTTCTAATTCTTCTATGGGCTCAAAAGCTATTGGAAATTTACATTTGAGGTGTCCCCATCTTGCTTTATGATATATAAACAGCTGTGTTGTAACAACTGTAATAATTAGGATGATCAGTGACTTTTGTATTTACATTTGACAGATCTCTCCCAACAGTAACACTACCAAAACTATGGCACCTAGTGACGAAAAAAGAGAATTGTAGCAGAAATGGAGATTAAGGTAGCATTTAATGGATGAGATGGTGCTCTGGCTACTTATGTCATTGTCAGACTAAATACATCAGTCTGTCTTTCTTAATGATCTGGTTTCTTCTATTTAGCAGAATTTGAAAGTTCATTTGTTTTTGTAACTCAGCGTCTCTAGTATTAATTTTCTCCTGGCTCTATGGAGCCTCAGAATTATTCTACCAAAGTATGCTACCTTGGTCACCATGGGGAGTCAGAAATTCAAGGAGTGAAGTCTGGGTGTAATGTGCTTGTATCTGGCTCAGCGCAATTTCCAGTTGCTTTATACAAAGTCAGCCAATGCTTACAATTCATCAGCTACAAAAACAGGACTGAGAGGCACAGGCACGTCAGTGTACAAGAGAGACTGTGATGCAAGTTAGAAGGGTTGAGACTGTTGTCAGTCATGCTCCAGTTTCTTACCTGATAACAGAATCAGCTACCACTACGTATTTTCTCATTCTGCCAGACCCCATCAAGTAAATGTAACTGTTTAAGAAACTCTCTAAGATGTTTTAACCCATATTAATATTTCCTGTCCTTGATAATTTGGTTCAAAACAGGTAAAAAGAGATACCTTTTCCAAAGCCAGAAATATCCCTTTTCCTTTTCCTTTTCCTTTTCCTTTTCCTTTTCCTTTTCCTTTCCCTTTCCCTTTCCCTTTCCCTTTCCCTTTCCCTTTCCCTTTCCCTTCCACTTGTTGCTGCCAAGTAACTCCAGCCAACAGTAAATGACTCACACCTGGTGTACGGGGGGGTCCTTAAAATGCATTGCCGTGGGGCAGGTAGACTTCAAATGTGTGGACAAACTCACCTTTCATCTCCTTTCCTCTAATATTGTTTGATAATGCCATTTTGATAATGTTTGTTTGATAATGCCATAAAGCTTCCAGTGGGTAACAACTCCTCATTAGAAACCAGCAAGTTTTACAGTGCTGCTCTCAAGAATCCATCATCAGACCTATAGAATCTTCAAAGGGGATACTCCTCTGACCCCTCTTGGAGACTGGATGCCATCCAGCTCTGGAGATTGCTCAGTATTTTTGTTGAGCAGGAGAAGCTCCAGGGTGCTGGCCCCTGACGACATGAGGCTGGCACGTTCCGTGCAGTAATCCACAGCAGATGGGGACGTGCTGTGGCAGCCCTTTGTGAGGCTGTCTGGGGGCTCTGCTCCAGCACGTGGCAAGGCTGGAGCAAGGCAGGGCTGAGCACAGAGCTCTGGGACTGCAAACAGGGGCAAGCACTGGAGGAGGGTATGTTCGCTCTCCTTTCGCTCTCATTCCCACCATCTCCTCCCTCCCTCCCTCCTTCCAGACAGGCCATAAGCTCCACCAGGGAACACATTACTTGCAGATGGGTATTCTCTGAAAATAGCAGGGGCAAGTTAGTGTATGGTTCTGAACAGACCTGCAGCTTTTAAAAAATTGTTACTCTTGTAGAAACCATAAAATTATTTTCTCCCCCGCTCTCATAAAAAAGAGCAAAATTTAGCCCCTGATAAACCTTACTTTCAGTGTAAACTAGTACAGTTTTTGATTTGAGTATTTAAATTTTACAACAAAAACTTTGGTTAGAGGTTTTTTTGGTTTTTAGGGGTTTTTTTGGAAACACAAGTAGAAAGAATTCAGTTTCAGTCAACAGCTGTTTTCTCTTGGGGAAATCCATCAAAAGTTTCAAGTCAGATTGTGGTGCTTACGGGAAGTAATGGGGTGGATTAAAAATTCTTATTGATATAATTCCATATAATTGCACCCAAAATATCAGCTGAAACCACTGCTATCAGCATACTATGGGAAGAGTCTGTGGAGTAATGTATTTTGAATTGTTTATATGCAAGCTTTAAGCACCACAGGATATTCTCTCCGCAGTCATGCAAACGATATGCTAAGGATCATATGTCAGCTGGGACTCCAAGTATTTCTAAAATATATTATAAAATGCTATTATAATACAAATAACAGGGAAAGCTTCCATCCAGCTGGAAGGACATGTGCTGCAACAGTTGGAGACTATCTCCAAGCAATCCCATCTGATGCTATATGACTGCCCATGAGAGATGTTTCCTGGACTCTGGTCTTGTAACATAATGATCAGCTACTTATTTTCCTGAACACTGGGAGATGCAGTAGGAAGAGAGGACTGGAAATGGTGTTTTGACATTCGTGAGCTTTAGCCCACTTTTTGTTGGTTTTGCAATTTATTATGCAGGTCATACAAACACACCACGACCAATCTTCTGACTTCTGTTCCAGCTCGCAAGATGCTAGTTTGAAGCACAGGACAATTCCCTATCAATCTTGCTTTCTTGGCAAATCTTGTCTTATTCTCAAAGGTAACTTTTCCCTTCCTGGGGAGAAGAAACCTTTTCCTGAGGATCAAGCATAAAACCTGTGCATGAGTACCTCCCACTTCTTCAAATATAGCTTTTTGTAAGTCAGGACTTAAGTGTCTTGTAGTTCTTCTCAGGTGGCAGTGACTCCTGCAAACACGCAGTGGATAGCAGGCCGGGTCACTTGTTTTTGGTGAAGAAGTTGGCTCTGCTGATTACTTCACAAAAGTCTGGTGGAGGCTTCACAGGTACACATGAGAGAACAGAGAAATCTGGAGGTATCAAAAAATTTCTGAACACTTGATGAAAGCGGTGTGTCCTGATGCTGTGGTGAAGCAAAATTCCTGTTCTTTTAAGTGAGTGAGAAGAGGATGAGTGATCAGACTAAAGGCTGATCTCCCAAGTGATGCCCATGACAGTGGTCTACAGGCAGGGCTTAAACGCTCATGGCTCTTGGACTAAGCAGTGAGAGGAGATGATTAAAGATGTGCCATTGTTGCTGTGACCATACTTTTTTCTTTTGTGCTGTCCAAGAAGAAATGCCCAATAAAGTTACAAACAAGCTATGTATGTACAAGAATAGTTTATTTATTACAGTCAGGACCAACTGGAGAAAATCAGCAGCTCCCTGAAACAGCCCTGTACTTCCTCTGACTGCTTTCTCTGAGCTGCACACAAACCACAGTTTTCAGTGGAGGGGGGAGGAGGAGGAAGAGATAATCAGAAGCATATGTAGGCATTAACTAGAGATTTGCTGGACCTTTTTGTAAGCAACTGTTCAGGGAAGTTATCTGGCTATGGGAAAGAGAAGAGAGATGAGGAAAAATAGACCAGCATCACTGAAGCTTAAGGACTGGCCCTTTTCCTGCTCTCCTCCACTGCACTGTGGGGCAATTTGCTACCACGGCAGCAGCAAAACCCAACAGCCCAGCCTGTGGCTTGATGTGGGGTGCTGCTGAGTGAATGCCATGTAATTCATTTTTAGTGAAGAAGTCAGCTCTGCTGATTACTTCAAAACAGTCTTTCAGAATAGTTTCCTACCCAGCTTAGAGTGGGTTTACGCTTTCCTTTGTCTCACCACCTGCAAAAGTAGGTGAGGGCACTGGTTAATTTGTGAGAGACCAAGAGACTTAGTCAGAGGGCGGCAACTGGGACAAACATCTTTCCCTGCCTTTGTTTTTAAATCTCATTTAGAAATAAAATCTCAGGGCAGGGATTATCTAGCACCATGTGCTGACACACAGCTTAACACGGCATGGCTTGAGGTTCCGCTGGGGATATGCGGTTTACACCTACAGTATAAACAACCACTGAAAATTTCTCCTATTACTTCCAGAGTCAAACAATGACAAGGCAAGTCCTTTCTCTTCCCAGTCCTGCTGCTGAGAAAACACTTGGACAGCCACTGGTGATTGCCAATGAGAATGCTAAATACATCTCTCACTCTCTTTCAGGAGAGGTACTTGGTGACTTTGTTCACTAGTAGTTATTTGGACACCAGTCTCTTAGGTATTTTGATACTAGTCATCTGCTAAAAGGAGTGTTTCTCCCAGTTCTCTTGGTTTTTAATGTAGAACATCTGTGTCTTCTTTCCTGAAATAGTTTGTCCTTTTCTTTCCCCCCTTAAAGTAAATTGATGAATGAAATGTCTGCTTCGTTCTTCAGTTTGGTTTGCTGCTGTCCAAAAATTTTGCAGACACCTTAGCACACATAGAGCAAATAATCCCAGATTCTCTCACAGAAAAACACACGCTGGCCCGTGCACATGCACAAAAAATCATTACAATTCATTTCAGCTCAACAGAGTATCTCATCTTGGACTTCAGTTTCAACCACATGACCCGATCAACTGTAGATTACCTGAGTCAGACAGCTTGTCTGACCCAACTGCAAATAATTTTCCTGTTACTGAGAATGCCTTTGGGCCTTCGTATCTTCTCATAAAAAAAAACCTGTTTCCATCTGCATGAAAATGTTGATTTTTGACAGATCTGTCCTTTGGACATAGTTTAAAGAAAACTGGTGAATATTTAGAGCATCCTGCATTGCTCAGCTAGCAGTAGTACACTTCCAAAAGAGTCAAGAAGAAAAGTTTTGGTACAAATCTTTAATTACAAAAAAAGTTATCCTATATACTTTCCTCTGCTAAACTGAAGCCTAGGGGCAAAACCAAATTTTAGTGGAAGACAGTACTCTGCTGATTTGTTAAGGCTTTGGGGCATGCTTTGAGATGTTCTTTTAGCTGATATCACAGGGAGTATGAGATTGTTCGTGAAAACAACGGGGAAAATGAGAGACAAGGCGGTTGTGTGCATCTTTTATTCTCCTTCTGCTGACCTATCTAACTTGGGGAACTACCCTGGAGTGCTCAAGAAATGCAGGAGTAAACAAAATTGACTAACTAGTGCTTTCCTTTCAACTACAGGAAAAATCCTTCTTGCCTTTTCTCAACACTACCCAAGCCTTGAGGATGAAGCCCCTACCACTAAATAAAGAGATTTTCTTCTCTTATTTAGTCTTTGTTTTTTACCTCATCAGGCAAATTTTCAAGGAACAACCACTCCAGAGAATGAAATATCACACATCCTGAAAACATAAATAACTTTCATATTTGTAAGTCCTCATAAGATGCACAGTAAATGAAATTTTAACACAATAACTAGTGTTTTGCTTTCCATTAATCCTTGAAGCACCTCCCTGTAGGATAGCTTTGGAATCAAAAATGCATTACTGCACATCTCATTAATACCATGTACTGTCCTTCAGTAAAAAGAACCTCTGTCCTACAGGCCTCTTGGCACAGAAATCCACGCTAGGCAGCTGTAGGAAAAGCAGCCCGTGGTTTTCCTTCTGTTGGCCCTCAATAGCAACTCTGAAAGTTAAGGAAAGAGCGAGATTTCAGCATCAGGTTGGACACATCAGGAGATAGTTTAGTTTCATGACTTCACACATAACCAAGTACTGTTCACCTAAGAAGATAAATATATATAATTAGAACTAGTTTAATAGTAGAACCACTTGCTACAAAGGACAGTTCAGAAATTCATAGATTTTGAAGGTCAAACAGGACAACATGATCATCTTGATTTGCTTTCGGGAAGCTTGATGGACATTAACAGTACTTTAACAAATTTCTTTTGAAGAAAATAATGTTTTCCAGTATTAAACCTATCTTGAAGACATAAAAAAGGTATCTCATCAGTCCTTATCATTGATGTCTTCATTACATCCTGGTAAGCAAATGTTACGCTTATAGTTTTATTACAGTTTATCTTGTTAAACTAGCTAGTCTCTAACTATAATTCACTAGTGCCCATGCAGACCCTGTAAAAAGCAGAGGAAATGCAAGAGGTTTCATCGACACTGAAATTAGAAGAGGCATTCAAACTATTGCACGTGGCCTACTTCATAATTTCCTGCACAGGGTTGGAGTGGGTCCTGCAGACATGCTGTATTTCAATAATTCAAGTAGTGGGGCACAATTAACCTTTGTTGGTTCAGAAACTGATTCCCAGAGGCATCAGCTGCTAATCTCCGAGAATAATAGCTGTGTACACAGAGTGCTGTGGGCATGAGGGTATGTGTGCGGTGAGCTGTTTCTCATCCCAGAGACTGGATGCTCAGCAGGGTTCTGTCGGAAAAGTTCAGAAATCAGTTTGTCTCTGAACTGTTGTGTGAATTTAAAAAATAAAAAATAGGATCCAGAGCCCAACAATTTTTTTTTTCTTTTGAACCTGAGCTACCTAGGCTTTTCCATGCAGGCTTATTGCTATATGAATGTTAAACTGTGATGTTAGAGCATCACACTGCATATCAAAATGCTGGCTCCAGCATTTGGTCAAGGTCTCAGCAGAAAACCTCGTAACTGCTAAGTATTTCCTGACAGATTCAAATAGCCATAATGGTGAGCATTCGTAGAGCACATTTTAGGCAAGGTATCCCCTAGGCAGAGCAAAAGCACAATGTACCAGGCAGCTAGTGGGTTAGTTCCTGCCAGACACAGTTGCTGAGACTCAGAACAAAGTGCCTTCTGAACTCAGCAGAGTTCAAGCTCAAGCACTCTGAATGGCAGGAAAGCATGACTCAGATGAAGTGTTCTTGTCCAATATTGCTATGCCCAGCATTCCATACACAGTTTGTGCACCACAAATACTCAAGGAAGCATTGGTGATTTTGCTGGAAGTGCTAGTAAGTAGAATACTTACATATTTTTAAGTATTTTCCAAATGTTTCATATTTTTCAATGGAGAAAAACATAAAAATTTTATGTACAGATCTCTATACAGGCTGGTAATTTAGTAGTATAACACTGCCAATTTATTTGAGAAAAGCTGTTACACTACACTGGGGTTAAGAACTTAAGCATAGAAAGCACAATAGGTTTGTTGCAATATGTACTTATGTAGGAGTACTTCCATACTTCTAAGCTTTCCACATCTCCTCAGAACAAACTCTGATGCTTGGAATTTGGTTATAAATCCAACCTACAAGTGCTTCACCTATCACGATGCCTGCACGAACCAGAACAAAGTGGTGCTAACTGTGCTTCTGCTTTTACAAAAAGCATCAGCAAAGATAATTTTGTCATCCAAAACATCTCGACTTCTGTGACAAAAGGTTGAAAAATCAAGATTAGGTTTTTGTGCTTTCAAGAGAAGTTTCAAGAGAATAATAACAGGTACAGTTCCAATGAGCCAGAAAGGTTATGAAGCAACTCTATCTATCTCAGATTCCAAAAAAAAATCCAAAACTGATCTACGACCTTTTTCAGGGTAAGATAGAAATCACATTTGTAAACATAACCTGTAGATTTTTATATATCTGAAAAAAGTATTCATACATATATCTGCAGTGACAATAAAACAATCTTGTATATGACTTATTTTGAGTATTTAAACACTGTAGATGAAAGGTTTGCTTATGCATTAAATAGAATAGAAAAAAAAATTGCCGAAGCAGCCACTTAACCACAGGAAAAATGTGTTGTGATGGTAATTCTATGCTTGCTGTCCAGAGTTGTGCAAACGTCCTTCAATGTTACTCTGATGACTTGTGTATATAAATACTTCTTCTTTCCTTTGGTTTTCTGGCAGAGGTTTTCCAAAAAACAGTCTTGTGGAAGCTTTATAAGACAACTATGTTTTTAGACACTCACATTTATGAATTTGAAAATAAATGTGCCCATCAACAGAAAAGAGAAATTTTTAGAACAGGATCTTATTCATTGTTTTGCATAGTGTATTTCCTTTATTATTGCTTAGGATGTTAATTGGATAACTTCATATAGCTGCATAAAATTCAGCCATTGTTAGCTCTGGGTTTTTTTAGTTTTCTCAAGAACTAACATTGCTATGCATGCCTTTTACCTGAAAATAAATAAAAAACCCAGACCTGAATAGTTGAAAACCCAAAGTCTGATGTATAGACCACAGGGAATTTGTAAAGATCAAGTGCTATAAAAGTCTGTTCCCTTACTCAGGAAAGGGCCTCTCTGAAAGTGGGCAAAGCCTCATGCAGCTTAGACAGGGGAAGTGTGTGCATGCCAAGGACCCTTAAGTCACTGAGTACTTCAAAGCTGTAACTTGAGCTTCCCCAGTGAATTCACAATAAATCAAATAAACCAGGCTGAGGCAGCAGGGGAGCCAGGACAGGCAAGTGAAAGAGATGGGGAAAAAGAAAGTGCTGTGATAATGAAATGTCCAGGAAACAAAGTTGTCCTGCTATGGCTGCCCAGTCCACAAATGTGAAATTACAGCTCTTGGCTCCAAAAGTGCTTGCTTTCTTCATTCAAGCAATTGAACTGTGGCATCCCCAAACAGAGGTAACATTCATAGAGCTGAGGAGTAATGCAAGCCATGATGCACTTAATGCCTCACACATAATTTCTTCCCAGCTGCATAGTCGTGAGAGTTTTATTTTTTTAAGTGATGCAAGCAGATGTAACACAGACACTAGCAACTTACCTTTTAATTGGTGACTCCACCTCAGCCTGGATCTTCAGGAGTCCAACAATAGAGATGCATGAGGACACAGGAGAGGCTGATAGACTTACGTGAGTTTTGAAGACCACTGACCTCTCTAACTTAAGACCAGATCTTGGAGCCCTACACACCTAGAAGTGGAGCACTGGACCTGGATTTACAGATGACTGGTGCAAAATAAGATCGTACAATGTCTGATATGATTTGCAAAATGTAGCTTGTTCAAGAGACAAGCTAGATGCTCTGGAGCAATCATGTCAAGCAGGCTTATCCATCATGCATTCATCTTTCCCCTTAGCAAATCTCAGCCTATGCCTCCACACTGCTGTGGTGCCCTGAACATACGGCTGTAATTGACAGAGCTGACCCATGTAAATTCACGTTATTTTCTAAAAACTGAATCTTACTGACCATGCAAGGGAATAACTAGTTCAAGGGGAGCTAATTTTGCAGAGACCAGCCCTACAAGATTCACTGTTCTTTCCAACTGGAACACTAGATGAGAAAGGCTTAGTAATTTTAACTTAGGTAAAAATTAATAAGGATGTTGTGGGAAGGAGAGTCTGGGTATCATAAATACTTCTCTACTGAGTGTTAGGGAAAAGAAAAAAAATGAGTGGGTAGGCAATAAATTATTAAGCTATCATTCAGCAAATCTAGACAGGGGAATTAAGAAGGAAAGGAATAAAATTCTTAAGGACTTATTTTATTGACTAGTTTCCAACTTAGAAGAAGGTTAGAACTTAACCCTTCATTTTGAGGCAACAGTTATAGCTGGTTCTGTTCCTTATAGGGGATTGCTAATGTTTGTTATTAATAATCTTCATCTTCAATGGTACTGTAGACCCTGGGAGACCTGTACAGCACATTGATGACTGAAAAATATCAGTAGCACCTGATGAATGGCCAAAAACTCAAAAACCATTACCTGCAGCTGCATAAGGTCATTACTGCTGCTTTAGACATGAGCAGTCCAAGCATCCAGAGATGCAGGATCCAGGGCACTCCCAAGCTGCATCCCATGTGAAGGATGGAAAATGATACCATCAGAGAAAGTGAGCACTGCCAGCTCTTGTGCTCTCCTAATTCCAAACTCTGGCCAAAACACTAGCCCAAGAAAAATGGGCTTGTCTGGCTGCAGCCTGTGGGCTGCTGACCTAAGGCAACTGAGAAGTCACTTGAACTTACACCAGATGTGTTGCTTTTTAGAGATCAAAGGGATTTTGTGGGGAGGGAGGAGACCTTTTTCACTTCCTGATAGCAAATGGCAGTGGAAATCCCCTCTCTGGACATGAAATGGAAAATCAGGAAACTATCTGGAGGGTTATAAGAAACGGCCATCAGGCCTTCCCATCTTTCTTGATCACAGCTGGTTGAGATATTGTTCAGAGAGAAGGAGTCCTGGACACTCGATTTTCGTAATAGTGATCCTTCTACACTTCCTCTGATGTATGTTCACTGTCAGAAGACAATGCCATGTTCATCAGTGCTTGCATATATATTTTCATGAACTAACACTGGTCTTGTTTGAGCTGCACCATCAACCCTTGTTTCTACACTCAGCAACCAGGGTATTTTTCTGGGAACACCTCATCCAACTGGCGGCAGAAACCCCACAATTATAATGAATCCTTCTAGTCAGTTAAGACTCTCACAGCTTTAACATGAGACTGCTGAAAGTGGCATGGCGTGGCTTGAGATGAGCCCTGACACGCTGTGGCAAACTGTGATCAAGTCTTTAAGAGCCAATCTTGTCAAGCAACACCCTTGCCTTTTCAGTACAGCTCACAGTCCTCGCTCCACCTCTGCCACCCCACTGAGCAGAAGGAAGTTCAAGTCATATCCTGAGCCTCTAGAGAACAAAATCTGGAGAAGTAGAGAAAATCCATTTTTATGGGCTTTTAAAAGTAAGACACCAGATTTTGTATTGAATTTATTAAGAGGTACATTCTTTTTGCTGAGTGGACACTAAATGCAGGAACTCTCAGCAGAGGAATGGAGGTGACAGTACAGGACATTAACTTTTCAAACTTCTGGCTCAGTAATCTTTCAATCTTATTTTTACTGCCTTTAGTTCTCATATTTGCCTGCTCTCTTCCTCCTCCACCCCCTTTTCTTTTTTCCTTATGTGGGTGGCATATTGCTTTCTTCTTATATGTTCGAATATTTAAAAATGCCAACATGATTTAGAAGCTCTCGGAAATGATTTTCTCAGAGTGCACAGGACAGCAGCTGCTAAGCAGCCACTCCCGTTTGCAGAATTGGTCTGGGAGTTTTAAGTCAGTGGTACCCATTTAGAGAGGATTCTATGAAATCATATGCAAGAAAATAATCTGAAGTTCATGAATAGATTTGTGAAGAAGAAACAACGAGCAACATAGGTGATAACATGGTAGGAACTCATGTGGAAATCAGCAGAAGGGAAAGAATATTTGATCCAATTCCACCATTCATTTCAGGGAATGATTTTTAAGTCTAAGCTCAATTTTTTGACAAAAATAGTAAAAGGGAAGCCTGACTTCAGTTTTTCTTAGATGCCTGGCATTTTGATGGGGGCTTTTACATGGCACAGCCATCTCTATGAATCAGTACTGAAATGAAATATGGGGAAAAATATTCATTTACTAGTGATTTTGAAGGTCTAAGTATTTTTGATAGTACTGAATCAAGTGTTATTTTCTTAAGCTGCTGAGAGTAGAATTTTATTTGCCAGATCTACTTTCAACTCACTGATCAAAGTTAAGCTGAAGTCTACCAAATTAAAAAAAGAGAAGAATAAAATAAAAAAAGAACCACTGTCTTATGCTGAAGATAGAATTTACACATATTCTCAAAAACATCTTTTCCTAAAAGAAAAATGTAAAACATTGAGATGCTTTCTTTCATACAGAAGATAAACCATTGAAAAAAGAACAGTCTGAGTCTTCAACTTTATTTTAAAGCCATGCATAAATTTTAAAGCCAGTTCTTAGTCAGACAAATTTATCATTTTACAGCCGAATCAGTGATGAGTCAAAGTACAGTGGGAACTTAGGAACCTAAATAATTTTCTAAAACAACATCTTTAAGTCTCTACTCAAGTGCTTTTCAGTCTAACTTAGATACTAGATAGCAAAGAATTTTTCTGGAGTCACACAAGTTTAAATTTAGCTGCTTGTCAATGTGGTAGTAGCTTCTAACTTCTGAAAAACAAAGAATCTAAAAGGTGAAGTGGCCCAAATATCTTTAATGCTTTCCAGCATCAGGGTCTGACTTACATGTGACGATGGCTAGAACAGCTCCCATTGCTCTCTTAAAGACATCCAGCTGCCCCAGAGCAAATGCAGCTGCTTAGGGAGCAGCTGATGCTCTGCCATGCCTTGCAGGCTGCCACACAAAGGTAAAGCGACACTTCAAAGTCAGGTTTCCACTCTCTTTAAAGCTCCATGCTGCCATGGGTACTCTTCATTAAAAAGAAAATAAATCAGTGCTTTCTAACTGCTGTATTTGTACCCAGTCCTGAATATCTACAGGCCATGTTTGTCATAAGCAGTTCTGGGTGTTCAGGATGGTAACAGAGTTGTTATCAGGCCTTAGCAAACACTGACAACAGCTACCAGTTTAGTTCTGTTTTTCTGTCCACTTTGTCAGCTTATTGTGAAATTGAATCAAAGCACCAAGGCTACCCCAATGAAAAATGCCTTTTTCAAAACCATTTCTGTGAATAAGCAAGCTTCCTCAAAAGGTCTTTCAATGGGAAGTATACAATCACTCATTCTTACACTGGGTAACGGCTTTGCTTATAATCTTTTGATCCTATTGTCCTCAGCTAATGAGAAGCAACATTCTATTTGGAAAGGGTGGCAAGGGTTTATGTCATTGTCTTGTCTTGCAAAGCCCCATAAAGTTTTAAATCCTTAACCATCTAAAAAGTGGTGACATAGGTGTTCATAGCAAGTTCTCTGCTGTTTTCTGTTTTGGTGATTGGTGTTTCTCTTCCTGTTCCTGCACACAGCTTACTTTCAAAAGAATAGATCTGACGGGCTTTTATTTACACACACACACACAAAATAACTTTGAAAAAAATATCACCATCATCTTAGGATTTGAAAATAGGTCATGAACTCCCACTGCTGATGACTCTCCTCAACAAGATCCCAGGATCCTGAAGTGCTGGACTAGGTGAACTGTGTCCTCTCCTCTACCTCATCTGCCACAGGCATGCAAGTCTGCCTCCAATTTGAAGGTCTTATAAGCATTTCTTGAGTTTCCTGACCCAGGAATTAAAAAAACAGCTTGTGAATCCTATCTGAGCTGGTGTGAAGGACTTCTGAAATGATGACTCTGACAAAGAATCATCCACGGCTGTCCTTGCCAGAGTGGATGCAGAATTCTCCCTGTATGCAATCTTTGGGGAAAAAGAAAAGGAAATGGAAAGGGGGAAGGGAATGGGGAGAGGAAGGAAAAAGGGAGAAGAGGGGAGGGGAAGGCAGGGCAGGGCAGAGAAGGGAAGGACCTCCTACCCCTTCCCCTTCACTGGCATTGGTGACTGCATTGTTGTTCCTCTCATATATTCTCACTCCTCTCTTCTTTGAGTGCAATTACATCTGCGCAATAACTTCTTTATTCTTCTTAAATAGGTCATCACAGAGGTGTTATTGCCACCTCCGGTTGATTTGGTCTTGACCTTTCTGTTCCTCTGCTCTAAACTCCAGAAACAAACAAAAAACCCAAGCTCACTGTGGTCAGAGAACTCTCTAAGAAAAGAGTCTTACACTGTTACACTTGGAACATATACTAGAACATGGATCATGTATTGTCCTTGAGGCAAATAAGACCCCAGGAAAAAAAACAAAACACAAACAAACAAAACCCCACAAAGTTAAAATGAAAAAAAAAACTGTCTTCAATAATTCTGTTTGCTTGTAAGTGTATTAGGAAGTGCCTCAAATTTCTTTTCCTCAGCTACCATGTCCTGGGATAAAGTAGGTCAGGACAGAAACTCTCAAAAGTTGTGTATTGATTTTGTGTGGCCAGATTTTGGCAGCAGAGTGGGGGGTCCAGGGGTGGCTTCTCTGAGAAGATTCTGCCAATATGGACCTGCCACTGGTCAAGGCCAAGCCCATCAGCGACAGTGGTAGCATGTTTGTGATAACATATTTAAGAAGAAAAAAAATTATCGCACAGGAACAATTACAGCCAGAGCAGAGTAGAGTGAGACTGTATGAGAGGAACAACTCTGCAGACACCCAGATCAGTGGAGAATGAGGATAGGAGGTACTGTAGGCACCAGAGCTGAGATTCCTGTGCAGCCTACGGTGAAGACCATTGTGAGACAGCTGTGCCCCTGCAGCCCATGGAAGACCATGTTGGAGTAGAGATCCACCTGCAGCCCGTGGAAGACCCCATGCCAGAACAGGTAGATGCCCACAGACCTCCCAGAGCTGGGGGATGTGGGTAAGGAAAGGTGGGTATTCACTATTTACATGCAGAAGCCTCACAGATGGGGTTACCCTACCCCTGGTGCTGTNAGAAGCCTCACAGATGGTGTTCCCATACCCCTGGTGCTTTAACATCATTGTACTCCTGTAAAAATACTCCTGCATGGCAAGAGTGTGTGCTCTGTCACAAGCACCTACCCCCAAACAGAGACAGAGACAAAACATCAGCAAAGCAATGAATGGTGCATCAATGCCGTGGAAAACTCATTGCTGATGGTCCAGGAGTGCCAGAGTCTGGAATTGCTGGAAAAGCCAACAGGGACATGAACCCCTTGAGTGGTATCTCTGACTAAGGGAGGGAAGTGCACCTGGTTCAGAGCAATGTTTGGTTTCATTTAAGAGCTTTTATAGAGCTGATAGGCTTGAAATTTCATGAGTATTATTTCAATGAAGTGATCAGGGACAAAAGCCTATGAAAATGAGAAGCAAATGTTAATGGTTTTGGTTGTAGACCATGATGTTTTGTAGCTGAAGACAAGAAAGTTTGGAGAAGTGCTGTGCTTCAAAATTAACTGAGGAATTTTAAACAAATGTGTACTCTTTGAGATATTTAAAAATATTACAGCCATAATTTTCCAGTGAAAAGGTTTTATTATTTGGTATTTTATTTCAGCTCAGCATGATCAATGCAGTGTGACTGTAACAATAAGAAATTCACATAAAGTAAAGACTGATGGACAAATGAAATGACAAATGGAACGATATTAACATGCTATTAATATACATAAGATGCATGAATAACTCTTCATTAAGTTATTATATTGTAGAGAATGAAGAAATTGTTCACTGCAACAGTATTTAATGTCTAGTGGGATATCTAGAGGAGGAGAAAAATGAAAATGTATAAAAGGAAATCTTGGTGGAAGAACAGAAGCTT
>VZTH01000732.1:52137-111505 GCA_013397815.1 Aleadryas rufinucha
AACTCTCTAAGAAAAGAGTCTTACACTGTTACACTTGGAACATGTACTAGAACATGGATCATGTATTGTCCTTGAGGCAAATAAGACCCCAGGAAAAAAAACAAAACACAAACAAACAAAACCCCACAAAGTTAAAATGAAAAAAAAAACTGTCTTCAATAATTCTGTTTGCTTGTAAGTGTATTAGGAAGTGCCTCAAATTTCTTTTCCTCAGCTACCATGTCCTGGGATAAAGTAGGTCAGGACAGAAACTCTCAAAAGTTGTGTATTGATTTTGTGTGGCCAGATTTTGGCAGCAGAGTGGGGGGTCCAGGGGTGGCTTCTCTGAGAAGATTCTGCCAATATGGACCTGCCACTGGTCAAGGCCAAGCCCATCAGCGACAGTGGTAGCATGTTTGTGATAACATATTTAAGAAGAAAAAAAATTATCGCACAGGAACAATTACAGCCAGAGCAGAGTAGAGTGAGACTGTATGAGAGGAACAACTCTGCAGACACCCAGATCAGTGGAGAATGAGGATAGGAGGTACTGTAGGCACCAGAGCTGAGATTCCTGTGCAGCCTACGGTGAAGACCATTGTGAGACAGCTGTGCCCCTGCAGCCCATGGAAGACCATGTTGGAGTAGAGATCCACCTGCAGCCCGTGGAAGACCCCATGCCAGAACAGGTAGATGCCCACAGACCTCCCAGAGCTGGGGGATGTGGGTAAGGAAAGGTGGGTATTCACTATTTACATGCAGAAGCCTCACAGATGGGGTTACCCTACCCCTGGTGCTGTAACAGCATTGTACTCCTGTAAAAATACTCCTGCATGGCAAGAGTGTGTGCTCTGTCACAAGCACCTACCCCCAAACAGAGACAGAGACAAAACATCAGCAAAGCAATGAATGGTGCATCAATGCCATGGAAAACTCATTGCTGATGGTCCAGGAGTGCCAGAGTCTGGAATTGCTGGAAAAGCCAACAGGGACATGAACCCCTTGAGTGGTATCTCTGACTAAGGGAGGGAAGTGCACCTGGTTCAGAGCAATGTTTGGTTTCATTTAAGAGCTTTTATAGAGCTGATAGGCTTGAAATTTCATGAGTATTATTTCAATGAAGTGATCAGGGACAAAAGCCTATGAAAATGAGAAGCAAATGTTAATGGTTTTGGTTGTAGACCATGATGTTTTGTAGCTGAAGACAAGAAAGTTTGGAGAAGTGCTGTGCTTCAAAATTAACTGAGGAATTTTAAACAAATGTGTACTCTTTGAGATATTTAAAAATATTACAGCCATAATTTTCCAGTGAAAAGGTTTTATTATTTGGTATTTTATTTCAGCTCAGCATGATCAATGCAGTGTGACTGTAACAATAAGAAATTCACATAAAGTAAAGACTGATGGACAAATGAAATGACAAATGGAACGATATTAACATGCTATTAATATACATAAGATGCATGAATAACTCTTCATTAAGTTATTATATTGTAGAGAATGAAGAAATTGTTCACTGCAACAGTATTTAATGTCTAGTGGGATATCTAGAGGAGGAGAAAAATGAAAATGTATAAAAGGAAATCTTGGTGGAAGAACAGAAGCTTTCTTAAAGAAAAGTTGTAGACCAATGTGGTAGCACAGATTCTTTCCCATGGGAATTTTTCTCTTCTTCTCCCTGTGTTCTATAAATAAAGATAAGGTTTGGATGTTATTGAAACTGTCTCTGGAAAGATGGGCAGTTCTACCTGGCCTATGGGCCTAGGGGGAGGTTTTGAATTGACCCAATCCGGAGAAACTTTTAAAAGTCTATATAAGTTTTAGAATTAAATAATAAAATCAGAATTCCGCCTCACCCGATCCAGTCTGGTTCTTGCACTCGGCTAGCGCTCAACAGTGACAGACCAAGATTCTTGGTCTTAGACAAGAGTAGATTGGTAATGATCAAACTGGTAAACAAACTAGTAGAAAACCCAACTTTAAGTTGTATTCAATGGCTTAAGATAAATGTAATGCGAAGAAGAATCTTTGTTCTTATAGATAAAGAGCACTTGACAGTTTTTCCCAAAGATATATTACTCTTTTTTTTATTACAACAGTGAAAATCACATCCATTTCACCAGTTTCCTTACAAGCCTCAGACATAAAGCTCACACTTGGTATTTGCAGTTGATCTAGCTCTAGTGTTTACTGATTATTTAGTAATATTTTTAATTAGAAAAGTAAAATTTGACAGAAAAACCCCTGTGATTCTTTCCTTTGAGAAGGAAACATTTTCAGTAGACATTATGCCCCATTGACATTGGAATGACACTGAAACAACTTCATAGGATTTCTCTAAATCCGTTCGTATTCATTCATTAGTATAAATGTCAAACCCTTGCTCATTTGTTTAAGTCACAGTCATGTCTGTTTTTCACTTACAGTTACTGTGACACAGCTATATCTGCATACAAAAGATAACCCACGTTACCTGACTTTGTAATACAAATCTATTCCATAAGAAAAAAATGGGACATGCAATTGGCCACACCTGTCTCCTCTTCATGTCTGTATAGCTATGATGGCCATTGGAGACACTAGGAGTCTGCTGCTTTCCCAGAAAACAGGATAATTAAGATTGCTACTGTGTAGAGCAAGTACAGGAATTCCCTCCCTTTTCTTTTTTAATTCTAGTACTTCACTGGCAACATATTGCTAAAGAGGGAACCAAAGACCAAAGAAACCATGCAATAAAAAAAAAGATATTTAGGAGTGTGACCATTAATATAAAATAGCACTTGCACAAAGTGTATATGACAACCAGAAACAGCACAAAATTGTTTCCATCAATAGTATATGGATGCTAAAAAGCTTTAGCAGAGCAACTTTCCAGCTTTCTGCAGCATCTTGTGAGGCTGCAGCATTTCGTGAGAGCTCTGTCTTTCCCATGCAAACTATTAGAAACAATGATATGGGTTTTGTAAACTAACTTTGCTATCTTGCACCTGCAGATGGTTTGTAGAATTGTTATGATACTGACTAGAGAAATAGTTTGGAATGGGTGTTGGGAGAACTGACCAATCACTTCAGGAGGTGGACGGCTTGAGGTCCAATGACCTTATATCCTGCTAGAATACTAACATATAAAATGGGCTGAATTAATTAAATAAAGTCACCTTTTTCACCTTTTCTTCCTGGACCAAATCTGTGTTGGTTTTCTCTCTGTGCTTGCTACTACAGCGACAATAGTATATATTCAGCAAGGACTTCCCATTTGGATATACAAATTCAACATCACCACAAGGCACTGGATAATTTCACTAAGTTCTGAAGTGCAGAAAAATATTTGTTTCAAGACTGTCACCCCGGTGCGTAACAACTTCTGGTCACAGGCCATGAACTGAGTATGAATGGTCTCCTGCACGGGAAGCAGAGACCTCTACCCTTGTGTTGGGGTTTTAAGAGTTCTCTTTTTATTTTCTTTTTCTTTTGAAAGAATTTTTTCCCCACACATGTACATTGCTGAGAGGGAGTAATTGCCAAGGTACTTGAGGGAGANGAAGCTTTTCCATCCGCCATTCCCGCGTGGTGCCCGAGCTCGCGCCACAGCGCCCCCTGCCGGCGCGGGGGAACCATCGCACCCGCCCTGCTCAGCGGGAGCCGCCAGCGCCCCCTGCCGGCTGTGAGCGTCACTGCACCGAAGGGGAAAGGGCCTGAGAGCCGAGGGAGGCTGGCACTGGGGTACTGGTTCTGTTTGGTATCACTGCCATAGCTATTGTTGTTTGTTGCATTGTTATACATATATATATATTAGTAAAGAACTGTTATTCCTATTCCTCATACATTTGCCTGAAAGCCCCTTAATTTCAAAATTATAGAAATCGAAAGGGAAGGGGGTTGCATTTTCCATTCCAAGGGAGGTTCCTGCATTCCTTACAGACACCTGTCTTTTAAAACCAAGACACCTGGGAACTTCAAACAGAAAAACAAATGTTCAGCTGAAGGGAAGGCGCATGGCTGGCAGCTGGCAGGGTTTTTACCAAGTGGAGGATCCTTGCTGGCAGTGCAGCTACACACAAGCTTTGAAACGTGAAGGGCTGTGCAAAGGCGGATGGCAGCACTCACTCGTGTCCTGTGTGGTACAGGGTTCTTCTCCAGCACAAAAAAGGGCCTGCAAAGCATCTCACAGAAAAAGTATCTCTCATCTCCTTTTGTGATACCCTTCCCTCCCATAGTCCACTCTTGCCCATGCCTCCCCCTCCCCCTTTTATTTTCTCTTGCTGAGCACAAGATTTAAACCCCTTTGAAACAGGTTGTTTCCAGATGCAAGCTCCAAGTTCCCCATCAGCAGCTTTTTGCCCCTCTCCAAGCGGAGGAAGGCACACATGGTTTGCCCCACAATTCCACTCTACAACACTCACTGAAACCCTACAGAATCTACTCTCTCCCAGACAAACCCCGTTTTGCATCCCTTTGCTTAACATGCTGAATTACCAGCTTGTTAGGGCCCCTTTTCCCCACTTGGGTGTCTGGCACTAGCGTTTCCCTGAACTTTCTAATAAGCTGGTACGAGTGCTCTGTCTGCACTCCCCACCTGCATTAGCATGTACCATGAGAAGAACCTCACGAGTCTGAATAAAAGACCACATTGTGGTATTAATAAACTGCACCTTGAGCATCAAAGGATGACAAGGTAATGTTAACTATTCTGTGGCCTAGGACAATTAAAAAGCACAAATGACAGCACCTTATGTCAAATACCTGCCAGGAGTCTTTGAAACTGTGCCAGGCCAAAACAGGTTAATAAAAGAAAACCAAACAATATTTGCCACCTGTGAGTTTGAAAGCAGAAAACACTTTCTATAAAAAAAATTTAAAAAGCAGTATAACCCATCAGCTGCAGTTATACCACACAAAAGAGCTTTAAAATACATTACTTAAGTGCAGAAAATAAAAAAATCAAAACCATGTTAGTTCAACATTTTAGCCGCACTACTTCTTTTTTTTTGGGTGGGATAGATTTTTAAAAATAAAATTAAGTTAGAGCAGGGTTGGAAGGGCAAGTGAAGAAATTTCAGCTTAGTATGATTTCAGAGGAGCTTTCTGACATCCACAGGCCAGACACATCATTTGTAGTATGCGCATGTATAGTTGAGCATCCTCCAGCACACTGACTATCAACAAGGTGCCTGGTGGCGTGCCTAGGGATCTTCCCAATACCTAACTTCGGCAGCACAGCTGGATTGGCCTATTTACTTAAGGAGTTTTTCTGTCAGAGCAATGGCAGGAGTGGGGAAGAGGCACCAGAGACCCCATATACACCATGCAACTGCTGGGATGTGTCTTGTGGGATTGCTCTCCTAGTCCCTAAAAGAGCACTTTGCAAATGGACTGGAAACAGAGGATCCCCTTGCTATTGCTCAGCTGCTTGCTGGCTGATGCATAAGGAGGTTGGCTGCATTCACACAAGAGTCGGGGCACCAGTAGGGTNATTAATAAACTGCACCTTGAGCATCAAAGGATGACAAGGTAATGTTAACTATTCTGTGGCCTAGGACAATTAAAAAGCACAAATGACAGCACCTTATGTCAAATACCTGCCAGGAGTCTTTGAAACTGTGCCAGGCCAAAACAGGTTAATAAAAGAAAACCAAACAATATTTGCCACCTGTGAGTTTGAAAGCAGAAAACACTTTCTATAAAAAAAATTTAAAAAGCAGTATAACCCATCAGCTGCAGTTATACCACACAAAAGAGCTTTAAAATACATTACTTAAGTGCAGAAAATAAAAAAATCAAAACCATGTTAGTTCAACATTTTAGCCGCACTACTTCTTTTTTTTTGGGTGGGATAGATTTTTAAAAATAAAATTAAGTTAGAGCAGGGTTGGAAGGGCAAGTGAAGAAATTTCAGCTTAGTATGATTTCAGAGGAGCTTTCTGACATCCACAGGCCAGACACATCATTTGTAGTATGCGCATGTATAGTTGAGCATCCTCCAGCACACTGACTATCAACAAGGTGCCTGGTGGCGTGCCTAGGGATCTTCCCAATACCTAACTTCGGCAGCACAGCTGGATTGGCCTATTTACTTAAGGAGTTTTTCTGTCAGAGCAATGGCAGGAGTGGGGAAGAGGCACCAGAGACCCCATATACACCATGCAACTGCTGGGATGTGTCTTGTGGGATTGCTCTCCTAGTCCCTAAAAGAGCACTTTGCAAATGGACTGGAAACAGAGGATCCCCTTGCTATTGCTCAGCTGCTTGCTGGCTGATGCATAAGGAGGTTGGCTGCATTCACACAAGAGTCGGGGCACCAGTAGGGTTCATGCTCCAGGCTGTCATCGGGTTCCCTCTCCCAGACTGCTGCCTTTTTGGCACCTGGTGCTGGAGGATGGAGGGCTGGACACAGCCCACATGCTTCAAAGGCCTGCAGTCAGCAAGCCACTCTTTTGCAGGAGGACTTTATCCCTCTCCTCCACCTTTCTCCTGCTGCTGCAAAAGCTGCTGGCCATCACAGTGGTATAGGGTGGCTGCATGGCATCGGGGGCAAAGGCACTGCTATTCTCTCTTGATCAGTCATCTCTACCTTTCTAACTGACTGGGGCAAACAGAATTTCTGCCTGTTTCCCTCTCTGTTCTCAGCATGTGAGACTCGGCACGTAGGACACAAAGGCATTGTGCTGTGGTGAAAATCATGTGCTGGTAAAAGGAAAATGTCATTGCATGTAATGGTACAAATGTTAAGGACAAGACATCTCTGTCAATAACTTCTGATGTTAGTTTTTTAATAACACCAATGTACTAATGCTTTTTATATTGACATGCCCAGATGCACAAGCTACTTCTTCAGCTTCATCACACTCTGCCCACAGTTAGTTTAGCAGGATGGTCAATACAATAATCTCCATGGAGAAAAAACAATTGGTCATGATCCTGACCTGCCACATAACAAGAAGCAACAGTCACAATCTGAAACCAACCAGCTTCCATCACAACAGAGGCAAACAGTTGTGTCAATGAGCAAGGTTGTCGGGTCACACAGTGGCAGGCCACTTTTCTCTCAAAGCTTCAGCCAAGGCTAAAGGCTTCTGTGGAAGGTGAACAAGCTCAATCAAACACTGCAGCGGTGACTAGACAAAACTCTCTCTTTTGAGTAATGCAACAAGTCTGACTGACAGGTCTAAAATGCAGGGTGGATCTCCTGGCCTTCAGCTGGGATTATATCCTCCCCATAATCAGATGCTGGAGCACTTTTGAATGAAGGGGAAATTTCTAGCACATCTGAAGAAAATTCTGCAGTGTCTCTCAGAAAACATTGCACGTGTCCACTGTAAATTTATGACAAAATATACAGACCTGATGCAGAGTCTTTCTAGTAATGGCTAATGAGGTGAAAAACTAATAGAAAGATGAAACAATGGGTTCTTATACAGATATAGACACAGAACTAAAAAGTACACGAATTTCATTTTTAATAGGCATTTTAACAGCAGAAATAAAAGCTTGCTAATGCAGTTTTCCACTTCACAAATTACTTCTATTTGTGCTCTGCAAGGTTATATATATATATAAAATTAAAGGTTATATATTAATATAATTAAAATATGTAATAAGTAGTTGAATACATATATGTTCTAGCCTCCATGGCCATCCAGAATTTCTGTTGAACTAATCCACGTCTAGTCAATGTCTGTTTCAGTGGATCAGACAAGGATTTTGTGGATGGTAGGAAAAAAAACCTAGAAAATTCCACGTAATGAATAATCAGAGCAATAAGCAGGAGTGGTGTGACAGTAGGTGCAGCTCAATCACAGAAAAAATAGGGCCAAGTCATATCTTATTATGAAATGCAGATTCAAGCAAACTAGGTTATATGGAGAAAGGATACATTAGCAAAAGGTTAAACCCAGGGCTTCAGTTCACAATTACTAAATAATGCTTACTCTCACTTTACCCTAAGAGTTGCCAGAAATTTCTACCACGTCTTTCTTCATTTAGCAATGCATCTGAAGGGAGCAGAGCAACCATGGTGGCAGCAGCAGATTCTGTCACATAAGGTGTGCCAGCAGCCCAGTGTGTTCAGACATGTTGATCCCAGCTAGATGCACACATCCCCTTTCCCTTGCTAAGAAAAGAGGATCTCACATAATGAGATGACTAGTTATGGATGTATGCATGCTTGTGGACAAAGGCAGGAGAGTGGCACAGCTCAGTAAGACTCAGTGAGGCATCTTGCAGATCCTTCCTATCTTTACATTAAGAACTTTTATGTGTCTGGGGATACCATCAGAATATTGGATTGTAAACCACAGAGGAGTTCAGGGGCAATTCCAAAAGCAAATTGAAGACAGGTCAGCCTCCACAACTCAAAGTAAAAATGACCCTGTTTGCTATCTGTGCAGAGGTCTGTTTCACAGCCCTGCTATGCTGATGACTAACTGTTTTTTAGACAGAGGTTAACAGTGAATGCTTTGACAAACTGGAGACAAAAGAAGTGACCTTAGAAAGAGAACTTGGTTAAAAAATGGATTTATTTTCTTTGCTTTCAAGAGAAACAATAGCTATTAGCTGTTACAGTAAATCACCAGTTGCTAATTTATGAAGGCTTTCAAACTCTTGATTATCTGAGTGATGGGTCCCATTGTGCAAGCTGCAAAGCATCTTGATCCAGCAAAGCTATTAAGCATGTGCTTCATATTAGGCATGCAAGAAAACACAGTAAGATCAACATATCTGAGTTCAGCATATGTTTAAGTGCTTTACTGGACTAAGGTCAGGAGCGCATTGCAACTTGCAGAATGGACTTCTGTGAGAATATAAGTGCTTGTGTTTGAAAACAACAGTACGTGATGGAGACCTATTTGATACTGCAGTACATTTTCAGACCTCTTAAGGTACCGTTCTGTGTTCCATTTGGTGAAGAAATTCTTCTAAATTAGCAGAACTACAGCTATGTATCTGCAGGTGGAGACTGAGGAATGGAATCTCCTATTCACCTGCCCTATATATCTCTGAACAAGAGTATCAAATAAAGAAAATCAATCCAACATGCAGCAGGATCTTCCTTTTCATTTTAGAGAGCCTTGACATTGTCCACGTGCCACACCTAGATTTCATCTGACTTAATTGTCTTGCCAGTCAGGAATCTATATCTAGCTTCAGGAAGATAAGGAAAAAAGTATACAATAAGAAAGGTGTTAAAATAACTACACTGTCACAGCCTGATTACAATGCAAAGGAAGGGGATTGCAGCTGTTCAGCCCTCCCTTCTCCCTTCCAGAAAACATGTTGACAGACATGTTCAATCAGATTATTTTGGGGATTTTTTCCTCTTTCTTTTTAAATAATTTTAAATTGACACGAGCAAAATTCTTATATTTCTACAGAATTTTCACGACCTGTGTCAACTCACTCTAACTTAGGTTGGTAGAATGTGTGTCAGCAAGCACCAGCACCAAATCAAGGTCTCTTCTCTGTTAAAACCACAAACCCCTCTGAAGCAAACAGTGTTGTACATGTGCTAAATAAGCGGAGAACTGAGCCCACAATATATGTGCCAAATAACGAGTGGCTGAAGGGGGAAAGATAAAACTGCAGCTGGAAAAGCAAAGCAAACATATTATAGGTGGACAAACAGAGATGAGTGCAAGGTCCTAGCCAGCTGCCCCCTTCTTCCTGGCTCAGGAAAGAAAATAGTTTTGAAGTCCTAAGGTCACAGACAGAGTAGAAGAGAGGGCAAGAGCCAGACCTGGAGCTGAAGCACTTCCACATTTCAAGGGGTGTTGTGGCAAAAAAATAACTGACAGATGATTGGAAGGGGAAATGAAGCACCTTAAAGGGAAATTAATGAATCAAAGGAGGCAAATCTCTCCCTAACACTATAATATTTCACAAGCTTTAGTCCACACAACACGGAGTGCAAACTTTTATTCTTTGTTCTAAGCACCTGCAGCAGCATTCTCCTAATTTAGTATAATTCTTGCTGTGAATTCAGTACATCTACACATTAAAATGCCTTTTTCGTCATTATATCTTCTGTGTCTGGACATCTGCCTGCAATCTTATGCTCTATGAATGCAAGGAGTACAATGAGATAGTATTACCCGATCATTCTTACAATTTGTGGGGCAAACCTCTTACAAGCGTAAATCACTGCAACTCCTCTGAAGTGAGGGAAGCAAGGCAAAGTATCTGTCCACAAGGAGTAATTAATCTGTTTTAATGAGTGTGTTCCATAGCAGAGGAATAAACCGTATTTATTTTTCAATAGTGGGATAGAAGCCCTCAATAAACATTATCTTCCCATTTGCCTCCCTTACTTCACCAGCTGTCTCTAACGTGTGAAGCTTTGAAAACGTTCCTGCTATTAGCCTTTGATTTCTCCAATGTTCCTGACCCCCTGGTGAAAGAAGGCATGGAACTTTGGATGAAGCTGTATCTCTTCAGTCCTGCGCAACTTGAGGAATTAAAAGTAGTCACAGCTACAGAAATGAGGAAATAAGGACTACTGACTAGAAGAATGATCTAGTTCATTTGATTCTCCCTCCTGGAAAAAAAAAATGCAATTCTTCCTCTTGCTCAAGCAGGACAGAAAACCTGTCTGCATTAAATAGGGTGGTCAGGGACCAAAAGACATAATCCAGGTAGACTGGTAGTTACGAATTGGCACCAGCACAGAAAACTGGAACAGCTGGCCTGAACTTGTGGTTAGCTTTTGAGGACACTTGAAGACATAGACACAAGCAGAAATGAAGCAAAAGTTACAGAAAGCATTTGCAGGGAGTAAAAACATAGAAGTGTTGAGAGGAAGCTGTGGGGAAACACTGACATCCTGTACACAAAGGAAAGAATTATCCATTAGTGAAAATACACTGGTATCAGGCACCAAAGTTTCACATACTGAAAAGAAATTTAAGGTGCTGCATGGTAGTCCCAGGTCTGTTGGCTGTGCCCTGCTGACTATCATCTCCCTGGATCATGAAATAGGGATATATGTTCAAATGCCCACATTAGCTGTGCACAAGGTAACCTGTGCACCTAAGACTATTGCTGCACTCTAACCTTCTTTGTGGGGTGTGACACCAAGTAACACCCACAGACAGGCACCAGGGGAAGATGGTGAGATCAGCTCCTTGGCTGTCTGTCACTCAAAGAGTGCACTTTCCCATCTCCTAGTCATACATGGACATATTATTACATATGCACAGATACACAACAACAATCACTGCCATGGTGTTACCCTAGAGCCTATTTCAGATGCAACAGACAAAACTGCTCCTATTAAGGGTTTCAGTACACAGATGATGAGTTAGAAGGGACCTTAAGGACTCGTCTTATGTATACAGCTGCCTCATAAGGACAGAAAAATAATTCCCATCATTCCTGACAACCTAAGGGATTTTTAAATATTTCCAGTGAGTGGATAGAGACAGTGTGACTCCTAGTCCAGTCAATCCCTAGGTCCACTCTCCACCCTTATAGTTGTAATGTCCTTTCCCATGCTGAACCTGAGTCATATTTCCTCCTATTTTTTCTAAACATCTGTAGTAGAAGGGACTGCAAATAATCCCCCTTGTCTATGCAGAAAGCTTTCACGGACTAGAGCATTGCTTTCTTCCCCCTCTACTATCTTGCAGACTAAATAACTGTTGTTTGTGTAGCTCTCTTTCATCAGCTACATTTTCCAGTTTGTTCTCATCGGCCTCCTCCAAACTGTTTCCAAATGATCAAAATCCTTTTCTAGATTTTTCCAACAATGTGACGAAGACAAGACAAAACTGTGGAGTTTTGACCTTGGAGCAGGCGTGTTAATGTTATCTTCTACCTAAGGCAGTTAGGACATCTGTTTTTCTCCTCTGAGCTTTACTACTGATTATTTTATTCTTAAACAAATTCCTTCCCCATTGGCCATCTACAGCAGACTGTGTGACTTGTTTATCTAGACTTTTAACTTTGCTGGAGAGGAGCTTTTTGTCTGTATAATGCCTTTCAGTTCTTGCCTGAATTATCTCAAAAACAATTTATAAAATAATAGGACATGATATTTTTTGGCCTCCTTTTTTTTTTTTTCCCCAGATTTACCAGAAATTAAGGTCATAATCTTCAACACTGTGTCTATCACATTAATCTGAACATTTCTTATCCATAAATAATGTCATTTTTAGACTCTGGTAAAACCTTTTAAATTTTGTTTTCTCAACTGAGATCTCTACATTCAAACTGAGACAGAAGATATGCAGGAAGGCAGTCCTAAGCTGTTCAATTAGCTATTCAATTTGCAATAAAATAACTATATAGGCTGAATTTTTATGTTTTCCCTTGAGAATCTGTCACTTGTCTTTTAGACTCGGGTGCACAGGTGGGCTACTGGGCAGATGTGCTATCTACAAGCATGATGCTGCTCTGAGGGGAGATAAGCAATGGTTCCACACTCCCCACAATCTCTTTTCTTCTTCCTTCACCAAATACCTTTGGCAAGTCCCATAGTACAATTCCCCCCTCTGCATTGACAAACCCCGGTTCCCATCTCCCTTGAAGCTTCCCAAGGGTGTTACAGAACAGCCACTTTCATTTAGGCCTGGTGTTCTCTTATACCTGAGAGCTGATGCAGCTGGTACTGCATCCTGGCTCTGCTGGACTTGCAGCTTGACATGGAACAACTCAAGACTCTACGATGAGGAGCTGGCTGAAGCAATCACAATTACTGTAAAAAATAGCCTCAACACTGAATCCCTGTGGTATATCTGTCTTATTGTTCAGTGTTTTGTCCATAGGTAAAGCATTTTAAATATTTGTGGGGAGTAGATGAGATATAAAGAAACAAATTGATCTGTCATCAACTACTGGAAACTTCAACTGCTAACCCAAAAAGGAAATGACATTTTTCAAAATTAAGTCAAAATGTGTTTCGAGACATGACTTCACTTTCCTCTTGTTGAAGAGACATGAAACAGACAATCTTCTGTACTTCATGCCATACCTGCAGTTAGGGTGCAGCTGATGTCTGCAGAGAGGAGCTGGAATGAGGTATATGCATGTGGTACAACTTGATCAAAGTTTGTCATTGCAAACTCTTCTTACACTCTGCAACAGAACTTTACTCCTGTAAGAGATAAAATAAATAACAGCTTTTTTAAAAACGACCCATCTTTTCCTCATTTTCTTCAAGATTTTGACATCATACACAAACACCTACTAGTCCTAATGCATAGCATAAAACCAGGGTTATCTAAATATTAGGAAAGAGTAACTATTAACACATTCTTTCACCACACCTTTTCCCAGCAACTTGCATTGAATATCATACAAAATGACTTAAAGATGTGCAATGACATATTAAAATATACCACCATTTACTCTGCTTCAGATTCTCTACAGAAACAAACCTGGACTGTGAGAAGAGCCAGAATAGGTGTAAGTCTACCAGAGCAACAAAGCAGGGACAAGCTTCCTCTGATCAGTCTACACATGGAATTGCTCTCTCACACTCCTACTTTTCCATCTAGGATCAGGGCAATCTCACCAGGTAAGAATTCTGGAAAACTCTGGAGAAATAGCAACGGTGTGTGAGCTAATGGTCTGCTTCGCACAAAGCATGTGTAATTCTTTCCCTCTACTATTGGCACACTAATTCCCCAGCCACAGCCTTGTATTCTCCCACATCATCATGAGGGGAATGGTTGCAACAGATTTCAACAGTCTAGTAGCCAATGGAGCGACTGGCAGTACTGGGGAAAATGTAAGCTGAGAATATAGGCTAGCCAAGTAATGAAAAAAAAAAAAGGCAAGCTGTGAGATATATTACTGGAATCCAGACAAGAAAAATGTCTTTTCTGGCACCACTACAACCAAACAACAATAAGAGGTTATGACCCACACTGTACTTGGGGAATTAGGCACACAGCCTTTGCATTCAGCCTTCTCACAGGGGTATGAGGTGAGGTCATGCCATGCTGGTTCACAACCTTCTGTAAATCATCATATCATGGAATACAAATTGGCACATGGAGAGAGAGAAGAGGGGAACGGAACAGAAACTTTGGGGAGGGTGTTCCTGTCCATCCCTCTCATACCCTGACAAAGCTCTTCAGCCACACTCTTGGACATTCCTCATCTATTTTATTTCTGTAGAGAGTGTACTTTATTGTTTATATGTCATGTTTCATTGAAGCTGGTGAGGGAAGGACTAAACATCTGGAGTTTTGGGCAGCAGTTTTGCAACATTTGTTCTTTGAAGAAACACTGTTTTCAGTTACCTCTGCATTGTCATGTCAAATCCTGGCCATATTTAAATTTTTTTGTCTCTGTTGACTGAAAAGATATACTGTTTTCTTTCTCTTTCTTTCTTTCTTTCTTTCTTTCTTTCTTTCTTTCTTTCTTTCTTTCTTTCTTTTTCTTTCTCTCTTTTTCTCTTTCTTTCTCCCTTTCTTTCTCTCTTTCTCTCTTTCTTTTTCTTTCTCTCTTTCTCTCTTCTTTTTCTCTTTCTTTCTTCTTTCTCTCTTTCTTTCTCTCTTTCTTCTCTCTTTCTCTTTCTTCTCTTAAAATGTATATTTATCATCCATCTATGAAGGGAAAACATTCTGAGTTTTTAAGCTCTGAAAGCTTAACTGCCATACATTTTTTTGCAAAAGATCCATATTAGAAATTACTGCAGCATTCTTTTTGTTTGTTTGTTTGGCTGGTTTGTTGTTATTGTTTTTCCCCACAGCATGAAAATCAGTAGTTGGACCAATTTTCATTAATCTGAAATCTACATTATTAATTTACTGAACAGTCACTCAATCACAGAGCATTACTTTTAAAGCATGCTCCTGTTTTTATATCTGACATGGCTCTGCACAGGCAGTCAGTGTGATAGACAGAGATGGTTTACACTCAGCTCCAAGTCAAAAAACAGCTCTTGTTTAAGTAGGACACAGACATTATCCAAGCCCTATGCAAAGGATTTTTGAATTCACTTGTGAGTGGGAATTTAACTTAGGAAGAAATCTTAGGTACTGAGGTATTAAACAATAACATAGATAAGATGACACACAGAAAAATATAAGGTTGAAATTTCACTATCAGGTGAAGATTTTTCAGTATGTCTTCCTAATAAATCACGGTCTGATTCCCTCTCCTCACAAATACACACAAACATCTTTTTGAGAATGTTACTCTTTTAGGAAAGACATTTGTTTTTGTCTCTATTTAGCACTTTTCTAAAAATCACTACTTTTGGAATCTCCTGTAATGCCACATGTTTTCCAGAGTATGCAGCTGAGGAGCATCAGGAGGTGTTGTCTGCCATGAAACAGGCATCACAAGCAAAAAAACCCAAACTAAACCCAAACAAAAAACCCCACCAAAACAAAACAGAATCAAGTCCCCTACAGATGAAAAATTATTTCCTTAGTGTGAAAGCACTGGAAATATTTGGCCCATGGCTTCTTCTGCTCCTCTGGAGAAGACACACACCTGTGTTATAGAAATCATACCCTCGTCAGTCTGGATTTCAAATGGGACAGGCTGCAATACTTTCCTGACCTGTATCCTACTGTACACTACATCCCATTGAAACTGTGAGAGCTCATCACGAAAGATCCATCCATTTCTAGGGATTAGTTACATAAATAACCCCTTATTCTTTTACATTTTCTTGCACAGAAGATTGGCTTTGACCCAATAAACATGAAAAGTCTCAAATCCTTTAATTCATCAGAATTTAAGAGAAGGTTGGATGAAAGGATGTGTGTGAAAGGACGGCTACAGCAATATTCAGTTCAGTTAAAATAATTCTACGTTTACCTGTGTTTCTTGTTTTTTGGTGAATGTTACGCCAGTGAGGGCTCTCTCTCCGTGCTCAAATGAAAAACGAGGTCAGCTGTAATGCCCTCTGCTTTGCTAGAAAAAGCACTTCAGTTTTCTCTCATCTGTGAAATCATCAAATTGCAAAAGAAGTAAGTGAAACTCAAGTATGCGTTTTACTGATGAATAACCACAAACATTACTGCTGAGGTACCCCAGCTGACCTGATAATTTGCTCTAGGTGATCCCAAGGTCTTTGTTTTCCCCTTTCTTTTCCATCTCTTCTCTGTTGTGATTGATAGGTATCTCATCCAAAACTGACCCTGGGGTTGCTGAAGGGCATGGAAGAATATCTGCAAATTGTACTAAAACTTCAACTGTGCATATGCATTGTTGTCTTTGAAGAGTTCAACACCTCCTACTATGCATACCTAACTAGTGAGAGGTTTGGAATTTTTTTCTTCAAAGTTTAAGTGAAAGTGCTCCTGAAAGAACTGAAAATGTAGGTTGTTTTCTATCTTCATCCTGGGAGTCTTCCCACTCGTCTGTGAAATAGAGCATCTTCTGTGGATTCTCTCATTTGCTAATGTGTCTCTATTCAACATAGGTAATAAATATCAAGAAGGACTTCAGCTTAGCATAAAAGCCACCCTGCATTTTCAGTATGAGGCATGTTTTGAAGTCCACAAAAAGATAGAGAAAATCTTATGAGCATGGAAAGATATGCATTAGTTATTGAATCAACCTTTAAAAAACATGACATTGACTTCAAAAAATCCCAAACTAAGCCTTTTGAATTGGTAAGTTGATATCAAGAACAGCAGTAAGGCTGAAGTTTAGCAACAGGTAAGTACACCTTTGCCTGAAAAAATGTAAAACATTCTCTACCCTTGCTCTAATAAGCTATTTTGACTTTGAGATTACTTTACAACTAACCAGTAGGAATTATGCATAAAACCCAGACGTCACAACTGTGGAAATGGAGAAAAAATAGCCTGTAGTTCTGCCCTCAAAAGTTAAAAAAGGGAGTAGGATCCAATGGAAAATAAGTGAGTTTTTCAAGAAAGAGTAAAAAATCTGTTCCAGGGCCCCACATGACTTTGTACTCTCATATCTAGGAGACAAAGGGTGCAGAGAGTCCTCCTCTGAGGACTCTTGACTTCACTCTTTAGGAGACAAAAGCACTAAAAGAAATACTGAAGCTGAAAGTAGAACTCCATTGCAGACACAGAGCAAGGGAGGCATTAAAAACCACTGACCAGTATTTAATATAAAAACTATGCCATTTTCTGCATTATGCATCTGTCATTCTCCAAACCATGAGTACAACTGGACTTGGTTAATATTCAAGAACAGTGAGAAATTGTATTGCAGCTACCCCAAAACTGTATCTTTCTTTTTTTTTTTTCTTCTAAACTAACAAATATCTGAGAACAAACAGTACTTCTGCTGCCAGTCACTGTGCAAATGAGTTTTGGTGCTGAGCACATCATCTGATACGGTTTGTAAGAGGCGAGGTAATAGTAACATTTACACGTAAAAGTAAATAAAGCATTATATTCCCACCTGAAGTAGCTCTGATTTAAGTTTCCAGAAATCATGTTCGCAAGATCAACAAACTTTCTGCCAACCTTCCCTTTTACTTAACTTTTTTTTTTCAAATTTGTTCTTTTTTTAAATAAAATTACACTTTTGTTTTCAGCCTCTTCCACTCAGTTCTCCCAGTTTCACTCGCTCCAGGCTGTCCCCGTCCCCTGTATTCTTTCAGTCACATCAAGCCTCCACACTTACAACTTTTCCCAAGTGCAGTGTTGAATGCTCTGTTTTGAAGCATTGGAATAATGCTAACAATTTTCATGTTGCTAATACCAGGCACGACAGTAGCTGGTATTTTAATGTTTACAAATTGATGGCAACAGAGCATAAGACCCATAAGATCTCTGAGCCCATGGATCCTTCTTCTTCTTGTCCCTCATTGTGCAAAGTTATACAAGACACTTAATTTTGAAAAAGCCTGAAACTCAGTGGGACTACTTGTGTGTGAAAACTGAAGTATGTATTCTAAAGAGGATCACTGCCATATTCTGTCTTAAAAATGTGTTTTCTTTGGACATATATACTTGGCTTGATTGTAACAGTTTTAGGCGTGACTGGAGTACAGTGAAAATAGAGAATGATATAATAGCTTGAAAAGCACTTAAGAAAATAGAGCATACAAAACAAATCAGTGTAAACTAACAAAAGCTGGGAAGGCTCATGAGTCGCCCAGGCACGGATTTCATACCGTTCTGAAAGATGGCTAAAGGTTTCCTCTGGTTCCAAATTTATTTCCATTTGTTTTATGGGGGCCCAAATTAAAAAATCGGTGGCCTGCAGGTTAAACAAAAGAAGATCAAACACATTTGAAAAATTTTTGTTTAGCTCGTTCCTGCCTTGGTTTTCAAAATAAATAACATGAAGGTATGACATCCATGTGGAACAGGAGCACATCATATTCAGAACTTACCAGAAAAGCTTAGTTATTCTCAAAGTAAAAAAAAAAAAAAAAAATATACACACACATCAGGAGAAAAAAAAAAAAAGAAAAAAAAGGTGCAAGGAGCCTGATTTACTTGTGTTTACATGCCTCGGAGGTCCCTTCACCCCCAGCAGCCCATAGGACGGCCCCGGCCGCGGCCGAGCGCGCTGTGCCTGCGGGCCGCTCGCTGGCCGGCTGTCAGCTCCGCGGCGCGGCACGCACACACCTCCTCAGGCTGGCTCGGCTGACAGCGGTCTCCAAGCTCAAGCAATGTTTTTCTGCCTTTCCCCTTTCATCTGCTTTCCAAAGTAGGCAGACAATGCAATTGCCTAAGTCTTATTTTCTTCGGAAGCAAAGCTAAAAAAGACTGCCCTCTGTGCAGGGTGGCTTGTAGATACATAAGCACAATGGGAAATAAGCAAGCCAGCATCCAGGACAAACTTATTGGCATTTGACGGGGGAGAAACTAGTGGAATTCTATAGATATTAGCCATTTGCAAATTATTTCAGATCATATTGTTACATGGTGTAAATACTCATTAATTCTAATGTAGCTGTTAATTTATGTTAATTTTAATGTAGCTGTGCTATTTACAATAATAGCTGGTCCGAGTATTAGAGTTTAGCAACAACCCTTTTCACTTATTTTAAAAATTTTCTGTGTAAAGATATTGACCAGAGCAAGTTTTCTAGTAAATTTTAAAGGTCTTAAAAGAAGGGTTAAATTTTCCAGACAAGTTCTAAAGCTTTTCCATATGGAGGCCTAGCTGTTAAAGATCAAATCATAAAACAGTGTCAGCTTAGTTTTCAGAGATTTTTCCTCTCTAAGTGAAAGTATGAAGCCAAGTCACAGACCAACAGATTTTTCTTTGTTTAGATTGTACTTTGTTTTCTACACCATATAAACTAATTAGTAAAATATGCCCTAGGAAATGCTTTGTACTCACTTTCTTTACCTTCACATTGCAGCAGAACTGCAACAAGTGATCTTAATAGAAATTCTGAAGCAAACCGTCATTTCCATCCTTTCGCAATTTTCCTATTTGTTATGTTTTATTACTTAAACTGTATCTTGTGTCTTTTATATAGACAGTATTTCATTGAACAAAATTTTGGTAGTTAAGGACAACTATTTTTTTTCCTGAAAATGGGAGGCTTGTTTAGTTAGTATTTAAAATACAATTAGGTAAACTTTATAAAAGAATTGTCAAAAACAAGTGTCTCTAACTTTTGCTTTTGAAAAACACCATTTTTGAAGTCTTACAAAACTTTTTAGACCTCTCGTGAAAAAAAAAAAGTGAAGAAAAAAATGGTTCTCAAAATCTGACTAGATGGGCTTGTTTGACATTATTTGGAATGAATGAACAGCTAATTTGGCTGGCACATAGTTTTCTACAGTGTCCTTAGGACATCCAATATGTTAAACAGATTCCACAGCTGAGGATTTAGGCAGGAGAAGGAAAGGTAAAACCTTGGAAAATAATAGGAGAAGTAAATTTTTATGTTACAAATCTCTGAATCACCTTTTTTTTCTGCAGTGAGAAAGCAGCTGCAAAAGTATATTCCTATGAAAATAAACTAATTGCTATACAATTATATAATAACAGACATAAACAAGGGCATCACGGATAAATTCCTCCAGTGCCTTTTTCTGTCACAGAAGAACATGTGGGTGCAAAACCCAATCTTCAGTTAGATTTATTATTAAAGCTTAGTATGTTCCCTCAAAACCTGAAAAAGTGGACCTTTTATGCATGAAAGCAATGTGTGTATGTATATGTGTCTTCTATCTCACAAGCTCAAGCTGAAAAGCATGACCCATCTGCAATTTGGTGGCTCAGAACGTAAATAAATCCACTCAGGACGTACTACTATTGTTATAAACTTTGAGGTTTAAGCCACTTTTAGATTTGTGCAGGGCCTGAAACCTGCTTGGGCTGACCAAACTACAAAAAAAGTAACTCTGATAAATGAGGCAACCAATTAGCAACTCCTAATTTAAGAAAAAGAACCTTGTTTACTTCATTCTTCCTACTTGAGATGCCCATTAAATGGGTTTCCCTTCATTTATTATGTAAATATCCTTCCCCACATTTTTTTTTAACTTCCCACTACACTGAGTCATGAGCTATTAAATTTCTAACGCTTCCAACATTTTTCTCTCACCTTACCGCACACATAAATACAGCTTTTACACAGTAGTGTAAAATTTATACATTTCCCAGCTCATCTACACATGCCCTCTAATAAGAACAGGATCCACTACTCAATGTAAAAAACGCTGGTCACAAAGCAAACCTTTCCCTTTACTAATTAATTTTTTTTTCCCTAGCACCAGTTAGCCTAATCATACACGGGTATCAATTCCCACAACAAAATCCCTTTCAGCTCACCATCCATGGAGTTCACTCCATTCAGAAAACCCTGTGAAAGATTTAGGAATCACTGAACTCTCAGAGAGATGGGTGAAGCTACACTTGGGCAGTACCTGGCTAACCTCAGCCAATAGGCCTTGTTAGCCACTCCCCATGCCCACTGCACAGGGATGTAAGGTGGGCAGACAGAAACTCAGATACAACTGTAAGCAGCTCATGCCTTTCTTTCCAGAGATCTCCAGTTCCCAAAAGTCCATCAGCACCATCAGCTCCAAGCGTGCTCTTGCAATTCTGCACAGAAGTTTCTCCTTGAGCAGCTTGTGGTCAGTAGGCCACATTTGTTTAGCTTTTTGTTCTCTCCTCCTGTATTTTCTGTGAAAAGAGAGAAGTCCTAGTCCTCTTCCCCAGCTTCCAAATGTCTCCACTAAACACTGAATGTTTCTATAGCTCTGCACCCTTGAAGGTAAGTGTAATAGATCACTGGGATGCGTTTTTTGCTTATCTCCCTCTACAACAACCAGCTTTTTGAAGTTGATGCAGCTCTCCCTTTCCCCCTAGATGCTCTCAGCATTTCATTAAAATTATTAAGGGGTTGGACATGGGGTTGTGCTTTTGGGGCATCTCCAGGATTAACTGCTAAAATAGTGGTGGTGGTGGTGCTAGTGGAAACACTGAAAGCAGAAGGCAATTTCCATCACCCTTCATTGCAGTGATGAAATATGCATGATTAAGAGGACTCTTCAGAGTGACAGCACACAAGCCCAGCGACAATGGTGTGCTTTATTCAATAGACAGGCTACATTTCCTGTTACCGCCTGAAAGATGCCCAGAGCTGCCAACTTTCAAAAGAAATAACCCCCCCACCCAACCTTAAAGCAAACAAAAATCCTTTAATAATCTACCATCTGTGGGTGTCTTGCTCTCACATGCTGACTCTCTAATGAGGAAGATTTGTCTGACAGTTACTTTCCCTTCCTGACTGGGGAGTCATGAGCATGATTAGATAGCATTTTCTGAGACTGTCCGTTCTCCCCCGTGCTCTGATATGAAACAATGCCCTTCTGCTTTACATCTGACCTTGACAAGGGTGTTTCTCATTTCCTCTCCACTTTTTCCCTCCTAATCCTTCCTGAAAACATGTGCCTGCTGAATAAATTGGATCCAGTGTTTTTAATTGGCATCTTCCTGGTGTTTTCACCTGTGGTTGAATTTTACAAACCTAAGGTCCTTTTAAAGAGACAGGGGAGATGATTTCCCCTTTGACAACATACCAGCTGTGATCTTTGCTCCTGTTACCCTTAGCCATCTCTGTGTATGCCTGGAGTGTAGGTGCTCTGCCTGCTACGATGGTGTGGTTTGACGAATGCCATGCTTCAAAAACATGTCAGCAAATCAACCTTCTGCAATGAGGTGCTTAGAAATAGAGGCAATCAGCCTGTTTAAGCACAAATTTAACCTTTTTCCCTCTCCTGAGGTAGGTCATCTTGGCCTGAAAGTGAGATATGAATGATCATTTATTCATGGATGTCTTTCACTTACTTATATGTTAGAATAGGTAAATGACAAAATAAAATGAGCACAGCTACAAGGAGAATTTAGGTAATTTCAACAATCAACAAACCAGATTTGGGACTGAAATAATGAATTTGCAGTCTCCAGTAGTGCTGTATTAGATTCCATCCTGAAAACATAAATATGTTCCAAGATTTGTAGGACACTGCTTAAAAGTTAAGGTAACATCACTCCCTGACCACTTTTCCTCTTATTAATTAAATTAATTTTACACAATGACTGAAAACGGAAGATAAAATATTTGTCTCGCCAAATGAAACTAACCCTAAATGTCAGAATTGCAGTGGTTTCCAATAAAAGATGGAACTTTTTTGATTCCTTTTCCTTTTATGTACATCACTGCCACAAATAAAGTAATTCCAGAGTCTACAGGAGTTACTTACTGACAAAAACTATCACAAAATATAAGTGTACTAATTTTTAAAATTATAACTGCATGTTCACTTCCTGATTTTTGTTAAACTGTTCTCTTTATGAGAACTCCTCCAACAAAATGTCACTTGCAAGAAATGTGCACTGTTAAATGTCACATTAGCATCCCTTGACCTTCTTGTATTTTCGATGTGGCTGAATGCCTTCTGTTACAGGCAGCCTGCAGTGGGACACATGCAGGGCTCAAGTAAAAGACCACTTTTGAAGACAATGAAGACATTAAATGGTTTATGGAATTTCACTTATGGTTTGAGAAGAAAAAGGATCAGGATGATTGTAACCCAGATGCAGTAGACAGCTCCTTTCCACAAAGGCACACTCCAGCACCAAGACCCTGGTTGCCAACAAGGAAAGCCAAGTCCTGCAAGACCAACGAGAGGAAGAAAACATCATTTTGTCAATAGATCTGGGAGGCATTCATGTTATCACTCTCATTTAAAATATTTCCTTCCAAATGCTTTGATTAGACTTGTTTTTCTTAGTAAAAGGTTTGTTCCAGAAAGTTTTGAATCATGGTGGGGAGGAGGAGGGTGTTTATGATCAAGCCCTTCTATCAGTAGAGACATTTGCCTGAAAAATGCTACAGGGAAAGCAAGCATCACAATGTTTTGGCTTTTATTTATGTCAGCTGTATAGAGGGTGGAAAAAAGCAAAAACAGATCCATCCCTTTATCAGGAAATCCTATGAAGTTATGAAAGGATAAAAAACCTGACAGAATTCAACAGGCTAATTTAATAAAAGGTTATTAGAGGGAATTCTGTACACTGGCTTAAGAGCTTGTTTCCTAACACTGTTGAAATTCCATTCTGTTGCAGTAATTTCCATACATAGAAGAATATTCTTATGCTGTCTTATCAATTTCACTGTTTTCTCATTTTTTATTGGAAGAACACCAAATGAAAAGAGCACAGCAAAACTGCTCTGGGAAAACAACCGGTTTTAATCACTCCTGCTCCTTGTACCTCACCATATCACACAGAGAGGAAAGAAGCTGTCAGACAAATATGCCACATTAACGAGCCAGCATGCAGTTTTAAGATTCAGAGGCTACGTTTTCAGGGATTTGGAGCTGCTGCATGTGAGCCAAGGAGGCAAGAGAGATTGTCTTCCCTTAGATTTGGCATAATCACACGGAAAAGGTGGCACTGGATCAAAATTTCAGAGAATCCAAAAATTTCCTACTGACTCCCCAGATCCCAATAATGCACTGGACTTCTTATTGGTTGAGTCATACAGACAAGCAAAAGTTTGGGGATGCAATCTCTGTGTCTCAGTCCCTTAAATATCAAATATTCACATTCAGTATGGGCTATTCAGGACAGGGACAGACTGCCGCAGAGCTCCCACCTCAGGAGTGTACTTCTGTGTGCTGTTAGCAATCTGGCTTCCAGAAAAGGTGAACATCCTACAGACATCCACTTCAGACACCTGATGAAATCAGGCCTGCACTTCAGCATGGCTCCCAGTAGATCTGCTTTCAGGACAACAGCTCTGAGCAGTGCCAGCTGGCTCTCCAATGCACCCACACAAAGACTCAAGGTGACTGACAGAGTCACCCCAAAGGCTGCACATTCGGAAACATTTGATCAGAGTCATCCACCTACTGAGGAGAAAAAGTAAAATAAAATTAAGAACGTGAATCAGATGTCTGGAAAAAGTTACTCTGTGAACCAAGGTTTTCATCACGTTTGCTTTTCTTCCCAAATAATTTTTATTCTACCACCATGAGCCAACAACAACAAAAAATGTGAAGGCTACCACAATTAGATTTAGGTATCTCTCTGTAAATTGTCAAGTTCTTAGAGTAAATCCAGAATGAAAGAGCTGCAGCACTTCTCAGACTAGAAAGTTCTGACTATAAGAATGTATTCTCTTTTATTTAGAAATACATTATCTCAAATACATCTTAGAAACAAATATGTAGATTTAATTCAGTAAAGAGCCTGTACTGAACTTTCATGCTGCAAAAGTTTGGGTCCAGAAGGAATCATCATGCATCTTGTGAAAAACAGGCTATAGACTCTTATTTTAGCATAGGGAGGAATGGTCTTTAAAATGCAATATTCAAAAACCAGCAGGGGAAGATTCATCCCTAGGAAGACAACCAGCTTAAATGAAATCAATTTGCCACAGATAAGTAGCATCCATAATGATAACTCTCAGACTGACCCTAGATATCTTAGTGCTTCAGAGATTGGATGCTAAATCTGAAAGATCAAAAAAGCAAGCCCATTTTCTGGCTACCATGGAAAAAACCAAACCCACACAATAGTACTTTGATATATGACGATTTACCTTCAACTCTGAGGAGGAAGCCACAGGTCTGTGACTGATGAGAAGAGGGAGGTAACTGTGGTATCCTCTCCACGAATCTATGAAATAAATTAACAGACTTCTACACTTTTTATTGGGAAATAGAAGGAAAAAGTAATTTCACAAAGGTAAGGCAGCAGACACAAGCCACCTTCTGCCTGCACAGTATCATACATACCTCAATAAAGCAAGAACTTGAGGGAGGAGACAGCGTGAACACCAGACATGGGATCACATGCTGGGATCACCACGGGACTGACTTTCTGCAGAGATATGGATAAGTTATTAAATATCACATTACATATAGGCAGGTTCTATTTTAACTGCATAAATTTATTCTTCATGATCAAAGTGCCTATTACCAGAGACTTACCTGATACTGCAAGACCTTAATAAGAAAAAAAAGAAAAAGGCCAAAAATAAAGTTGGATTTTGAGGCCCTGCAGGTACATAAAGTTTAGGCAGTGAAGCCCTGTGAGTGGGGCCTGTGCAGCACACTGACTGGTGTGTTCCAAATGAGATCACCACTCTCCTCCTGGAAGGGACGCTGTGGGTGAGGTGAGCCAGAGGGCAGACAGATGTGAGACTGCAGTGGGGAAGGGGAAGAGGAGGGAGAGATGGAATAGACAAATGGGGAACATGCGCAGAGCACTTAAGCACTGCACATTATGCTCTTCAGCGCTTTTTTCTTTCTCCCCTGACATCCCAGTACTTTCAGACTCGGAGCGCAAACCTTATTACAATGCTGGCAAATTAAGTTCTTTTTAAAGAAAAGCTGAGCAGCTGGAAGTCTTAAAACATCAAGAGAGAGAGAAAAAAATAAAAGAAAAAAAAGCAAATTTAAAGTCTCTGGATTTCAAAACAGACATGAATGTGATACTCATAAGGAATAAATGCCATGCTGTCACAACCAGTGAGTCAAACCTGCCGTGACTGACTTAACTGGTGAACACAGTCTGAATCTAAAGCTTCAGGACAGAATAAAGGCCTGAAGGCGGGTGAGATTCTGCTCTCTGAAAAGAGAGATGTGGCTGCAGGAATTTGTCCCTCAGTTCCTTGAAGGGCTCAGAAAGCACAGCTGACCACAGACTAAATCATTTCTCCAGCTCACACACACAATGTCAAGACTGGTAAGACTGGGCAAGAATTAAAATCAGGCACTTTGGGGAATGAAAAAACCAAATGCAGGACTATCAGATTCCTTATCAGAACAGTATTGCTTTGGTCTGGTACCTTGCATGGACTCCACCAGATACTGCCAAGCCACACAGCTCTTGCAATGCGTTGAGATACCTTGCTTCCACTGGCAGTTTTCTTAACCTTAACCTTTCTTAGTTCCTTAAGCTAAGGAATTTGCACTCTCAAGCATGAAGAATGCTGTCATGGCAGTTTTATCCCATATTGCAATGATGATGGATGCTTCCTTTTTTCATGGTAGTATCAGACTCTCTTCAAATCTGCAATGCTTGTTTACATAGCGATGCTTGCAGCAGCAAGATTCAAAGGCTAACTTCATGGTACTGTTTCATACTTTTAGTTTATGTAATTTCATGCTTTTTCCATCCTTCAATTTAACTGACCCCAACATTATGAGATTATTTAAAGAGGACCTACTCTAGGTCCTAAAGAATAACATACTTTGCCCTGTACATTTTTTATTGTACATATTTATCGTCTGTAACAGCCCCTTTTCCTCCCCTCTGACCTAAGAAATTAATTCTTTTTTATCTTTTCATAAGGAACAGCTTGTTATCTTCAAAAATAAACCATTGACTGTCAATATGAGGAGATGGAGAGGCATGGTAAGAACATACCGTGAGGCTGAATGATATAATTACAATTACTTTCACTTCTATTTTTTGTCTTGTTCTCTATGTTTTTATCCCTAATGTTTCAATACGATGCACTGAGCGGACCTTTTAGTCCCAGCTCTGCCTTTCTGATAATGTGGAAAATGTCATGGTTTTGTTTGCTCAAATGCAGTATAAATATTGCATGGCTTTTGACTGTGAAAATCTTGTCTTTAAACACCAGAAGGTAGAAAAAGCTATACTGTAGGGCAGAAACATTTGCTGCCGTTTTAGAGTGACCATCCGTGCAAACCCTCTATTTCATCCACACATCAAGAGCTGTGATGAAAGCAGAACACCCACCATCTTCCAGGAAACTTCTGGAGAAGTCTCCTCTGCAACATAATCACCCTCTGGCATAATGCCATTTCAAGGCAACCTACTAGCCTGCAAACCCAGAGGTTAGCAGATCAGGCCACCTAAGCTGAAAAGATTTCCTAGAGTAGATGGCTGAGGTGCTGCCTAGCATGCTGGTAAAGCCTTCAACTGAATGTCAGTGGCAACCTCAGACTTGACAAACCTTCTCACACTGTCACCCAGAGCCTTTTCTCCTTTTCCATATTTTCTCACTTAAAATAATCTCTGCATACCTGTGTTGCTCATAGTCAAGGACTCAGGGCTTAGGAACATGGTCCCAGAAAAACAGGGTCTGACTTTCTGAAATCAAATGAACCATGGTGTACCCCAGTGTTCCTGAAGGCAGCTGCCTCTCCCACAGCTGGCAGAGCACACAGCCACATGAGGCACAGCTGTGGCTGAACCACCAGTGGTCTGGTGTTCACACACTGCCTGCCACTGCTCTGTATGACCCCACTGACTGATGGCATGAGGGAATGAAAAAATCCCAAGCCTTGGACATCACAAAGACAGACACAAACTTCACCATGATTCACTTGTGGTCCAAGTGAAACTTTGTGGGTTGTTGGAAATTTAACGGGCCTGCCAGGATGTTGGTAACTACAAATCATTTATTTTAATGCAAGTGTCACAGCAGCTTAATTGACAATAAATGACTATTCTGAATTTGCACTACAGAGACCAAGGACAGAATTTGTGAATTTTTCAAGTTTTAGTTAAAACTCTAGTTGCAACTTACAAAATGATCCATGCTGAGATGTAAAATACCATAGCAAAATGGTTTTTTTCCTTTTTGCACTGTGCCAGTACTTACCATTTTTATTTGTAGCTTCTTTTTTTTTTTTTTTTTTTTTTTTTTTTTTAAGACTTTCTTTCCCCTGCAAACACCTGATGTTACACAGCCTGCAACACAGGGAATAAATATACCCATTATGGACACAGCACGCTAAACACTGCTCACTTGCTCTTGTGCCATAAAGAAAACACAGTTACATTCATTCAGAGAGAATGACCATATTCACGGCACTTGCATGCTACTATTTTTACTTCAAACCAATAGTTAGATTCTATATGTTCAATAGTAAAAAGGGGAGAAACTTTCTCACTGGAATCTGTTTCCTAGTCCTTGGGACCACATAAAATTAAGGACATTGTCCAGCAATGATTTCAGAGCAATAAAAAGTCACAGGGTTAGAAATACAGTTTGGGTTTTACAGAAGGCTATTTGGGGTTCTAGAGATGAACTATTTATACAGCTAGTTCATTTATGCAATTTTTTTTGTTTCCTACAAAATGGGCAACTCCATTTATGATATTAATGCATTCCAACATGTTAGTAAATACAGCATGAGTGAACTAGTAGACTTCTACACTGGGCTCCTTGCCTTTTGAAATCAGATGAGTCATGAGGTACCAGGGCAGCCCTGCCCTGTTCAACAGATTTCATGTTCACAAAGACAGACCTGAATTAAAAGTGCAGGTCTCACAAAGCTAAAGGAAACAAACTACACAGTCCTGCTTCAATGTTTTGTTTCTATAGCAGCTCAACAAGAAATTAGGCTCATAACTCAGGGTTCTGATGTGACTTCATTGCGCTATATATTTGTTAGCTTATTCCAAGCAGTTACTGTGCAATGAATGAATGACAAAATACCAACAGCTCCAAACTTGCTCTCAGGTTATACTGGTTAAATTTTTTTGTATAGCATTTTTTTCAATCCCAAGGCAATGTTAGCAAAACCTCAATCTATTCTTTTACGGGATTACAGAATGCCAGGCCTTCAATTTTTGGATGGGACTATGTGAAAGCTGTGGTATGGTTCATGATGTTTGCAGTACAATAGCCAGTTTTGGCACAAGTGTTTCATAGAAATACATGGGACTTTTAGAAAATACCTATTTAAATTTCAACATGAGGTGCAGAAATTAAGGAATTTCAGATCTCTGTAACAAAATAATCTGTTAAATCAATTCCCAACAAAACAGGGTGACAATTTCTTCTCTGACAAAGTTGAAGGTGTTTTCAGCCATTTAACAAGAACAAAAGGATTTAAAAAGCAGAGCACTCTTTTGATGTATATTATGCAAAGTAGCATACTTTAGCAATGTATTTCTTAAACACATTTCAACATTTTAGAGGAAGAACTTCAGAAAGTTCTTTAGAAAAGCTAATTAGAGATGAAAAAAGTAAAATTTGAAAAATTGTGAAGAAATCTATTAATATTTGTTCAAATACATGTGTTTTCAAATTGTACAACATTTATTGTTCATGCTGGTTTTTTTTTTTTTTTTGAATATTTATTCTAAATATGCTGTATCTTTCTATGCATCGTGAGAAATCAGATAGAAATTGTGTTTGTAAAGAGAATATTTATTTGACCTTGTAAAGTACCTGGAGAAGTAGCAAGAGTGGATGTGGAAATTGAAATAAACTTTTAGAAAAGGACATGAAACGCACCTCAGCTGCATGCTCTTTGTTAGCTATAGGTTTAGATCTCTGCAGTCTGCTGTGAACTATCTGGCCTAGGAATAAAAGAAAAGCATCTGTTGTTGTACTCTTACAGATTTAGGAAGTATAGTAAGTCAAACAATGAATGCTCTTTTAATAGTCACAAAACCACAACTATTTCCTTGGGTTTATTCACCCCTAACAAATTTAAACTCTGATTTCATTGAAATTATAGAGGAGCTAAGATTTCATCCAGTACTGCACTGATCTGCAAGTTTAAAGGACTAGGAAGTTCAAGATCCCCTGGGTTTTCAGTCTTTGAATGCAGAAATATAAAAAAGTGAGCACGAGACTTTCTGCTTGGTTCCCAGACAGTTTATGACCCCAGCAGTCTTCTGGCAGAGCAGTCTTCGCTTGCTCTGACCCTGGCTGCTTTCATGCCTGCCATACAGGTCAGAGCAGATACTTCTCCTAAATGGAAAAGCTTGCACAGCAGCACCAGCTTGCTCAGGTCTACCCAATGAGAGATGTTCCCATGCATAAACTGATAGGTACAAACCCACTGGCTGTGGCTGCTCTGCATCCACCCTCTCTCCCCCTTCCTCTCCATGCAAGAGGTCCCAAAAGTTAAGAAAACACTGAATCCTGGTACTTTTTGTTTTTAATCAGGGGGAGAGGAGGTGCAGGAGGAAGGGGAGTTTTGGCAGCCAGCAGAACACTTTACCATGCTCCGATGGGAAGGACTCGTCCAGCAAGCAAGGACAATAGCTCACTTGTGCCGGGCCCTACCACATCACTGTCACACAGGAAGCGTATCCGAAGGTCACAAGGAGCAGGCTACTGCCCAACCATATTTTCACAGGAGGAGATGTAAACCTGATGGATTGAAGGAACATTACACACTGGACCTTGCTGGGAGGCCGGTCATATACAATAACAAATTTGCAGTCAAAGAGCACAGGGGTTTAATGTGTTTCCCTTATTTCAAAGATATTCTTTCCCCTCACCCAAATTTGGGCTTTTTCTTTCTGAGTCAGTGCTAGAATACTACAGCACCTCAGTTTTAATCCTAATTGAGCATCACAACTAGCATGATGAATTTATTCTGTTGGGCAATTACTAAACCAAATTAATTCAATTTCATAGCAGAGTCGGGGAGGGGAAAACTTGAACATGAAAACTTGCTGTTCCAGCTTACAGAATAATCTGAATTCATGTTCACTGAGTATTTTATACGTCTCTGGTCAATAATTCTGTAGAACTGATACCTTTGTGAAGTCGTTTCTCCCCCAAGACTCCAGTCGCAGGATCTGCCATTTTCAAATGCACAACCTTGTGGGTAGAACCACCTTCTCAAACTCCTGGTCTTCATAGGAATGACTTGCAGGAGTTATGAAAAGAGAATGAAACCTTTCTCTCAAGTTTCACAAGAATTTTAGAACATGTCTTAGGAGGAGTTTTCTATCGACAGATATAGCCAGCCATATAGAAATATAGGTGTGAAAGGACCTGCCTGCTTGGACAAGTTTCATTTCATGCAACCAACAAGGAACTGTGAGCTAGACATTCCTTCTCAAAAGAGAATTTCCCAATATTTCGTTCATACTAACAAGTCATAAATTACATTCCCCAAAATAAATGAGAGATGGTAATTCAGAACCAAGAGCCTCAAATCATAGTCATATCATAAGAGGACTGCAGGAAGATCAAAACTCTGGGACCCTCCAGGAACACAGAATTAAGGTGAGCATGCCTAGAAAGTGATCTGCAAGCCACACTACAAAGGAAGGAAGTTATTCCTCCCCCCTGATACCTGAAACAACTGCTCCGGCTGTTTTGACCTGGGGAATATATTTTTTATTAACCCTGACAAAGTGAGTACTGCCAAGTAGAACCAGACCATTCAGGTGCCTGAGACAGTTAGTATTGGCAGAAGCAGGAGTGAACCTCACAGAGCACCCATGCCCCAGCATATGGATGTGGCAATGCCTCTGCCAGGCTTCTGATCCAGCATGCAGTGTGCAACTGCAGCACAAACCTGTCAGATGGTCTGTAGATGACAAACGGTTGCAGCCCTCTCTTGACTGATTCGTGGAGGTTCTTTGCAGAACACAAAAGCTGGAAGCCTTTCATAGTGGCTACCAGGTGCTGCAAGGACTGGTAAATTCTGCCTTCAGCCATTCATATAACCAGTACTTTTTAGTCCCGAAAAGGCAAAAAAGAATAAGCTGACACAAGAGATAGGTCATGGACAAAAGTGTGCCTCTACAACATGACTAGCACAGTACATGCGGAAAATAGAAGAGATGATAAACTCCATTACAATTTTTTGGGAATACAAGTGTGAAAACTCATGCCAGCCTCCAGGAGGGGAAACAAACCCAGAATTTTGTCATATAGCTCTTGTTCAATTTCTCCCAGTGAATCTGTAGGCAGCAGAGACATCCTTTTGTCCTGAAGAACGGATCATTGACAAGCTTCTGTTGCGCATGTAGAATTTAGAGTTTGGCTATGTCTGGCTGGTGACCAATGTTTTATCTTGGTTTGCTTCCCAGTATGAGATCAACCCTCCAAGTGATGAGCCCAGGCCCAACAGAGATTTTAGAAGGCTTCTTTCTCCTGTGGCCTGGCTGAATAGTCTCATACAGTAAGCACTTTTGCCTTTCTCCTCCTTGTTTACTTATTCTAACAGAAGGCCAGAGATGAAGAAAAGGGAGCCCCTCTTTTCATGCAACACTGTTCTTCTGCTGGAATTTGACTAAATTCAAGAGGGCTCTTGTGGCGGTGGCCCAACCCACTTTCCAGGTGAATGACAAGTGGGTTGATTTCCCCGCCCGAGACTACACCTCTGAGGGTGGATCGGAGGAGGAGATAAGGCTGTGATGCCACCGCCTACTAGGTGTTCCCTTGAACATGTCTCCTCCCTGGTTTCTAGAACCCTCTCTCTCCCCCGGTTCCTTATTAGTTAGTAGAAGTTATGTTTAATAAGTAGTTCATTGATTATTCTATTAGGCTCTGGAAAGTTCTGTTTTGNGGCTCTCACTAGAGTTAGCCAAGGAGGTACAGAAAGGTGGCCTGGCACTTCTCTAGTCTCTCTTTCTTGGGATAGTTCAGTAATACACACATAAGCCTATTTACTTCACCCAGAACCTTACATGGGATGCAGAAAGAGGTTGTCCCATGGTTCCAGGGCACCACAGGATTATCTTTACCCTTCAAGAGCCATCCCACAGTGTAAGAGTCGGCCCGAAGACCCTTCATCTGTCTCCCGATCATCTACGGAGAGTGACTGTGCAGAGCCTGGGCCTGGCTGAGGTGGGAGGCATGCCGAGCACAACGTGAACTGGTACCTGTTTGCCGAGCTGGCGAGTCGCGTCGATCCTGCTGCGAAAGCGGCAGGAGCGGCGCGGAACATACTGTGTGTGTACCTGTTCTGTGTAACCGACTTAAAACAATGAGCACTCTTTCCTCTCCTCTTGGCTGCGAGCCCCTCGCTGCTGTAATCCCCTGGCCATCGGCCCCCCGCTCTCAAAAGAACTATAAAACAGACTCTCGAAGAAGACCCCTTTGAGACCTCCCCGACGACGACGACGGACTACGAGGACTCCGCCTTGCTGTTGGTAGCTATAACCCTCCCCCTCTCTCTCTCTTTCTATACTTTATTTCTTATATCTATCCCCCTCTATCGCATAATTTAGTGTTTAACACGCAATAAAGTGCATTGTGATTGATTTAGACCAAATTTTCCTCGTTCTCGTTTTCTTTTGCACTCTGAGATCGGTGTAACGAACCATCACGACCCCTGCTTGCTATAAGTGGATTGTGACACACAGCTGTATGGAAATTCCAGTAGAAGACAGACTATGTCTCTGGTCAGCAACAGGCTGCTAAACTGTTTGATTTTGTCATTAAATGAAACTCTGAACATGTCTACAGTTCTTCAGGCTCTTACATATATCTCCTCCTGCTTGTCTTTCTAGAGGAATTAACTTTGTTTAGGAGTGTTTATTTTTTGGGACTCTCGCTTGTGAGCTAAACTTGATCCACTATTTCAAGTGACTACCACTTCAAGTTTCTAAATCTATATACCAGCATGTAAAAAAACCTGCTTCATATTCTTTGGTGTTTCAGACACCTAGAACTCAATCTGATGCCCTTTCTGTTCTTTTTCATTTCCTTCCCACAGGTTTATAATCAGTACAGATTTCTGGTAACAAACATTAGAAAAATAGACCAAGGTAGATAGTGGGAAACACAATCATCTGGCTTACAACGGTCTTTTAAACATCTACTGAAAAATACCCAAATCTCTGTATTCTTGGTTCTTTATCCTCTGTATTTCTTTTATATACAGTCACTAATATTCCCTTATGGAATGAGGCTTGACCTCCAGTTTTGAATTTATAGCAAATCTCAGTGGTATGCATGAATTATTAAGAGTACAGACCTATCTTAACAAATAAATTATAATTACCTCAGCAAAAACACCTCTATCAAGGACTAGAGAAGTGGGGAGGAAAAGATGGGTCATGGAACAAAGGAAAAAGTTAGGTTCAACTTGGAAAGCAAGTGCCATGCTCAGCATCAACTACTATGAGAAATTATTTCACTATTAATAGCTGTTTGTCTTAAACTAGACATGAGAAAGTTAAAGAACACATGGAGGGCTCAGCAATGATTTCTGATAGTATATACATTCCTTAAAGCATTCTTAATATCCTACATGCCCTACAATGACATTGGGGATTTTTTTGGTGGGTTTTTTGTTTGTTTGTTTTGTTTTGGGGGTTTTTGTTGTTGTTGTTGTTGTTTGGTTTTGGGTTTTTTTGTTTGTTTGTTTTTTGCTTGTATTTTTTTTCCCACTCTTTGTACTTCTGATGTTCTTTGTTTGCATATTTCAACCTGTGGTACTTGCGTATAGCTGTCTGAAAAACCTTCTTTCCCAGATGTATTCAGATGAGAAGAAATAAAATTTCTCTGCACAGAGAGATAACCATATTTATTTAGTGAAGAAATTAAATGGGAAGCAAAAGCAAGTGCCAATAAATCAGAAGAACTGTAGAGTTGATTAACTTCATGTAGTTTTACATAGGGTAGAATGCCACTCAACAAGAACTTGTTCAAAAGCCTTCATTTAAACTTATTTCACTTTATTTGAAGAAAATAAAGGGAAGACCTATTTCCATTAAGTTTTCAAGGAATTATTTTTCCATTCTTTTCTTTTTTTTGTGTAGAAATTCAGACAGGAAGAACATTTCATGGAAGCTTTCCCAAATAAAAAATGGCAGATGAGGAAATAATAGTACTGGTTTGATATAATGGACTTTCTGGGAGGTTTTACATTACAGAGGAGAAAACTGATCTTTTCTCAACTTTTGGTGAACTTTGGCAGTATATTTGAAAATTTGTAGACACAAATTAAAGAAAACTTGAAGAGCACAGATAAAAAATCCTCAGTAAAAGAATGCAACATTTGGAAGAATGAAATTCTAGTATTTACATTTATTAATTATTAATGTGACTGTATCACACTGCAAAAATAATCCTTGCCTATTCTATAACTACACTGCATAATTTTCCTAAACTTCCTCTAAAGCAGCTACAAGTGCTAAGGACAGGATATGATATGGGATGGCCCACTGGTCTGAATAATTTCTTTGAACCAATGCCAGTCTCATGGTTTAACCCCAGACAGCAATTACCACATAGCCACTCGATCACTAGCCTTCTGTTAGGATGCGGGAGAGAATCAAAAGGGAAGAAGTAAGAAAACCTGTGGGTTGAGGTAAGTACAGCTTAAACAACAACAGTAACAGGAAAGGAAAACAACAAAAGACAAGAGAAATAAAATCCATTAAAAACAAGTTAGGCAAATAAAGGAAAGATAAAGCTTTACATATACATTTAACGAAATTCACCTTGTTTGTCAGGACTAGGGGCTCTACTAGTCAGGCTGCCTCTGCCCAATCAAAACTTTTATGTACTGTGTAGGGGATAATGTTCCTGCACTGAACATAAAAAATAAGCTGGGGAAAACAGACTGTGTTATTCTTGCCTCAGGCAAAGGCAGACCCATCTGTGATATTGCTTTTGCTCAAGGACCTGAGTGACTGGGGTTTCCTGTTTGAGCTGGCTGTGCGATCAGTACAGCTCACTTCACGTAACACCAGCAGCATCAGCTGCATGATGTGTAGAGGAGACCCTTCCTTTGGTTGTCCAGCCCAGAACTGGTAGTCGGGGTGCCAAGAGGAGCTGTGCTTTGGTGCCCATCACTTCCAGAGCAGCTTGAAACCCTTCGTAAGCTCCCAGTATCTCCTTTTCAGCTGGACCATAACAGGCCTCAGAGCCTCTGTATAAGCCGTAAGGGTCGACTTTGAGCTTCCCTTGCAACTTGCTGTCAGAGGCTCCAAGAAAGACCATCCTCCTCAGCTGCAGTGTAGAACACATTGTTTACAACTTATGAATAATGAATTATCACCCACTGAGTTTATTCAAATTCTTGCTGTTGCTCAGAGCCTCATTTGAAACTGATTTTCTTCCCAGATACTTGATAGGGATGGCCAACAATCTGAATATAGTTCAGGATGTGCTCTCTTCAAAACTCCACAACACCTAAGAAAGCTTGTTTCCTTTTTGCTAGTTGGTGGAAACAGTGCTGCTATCTAGTTTATTCCGTACATTGGGACATGACTTCCACCTTGCCATCTTATTTCTAAAGATGGGATCTCCCATGTAGGTCCCTTGATGTCACTTTGTTTAGAGCAAAGCCAGACCATTTTCTTCCCATTTTTCTTTTCAAAAACCTCTCCTGCTGTGTTGCTCCACACAATGATGTCATCAATATGTTCCAGGTGTTCTGGAGCTTCACCCTGCTCCAGTGCAGTCTGGATCAGTCCATGGCAGATGGTGGGGCTGCATTTCCACCCCTGGCACAGTCAGTTCCAAGTCTACTTGACATCCCTCCAAGTGAAAGCAAACGGTGGCATGCCCTCTGATGCCAGAGGGATTGAGAAAAACACATCAGCAATGTCAGTGGTGGCACCACTTGGCTACCTTTGACTCGAGTTCATATTGAAGTTCCAGAATGTTGGGTGTGGCAGCACTCAGAGGTGGCGTTCACTCAGGCCATGATAATCTACTCATAGTCTCCACTCCATTAGACTTTTGCACTTGCCAAATGGGGCTTTTAAGGGGTAAGCAGATCCTGCTGATCACTCCTTTGCTCTCCAGTGAGCAAACCACCTTATGGGTAGGAATTAGAGAGTCTCAGTTGGAGCCTTATTACCTCCCATGCACCATTGTTGTAGCAATTGACACCTGCTCTTCTTCAGCCTTCAGCAACCCCACAACAGAAGGGTCCTCTGAGAGACCAGGCAAGGTAGACAGATGCTAAAATTCCCCTGCCTTCAAGGCTACTACACCAAAGGCTAACTTACCATTTTCAGTCCTTGCAATACCCTCTCCTGGCACAGTCTATGCCAAGGATGCATGGAGCCTCTGGTCCGGCCACACTAGGGTGCTTTTGCCTCTAATTCCCACTCAGACTAATGTCAGCCTCCAACACAGTTATCTGTTTGGACTCCTCTGTCACTCCACAAATACAAATGGATTCTGTCCCTATACAGCTTGATGGCATTAGGGTACAATGTGCACCAGTGTCTACTAAAGCCTTGTATTCCTGCGGGGCTTCTGTGCCAGGCCATGAAATCCACACAGTCCAGTAAACCTGGTTGTCCCTTTGCTCCACCTGGCTGAAGGCAAGGCCCCTCTAAATCCTGGTCACAGTGTTCATTATTCACTTCTTGTAAAAACATATCAGGAGTCCCTTTATTAAGATCAGAAATAAGACCAGCCCTTCACAACTGCACACTGCAAACCTCAGCAGTAATTGTCCTTGAAAAACACTGTTCTATGACTGGTTTTCCCTGCAACTCACGTACCTGTGCCTCTAGAGTCAAGGCAGATTTTCCATCCCCCTTCGTCATGTCCTCTCCATGGTCATGCAGGCAAAACCATAGAGTGGCCCATGGTGTGTACCCACTGTATTGTCTCTTTTGAGCAGAGGAATGTTTACTCCTAATTCGTAAGATACTGATCCCTACTCATGGGGATTATGTCCTCTTCAGACTGTGGGAATCCCCGGGACAGTTTCTCCACAGGCAACATGCACACCTGGAAGGGAGGAAGAGAGACTTTCTCTGTACTGACAGAGTTGTCCAGCCAATTCAAGCCATCTTTTGTCCCTCAGTGTCTTCCCAAGTCATTACTGCCAGTAAATTTGCATAAGACAATGCTCTACTCCATTCAAATGTAGCCCACACAGGTAATGTATACAGAACTTCATGTGTATAATTGTTCATTGTCCAGGTCATTGTAAATCACCTCCAGCACAGCTAATTCCCTCAGGTACTAAATACCTCCCTCCATGGCTGTTCCCTGGGTGACGTATAACATCTTCCTTGATGGAAGATACCATGACTTATTTACAGGGAAACGACATCAGAAGAAGGATCACTAAATATCCAGCGTTCCACTTTATGATAATCTCCACATGCTCAGCTAAATTACTCGGACTGTGTACATGCACTGCTTGAGACACAAGGGAAAGGAGCATTTTAGTGCTTTGTGGATAAATGGTAATCATGCAGATCATGGTTAATATTTAAAGTCTCAAACAAATGACTAAAGCAACTCACTGCTCATCAGACTGCAGAATTCCAGGTCAAATTACCTGCATGTGCTTAAATTTGAAGGTATGAAGATGAGAGCAACAGCAACTGCAAGTTAGCTAGGAATAATGTGGTTCAGAAATACCATACTGGTAAAGCCCAGTAACATTTTTAAATCCAAATTTTATTGCCTGGGGACATCTGTATTCCTTAAAAAAACCAAAATGAAACAAAAAAAACCCAAACCAAACCAAACCAAACCAAACCAAACCAAACCAAACCAAACCAAACCAAACCAAACCAAACCAAACCATACCAAACCAAACCACACCAAACCAAAAACCACTGGGAAAAAAAGATAAAAAAGAGAGCTAGAGAAGATTTCCTCATACAACAGTGGAGACTTCCATTTAATCAAAGCTATGATTTTTTTATCAAAACACAGAAGTTTCAAGCATCATAATCACTGATAACTAAGCACATACCTAAGCACTTTTTTGGTCCAGAGACTAAATGAGACTTGAGATTTTCATTCCATCCTTTTTTTGTGTAACATTACACATCAATACTAATGGTACAGTAGTCTGATATGAATCAAGAGATAATTTGGTTTTTGAAGAATCATCTATCCAAAACACATCCTGTTTACATCATCACAACCTGTTTATATTACTTAATATTTAAAAGCCATCTATGACGACTGTCTGGTTTAATAAATACTGGAATTATCTCAAAATGGAAAACATATTCACAAGAACTAAGCAGATTCTTTTCTCCTGCTTGGGTTAATTGACAATTTTTAGAAAGTATCCAAAACGTGTTCAGAACACAGACCAAAGTAGAGGAGTGTACATTTTTGGGGGGAAGACTAAGCTGGTATCCTGACACCAAGAGCAGCCAGACGCCATGCAATCCTCTGTGAATCTGGGCAATTCAGCTTATCACAGCTTGCTCAGGGTAAACCTCTTGAGGGAGAAATAGGCCTAAAACCAGAGAACCTCTGCCTGTTCCCACATCTCCTTATGAGGAAAGAAAAGATAGTACAAAAGCAAGGAAAATGTTTACTAATAGGCCTGTAACTGTAATGAGCTGTTTCCCATTCCTCATCTATGCTTGTAAAAATAAATAATAGTGATGTACATTTTGCTGTCTTTTCTAGAATAAGGCATAATTTTACTTACCACAAAATTAGTCCTCTGACTACTTAGTGATGAATCTGACTTTGTTAGTGCTTCTTACATACATTTCATTACCTTTGGCATTGAAACTGGCCATCCATGAGTAATGCACCTTTCTGTCTGAGCAGATGATTTGGGATTCAATGACTAACTGATTCCTGACGACTTCTTGGAAGCTGAGTTAGTGGAAAGCATGTTTATTTATAGGTTATTAGCAAATGAATTCTCAGAGAAGAGGAAGTATAGTGCTGAAGTGGTCTGCCCTTGTAAGGATGGTGTTGCTCTCTCTGATGTTCAGAGGCTCTGTATCTCACCCAGCCTTTGTAGAGACTAACTTCTAATTAAAGAAAAGAAAAAGAAAAAAAGAAAAGACAAGACATCGTGTTGTGAAGTGCCAGATGCAACTCATTCTACCTGTAGTGACAGTACCCACTGACCCCATGATAAAGGTAAACAGAGTAGACAACTCTTAATATACTTTCTTCCTCCTCCATGCCTTCTAGACTTCCTAAAACACACAGCAGTGCCAAGTTCATGGCCATGCAGTGCTGCAAGTGTTTTCAAGGGGTCACCAAGAGAGATGTAGCAAACAGCCAGGCACTTAGATCTAGTTTCCAGCATTCCTGGAAATATACAGTGGAAATACACATTGTGTGTTGCCTAGTAGAGCCCAGCCAGCCTTGTCCAGACTCCTCTGTTTTCTCCAAGAAGTTGCATTTAGATATTAAATTGTTTATACACGTTCTTTGACTGACTTCACTTGGCATGTAGAGACCAAAATATCTCTCCTGACTGTTTCCAAGGCAAATGGATAGGACTTTATGCTATTATTTCACATAGTAACTCCACTTTGCTGTTTTGCCAATTTCTCCTTTACTTGTAAGGTTGTAGGTTTAGGTGGTGTCACCAAACCCATACACAATGCATCCAAGATGAGATTAATGGCATGACATCTTTCTAAAGGTGGGAAATAGAAAATTGGAAGCATCTTTGGATTCAGTAGGGAAACAACTGAGTACAACTCTGAAGTTGTTACATTAACCTTTTAAAATGCCACTTACTGATACTTTTTTTAAACTGCTGACTTGAAATAAGTGACTAGAACTTATTCCTTCCAATTGTTTAGGCGATTTAAAAAATATTTGTGTCTGCAGACTAAGGGTGTGGATGATACTTCTCAAACTATTTCACTAGGGAAGAAATTTTAGAACTCTTTATCTTGCCATTTAGGAACTCTTTCCCCTTTGAAGAGCAGATTTGCACAGTGAAATCAGGTGTTATTAAAAAAAAATTAATTTGAGGCCTGCATTTTCTTGTGAGCCTTGATGTCTAGTAGGCTACTTGTAAGGGACTTGATGAAAGACAATTCTTATGTTTAAGATCTGGTGCAACTTTCTCCTTCCCTGACGTCTTACTTAGTTGCCATTGCAGGAACATATTAAATCAGAAGTGTTGCTACAGAGATGGTGCCTCTGGTATGGCAATGCAGCCAGTGTAAAGGCAGATGGGGCAGAGCCAGGACATGGACTGAAGTCATATCACTTCAGCAATAGCTTTTACTTCAGGAATGAAGTGCTGGTTTTGGATGTGATAGAGTTAATTTTCTTAACAGTAGCTGGTATGGGACTATGTTTTGGATTTTTCCTGAAAACAGTGTTGATAACACAGGGATGTTTTTGATATTGCTGAGCAGAGCTTACACAGAGCCAAGGCCTTTGCTGCTTCTTTCATGACCCTCCCAGCAAGTAGGCTGGGGGCACACAAGACGTTGGGAGGCAACCAGCTGGGACTGCTGACCTCAACAGACCCAAGCGATATCCCGTATCCTATGGTGTCAGCATATAAAGCCAGGGGCAGAAGAAGGACTGGGAGGATGTTTGGTGTGATGGTGTTTGTCTGCCCAAGTCGGTTGTGTGATGAGGTCCTGCATTCCTGAGATGGCTAAACACCATCAGTGAATTAATTCTTTGTTTTGCTTTGCTTGTGTGCACAGCTTCTGCTTTCCCTATTAAACTGTGTTTTATCTCAACCCAAAAGTTTTCTTACTTTTTTGATACCACCATCCTGCCAGTGCTGGAGTGAGCAAGTGGCTGTGTGGTACTTTGCTGCCAGCTGGGGTTAAACAATGACATCCCCAAGACCAGGACTATTTAAAAAAAAAGGAAAATTGTCAACTTGTACTCATGGATGGGGCCTCCAATCTGACAGCTCATCCCTGCCCAAGGGACAGCCATTGCATGTGGGCATTTGCATGCATGTTGTTTGTGGCCATTCTGCAGGGATATCCTTGTCCAGGGCCATTCTGGTAGACCACCCTTTGTTAAGTGGATGTCAGCATTTACTTGCCTCAGTAGCTGAAGCTCTCAGAGGAAGATGTTTCACACGCAAGTTTTCAGGACCTGCATCTGTGTGTCTTTGATGGGGTGCAAGTCAGATATTTTGCCGTTGACCATGTTGGTATGGCTGTGTGTTGCAGCTCTGAAAGGAGCTGTTTCTTTCAGTCCGAAGGGTTGCTCCTGCATTAATCTCCTCGTGGGTGGTCTAGCACACTCACAGGGAGTCTGCTGGGTCGTTCATGGCTCCACCCACGCAGCCAGCACTGCGTTATTCAGACTTAGGCTGGAGGGCAGATCACGGTGTCTGGTGTCAGAGTAAAGGGGCTTAAAATTAAGAACAAGTCTTAAAAGAGTTTAAAGGACATTTCATATGCAATGTGAAATGGAAGCTAAGGAATAGAGAAAATCATCTCATTGCAGGTATCTGGAACTTCTTAGCATGAAAGGAAAATAACTGAGTTACAGAAAAACAAACTGCTTCTCATTATGTAATTTTGGGAATGTCTATAAAACCACAGTTTTGCTGAAGAGTAGCCCCTCTTGCCTTTCAGAAATCTGTTTTTCCTCAGAAGGCCTCTGATGCCAAGCCCCAGTGCTTAAAGGGAGGGTTTAGGTATGCACAGAAAGCTTTACAGTATTTCTCTATATTAAAATTCTTGCTTGTCTACGCAGCTAAGAGCTAGAGTTTTCAGTTATCTTTTTATGACTTCTAAGCCGATAACATTTGCTCAAATTCATAAGACACCTGCCATCTGCCATGACCTCTAACAAGTTTAATAGCTTGGTCACATTACAGAAACAAATCACATTTAAAACAGTGAAGATATTTTGCTCTGACAGGTTAGAGGGGAATTTCTATGCTCACCTACTAAAGTGTCTTCTCAAATACTGGAATTTTCTTTTCTGCCCCCCAAAAGCAGATCATGTAAAGCCTATAATTTATCTTTTTCAAATTTATTTATTTTAGTGTACAGGTCAAAGGTCTTCCAATTCCATGTGTTGTTCAAAGCCAAAATGAGTGGTTGAAGGGAAACAGCCTGCTCTCCAATACAAGAAAATAAGGAAGTAATGACAACAGAGAAAAGCAGCATAGACAAGGCTTCAGCTCACATCCTGACTGACTCGCCTTTTGAACACATCCTATAACCTCAGAGAAGGTTATAAGAGAGCAGCCTGAAGTTGTTTTATGTGCTAAACAGTAGTGGTCAGTGTACTTCCATGTAGATGGATGGATGAAGAGAACCAAAAAGTAAGAGAAAAATCTCAGAAGGGACAATTTATATTTCTCAGTGATCAAAATTGCAGATGTGGAATCACAGAATCACAGAATATGCCGAGTTGGAAGGGACTCATCAGGATCATCAAGTCCAACTCCTGGCTCTTTGCAGGATACCCCAAGAGTCATGTACTTGAACTCTGTCAGGCTTGGTGCTGTGACCACTGCCCTGGAGAGCCTGTTCCAGTGCCCAACCAGCCTCTGGATGAAGAACTTTTACCTGATACCCAGCTTAAACCTCCCCTGACACAACTTCAGGCCATTCCCTAGGGTCCTGTCACTGTTACCACAGAGAACAGATCAGTGCCTGCCCCTCATCTTCCCCTTCACAAGGAAGTTGTAACTGCAGTGAGGTCTCTGCTCAGTCTCCTCTTCTCCAGGCTGAACAGACCAAGTGACCTCAGCTACTCCTCGTACGGCTTCTGCTCCACACCCTTCACCATCCCTGAAGTCTGGATGAATATACAGTTGTTTGCTGATTGCTTCAGTTAGCTTCCACATGAAAAGCATTGGCTATTTTTATCAGCTGTCTAAGAACCACTAATGGCTGCAAATTAAACAAAATGAGACATTAATTATTAAAGTTGAAAGATGGAATAGATCCATTAGGGTCCATAGATCCCTGCCAGTACATTTTCAGAACTGTGTCCAATACAGTTATAAATGACTAGATAATGGGATTATGTCTATTCTACAAGTCACTCCAGAATATGCAGATATAACACCAACAGCCACACAGATGCTGTGGCAGCACAATACCGAGCATGCAGACAAATTGGAAGAAAACTATCACCAAAAAAGTGTCGTCATTAGAGAGAAGCTGTGGCCCTTCTTAGGACTTGGGTGAGCTGTAGGAAAGAGCCATTGCTGTGGCCTCTGTACAGTACGGAAAGAAACATTTTTACCTAATCTCTACTTCACTAATGCAGATAGCAATGAGAGTGATTAGAAATCAAAAGGACTCACATCCAGCAGAGTATTTTACTTCCTAAATTTTTGTCACCAGAATTTTTGTATTATCTGCACAGTGCACAGCTTGGTCAACCTGCACTACAAGGACTGTGGCTGACTTAGGACACAAATCTCAAGCTGAAAAAAGACCTGACAGTGAAGCTCACTAGGAGGTTACCTTGCGTGGTGTGTAACAGTGCTGGGTGGGTCTGGACACAGCTAATCCTTTTGTTTCTGAGACATTAACAACTCATTGGTCAGAAGTTTCAGGGAACGCCATTGTCCAGATTTTGTTCAGCATTTTTGGACACAGCAAAATTTCCCTTTCAGTTTGTCTTTCAGTCTGTCTAAGGGGAGGACAGTGGCAACATTGGTTTTGTCAGAAGAAACAACTGCAACTTCAACAAGACCACAAGGACTAGAAATTATTCAACAGCTACAAGATGTTCCTGTTGTCTTTACATTTACTTGTGTGTATTTCAGTATTTTTCTGGGAGTTTATTCTGCAAATCCTTACCTGCAAAAAGTAAATTGTATTCCTATTCCTTCCTAGGAACAGTGTGGTTGTCATCTTACCAGTAACAGGAAATTGTGGAAAGGCTGTAGAGAAGTCAGAATTTAGATGATTTTATCTACATCTGGATGGGCAAGTTGCCATCAGAGACAGTTAAATCCCTGAGAAGGTGGCTAACTCAGTCTGAATGTAGCAACTAGAGAAAAGGCAGCTTTCCATGTGGTTGGAACTATTGTCAAAGAGAACATTAAAAACCTGCACTATCTTCAAAAATGAAGACAAAGTAAAAGGATTGCTTCCTTCCTTTGCAGTTCCCTCCTGGGGAACCCACTGAGGGATGTACACTGTAAAATAACTCAATGTACAGGGTTTATCCAAGCAGCTGAAGATCCTTTAATTTTACACTAATAAAAATTTCCTTTTGTGAACTTTCTAGTGCTCTCTCTCCACTTTTTTCCTAATTTTTTTTTTCTCCACAGTGGAGTTCATAGCTGATTGACCTGTATCATAGCATCAGCTCAAGCTATAGGGTTTTTTTATCCAGACACTTTGGAACATGCTGTTTGAAAGGGGTCCTTGTCTTTATTTCATTTCATTTTATTTCATTCCAACTCTTCATTCCTAATATAATCTTGAAGTTGGGGGAGTTGGCGGGGAAGAGAAGAAAGGGGAGTGTTTTTGTCAATTCAATTAAGGTGCCCCTTGTAACCAGGACCCAGAACAGTACTGCTCTGCATTACTGCCACACAGATTTCATTTGAAATTAAACACAGGATCAGAGCGTCTCATGTAATTTGCAAATGAAAACCAGGTGTTTCCAAGTCAGAAGTGCCATGCAAACACTCTATCCTACTTTTTCTAGAAAGGTTAAAAAGCTACAAACATCAGAAGAAAATTATCTTGCTGATCCGTCTTTGAAACAAAGAAAATAGAGAAATAAGGATCCTGGTTTTTATTCTCTGTAAATCAGAGTTTGGGAGTAGTCTCTGTCTGCTTAAAAAATGGACATACTTGTTCCTTAGTATCATCCTATTCTGGGAAGTTTGTCTCAAATCTGATTTCAAGAAATAAATGGTTATAAAACTCTTTAGGCCTAACAGTTTTTCAAGATGTTGCTCTGTACGTGTACTTTGTATACTGGACACCTATGCAACTGAGAGTGGGATAAGCAAAATTCCCATATCCAGTAGGAAGAATACCAGCACAGAGCAAAGTAAGTCTAGGTTGTTGTGACTCTTCCCTGAAATGAGGGAAGGAAAAAGTATTTGAAACTCTGTGACTTCACTCTCTGAATAATATGAAAAAGTGACTTTCACTTGCATTATTCACTTGATATCAGGCCTCTTTAATGAAGTCTAGGGAAACAGTTAAATAGTCACAGCCCTTGGATGAAACAAAGAACATGCACGTGGAACATGAAAACTGAGTTCTGAAAAAGAAATTGGGTTCTTAAGAGTGAACTGTGTCTCTCAAACAGTGCAGTATGACAACAACAAAATTGCTGTCTCCTCAATATTAAAGAGATATTTCTAGGGGAAAATATACTCCTGAATGGCAATAAACACTGGTTAATCAAGAGCACATTAAGAAAGCAAAACAGAGTTTAATGTCTTTAATAGACATTCTTTTGTGGTCAAATTACTTAGAAGACCAGACTTCCATGACATTCTATACAGTGCTGATGTTTCACTGTCCCAGATGATACACTTTGTCTGATACACTAGAAAGCGTAATCTTGGATCCTCATAATTCATCTCAAAAACTCAACAGCAACAGAATATTCAACTAAAGCTGCATGGATGTAAGTCCTTGAACACGAAATGGATGAAAAGGAAATGCTGAACAGAAGTTTCACCTGAGTACTTTCAGTCCCACAGCTTAGTGGTTACATTGTCCTCTGAATACCAGGATTTTGGGGTGGTGTTTTTCTTCTGTTTTTGTAGTTTGGAGTCAGCATTCAGTAAGTCAAAGAGCTTTCCTTCACGACACTCTTACACAGAATTGAACAGTTTTAAAGGCCAAGCTGGATCTGATTTAGGGGGTGGCATCCCTGCCCATGGCCAGAGGGTTGGAACTAGATGATCTTTAAGGTCCTTACCAACCCAAAGCATTCTTTGATTCTGGGATTAAAGGAAGTGGAAATTAATCTGATTAGGAAGAGAACATTATTTTCAGCACTCAATCAGGTATCCTTACTTTTCATCATTGCTGATTTATTCAAATTATTCTCTTCCATTGAAGGACTGCAGCCACAGCTATAGAAGTACTGAAGACTATTCTCCACATCCTTCTCCACATCCACGTCTGTCAACTTTATTCAAAGGTGTATGAGAAACTTGCTTAATGTCTCAGGGATATTTGCTGTGACATCATTCATCAAATAGCCATTTTAAATTAAGACAAAAGGGGCCCTTTGAAAGAAAAAAAATAATGGTGTTCCGAACAAAGCAGAAGGGGGGCCTCAGTGTGCCTAGCTTTGCTAATCAGTACATTCCTATGCAATGCCACCAGAAATTAATTTCTCTTTGAATCTTCAAAGTAACTTTGATTCACTTCAGAAGTTGCTACAAGACTTTCTAAAAACATTTTATTTTACAGAGACCTGGAAGATTACAAGCCTGTTTTTCTGAATAAGCAGGATACATTTTCAGAAAAAAAAAAGTCAGTATTCCTCCCAGTTTGAAGTAATATTTTAATATCAAGGAACAAAGACATATAAATATTGCCCCATTTTATCTAATTGTTTGCCCTTACTAACCACTTCAGGCTGCTTCCTGCATGAGTTAGCAGAAAACTGATTATGAGGTAAAGTGAAAGCCTTTTCAACTGCCTCCGTACTAACAACAGGTTGAATAAATTATGTACCTTGAGTAAAGGCATGTGATATGACCCCCAATCTAGATCCTAAGTGCGTTATAACTTAAGCCATGTCACACTTTTTGAGCCACACTTGAAGTATTTTACTTCAGTGGATTGAAGCACTGCTTAAACCATCTTGGTTCTTTGTTGTGGTGGGGTGTTCAGACACGTTTCCAGAAGAGCCCAGACACGTCTGCTTCCTTTAACAGTTGTGGTTTATTTGGAAAATTCTGTTTGTTTCTGTGCATCTCTGTGAGTGTCTAACCTACAACACCTAACTGCTTTAACAGGAAAACACCTCTGCCTTTATCAGTAGGGATTAGATCACGCTAGCCACCTATGTTTCCCTTTTGCAACCACAGTACTGCCTTAAGTCTGTTTCTGTTGTTGACAAAAGTTATTTTTCTTTGTATATCAAGGATCAAGCATCAGTCTATAACCATATACTGCAGATACCAACAAAAAATTATTCTTCATGCCACAGGATACATGCCTACCTTTTACAAGCAGTCTCATGACTAGAAACTCTGCAACAAAGCCAAACAATAGGTTTTTTTACTTGGACTTTAATACAGTCAAGTATTGACTACTGGAGGGGAGACAGAGCTGCCATCTGTAAGGTAATCTTAAATTTCAAGGATAACTTTATATATCATGTAAAAACATGATATATGTTGTGACCAAACACATATGGAGAAAGTCAAATATTCATCTAGTGTAAGCTGTGGTAGCAGTACTAACTTCAGTAGTGTTTTACTTGCATGAACTTCTGAACTGGTCCAACAGTGGTGTTTTTAAACATAGGCACATCAAGGTTCAGGTTAAGACTGATGGAAAATTCAAAGGGACTGTGGCTCTACTCTATGATATGTTGATTTATCAGAGACCTGATACAAGGGGTGAATTTTGCATTCTGGCATCTCTTGCAGCCCCTAAAACCTGAAAAAGTGGTAAGCATTGCCCTTCAGACATCTGTCCTGCTTCCTGTTTATGTCCTGACTTTTCTTATCCTTTTATTTTCTCCCTGAGGCAAAACATAATCCTGTTTCTCATCTGCAGCTAGCAAAGGTTTGTTCCCAAGGCCGAAAAGCTGTCAGCTGGCTCTGATTAAGAATGACTCTATCAGGTAATAAGACAGACTTTCCCACTTGTATAAACTCTCAGAATAAGCCTGCTGAGTAAAAAACCTGTATCACCCTAACACAAGGAGAGTTTTATCAATTTTATTAGGGTGAAGATGCAATAGTAACTATGTGTTCTCCACATTTATCCCATAATTGAAAACTAATTTTCTGTAAGCAGCAAAATTGATGTTTCTTTCCATAGAAGAGAAATAATCCATCCTATTTAAAATTGCATAATATCTTGTTGTTTGGACAACAAGGACAGCAGTGTTTGCTGGTATTTTCAAGCATTTGTGCTCAAAGAGGATCTTTGTCTGAATGTATTGAAAAGTTCAATACAAAAATCATGGTATTCCATTAGCCAGAGCAGATTTGGAAAACTCTCTTCGTAATTGGGTTATACTTCCTCAACAGACAGAACAATGTTAAACTAGCAGTCTCTGAGAACTCTACAAGGATCTGTTCAAAGCTTTGTAAGCTAAATTTTTCAAAACGTAATAAAATATTTACACCAGGGAGTGTATTCTGAATTCTAACAGTAGATATGTAAAGATGAAGTAAAATGCAGAGAACTTTAGAGCTTCACAGCTTCTGGAAACAGGACAATTTGTACCTAAAACAGTAAGGAAAAACTTACTACAGAGGTGATAATTCCAATAAAAAAATTATATTTTTCTTCTCATATTGAGCAGTTTTGAAAATTATTTACCGCATTACATTAACCACAGCATAACTGCTACTATTCTACAGTGAATCAGTAGAAAATTTGCCATTGGCCTCAAGGAATGAGAAACCCTGTCATTCAGAGCCATATCAAAAAAAAAAAGGTGAGAGATATTAAAAAAAGCAATTAAATTACTTTTAGCAAAATACTCTAATAGAATGGAATGAAATGGAATATAATACAGTAGAATAGAAAAATTACAGTTGGAAGAGACATAACAACAATCACCCAGTCCAACTGTCTTACACTTTCTGGGGTGACAAAAAGCTTAGGAGGCTGTTGTCCCAATGTCTCAAACAGTGGCATACCTGAGGCATCAAGCACATTTCCAGGAAACTTGTTCCAGTATTTCACCCCCCCTCAGTAAAGAAATGCTTCCTAGTATCAAGTCTAAACCTCATCTAGTGAAGCTTTGAACCGTTTCTATGCATTCTGTCACTGGGTACCAGAGAAAAGAGCTCAGCACCTCCCTCTCTCCTTCCTCTCCTCAGGAAGCTGAAGAGAGCAATGCGGTCACCCATTAGACTCCTTTTTTCCAAACTAGGCAAAGCTAGAGCCTTCAGCTGCTTGTTATAGGTCACACAATATTAATTCACATTTAGAGTAAGCTTACAATCAAATTCTTTTCTAAGAAATCATATACACATTTTATAGAGTAAAATTAATCATTAGTTCAGATTAGTCACTTGATACAAACTTCTCACTTCTGTAAGCCGTGAGTTTCCATTGAAGCCTTTTATGATGAAGAAATTTTTCAACTACTTTGACCTCAGCCTTGTGAGTCAGACAGTCACGAGTGACTCACATTTCAAATTTCATGAGAAATATCTTGCTATGGCATCAAGTGACCAGTGAGCTTTTAATTTTAGAATGAGCTGATACAAATTATAAAGACTTGTCTTTTCTATAAACTTCCTCAGGACTGTTAATGTGGCTCAAACATATAATACCTACAGCATGGAAAACACACCACATCTTTAAGGTGAAGAGTCCTCTGCTGGCCAGAGAGCATGCAAGCATTCACATGCTGTGCTTTAGGCTTCAGCAGCCCCACTCACCGGCACTCAGTTGATATCAGTATCAACACAGACAGGTTTACAAGACACGAGAAAAGCTGGGACATTTTGCTCTGCAGATTCCACAGGAAGTGCTCTATTTTCTCCTACACACTTGAAATAGCATTTCTCCTGCTTCATCGTTTCAAGAACACTAATACAAGAGAGATGACAACAGCATTTTCTGCAGCCTAACAGCACCCTACTGTGTAACAGCCGTGCCTGCTACAAATCAAGATCATTCACGTTAAAGTTTTACCACGTAACTTTTTGGCAGCACAGGATTATTCTAACCATCACTACCTACAGAAACATTTGCAGGTCTTTTTAGGTCAGTTGTGACTGGAGACTACATCAGGGTGTATATGAGCCATCAGTACATTTGATAAAGAGTTTGAAGAGCCAATGATTTCATCCCTTCTCTGATGGCACCCACAGGCCACAGTGCGAAGTCTCCCTCTCCACTGTTATCTTTAAAGGCAGGATGGCACAGATCTGTCTGCCTTAAGCAGAGAAACAGCTAAGGTGCTACATACCCTCAAGAGGACATGGACTGACCATTACTACTGCACTGTTTCAAAGATAGCTGCTAAAAGAGTGTCAGATTATTGCAGTTCTATTCACTAAAGAAATATATTCATAGATCCCTCTCCTGCTAATCTCCAACACTACTTACATGGGTACTGGGTACATGGACTACTTACATGCATTACTCTTCATGTGCAACTCTTCATCCCAGTTCCCAAACTGGAACAATGGGGGAAGGAAAGACAAGGCTGTTCTTCAGTTGTCGGCCAAAAATGTGGACTTTTAGGAAAATGAGAAATATAACTTAGCTTTTCTAGTGATACTTCCAGCTTATGATGCTCTGAGGGAGAAAAAAAATAACGTCAAGCAAAAGAATCTGAGAAAATCTTCAGAAACTTAAAATCAAGCAACCTTTTAGCAGAACCATGGCTTCGAGGACTGCTGAACAGACTGACTCAGTCCAAGTTACTGTGAGTTTCTTGCTACCTCTGATGCTTAAATTCAAAATTGCATGCTGTTTTATGTCCATTTACACGTCTGCCTACTTTTTCCTCACTTGGAATATCCCTTTGTCTCACGAAGAGTATTTCCTCCCAGCCTCACTGCACATCAGTGCAAGAAAGAAAAACTACACAGATCACAGAACAGTGGAAAAATGCCTTCGTCACCTTGTACTCTGTCACTCCTCAGCTGAGACAGGAGAAACCCAGCATTGCCACATGGATGTGAGTTAAATGATATGGCTTTGCCTCTAATGTTTAGAAAGCAGGAGGGCTTGAAGCAGGTGAGAAAATCACAAAGCTCAAGAAATGAAATCTAAAAATACCTTGCTATGGGGAGAATTATCCACAGGGGACTCCATCATACATTTAGTCATGGCCATAATGCATAGGATAAAGGAAAATCAGCTGACAGGCAGTATGGCAGCAGAATAAGTATTCAGACAGTTAAGTTTTAATAAAGTCAGGGTAATTCTCTAGGTCTCACCTCACATGCTTTAATTCTATATTCTTTCAAAGTTATCTTGCATGGTGTTTGTCAGCCAGTAGTCACAAGCACAGGTGTCAAGCACCACTGCATGGTATTGGACTCTGAATCAACATAAAACCTATTATGCAGAATGATTTGTAGTTAATATGTCCATGTTTGAATCTATGGTTTCTGCAACACATGCCACTCTAGGCCATCAGAAGTATGAAAATTCTTTACTCCTTGTTCTCCATATTTTATTTTTCCTAAAATCTTATGATTGCCTGAGACATAAAGTGCTAGCAGTTTATGCAAAATAGGATGCATATGTCCCACACTGTACAGCGAGGGAAGGTCTTTGTGACTCCAAGATAAACTGATGATAGGTCTGTGGATTGCAAATGTAATGTTGGATTGCAAATGTATTTCATCCATCCATGACTTTTTCCACACATTTATGAGTGTCTTAAGGAAAGAGGAGCTAAAAGAAGCAATTCTCATCTAGTAAAGATCCCCTGGAGATATCATCTACCCAAATCCAGGTCATCATAAGGAACCTTGTGAGAACATATGTGGAGAAAGGCAGGACAGAGAGAGCAGGACTGGAACTCTTACAAGTTGTTTTTTTCTCACAACATCCTGTCCTCCAGTAGTTTAGGAAATGAAAAGTGTTAGATGCCTTATCATGCCTACCCCTCTTAAATGCAATTTGCACAACATGCTGTACTGTCTCTAGTTGAGTCTTCAATTTCACTTTCACCTATTCAGATTTATCTTTTATCCTTTGATCAGTTCCAGTTTTTTCTCCTGCCAAGTCAAAGTCCTTCACCCTTCAAATATCTTTATTCCTTGTCAAGTTGCAAAGAATTTTTTTATGTGAAGCTGAATCTCCGGCCCTAGTATTCCCCTCCAAAACTCAGAAAATTAATTTTGCCTGTCTCCTAATATTATTTTCCAACAGTCTCTCTCACTCGTGACATATACACAGCTGCTATAGCCTTGGTATTCAAAGCATCCTCCCTTCTTCTCCTAACAACGTGGTCTCAATAGCAGGGTCAGAGCAAGGAGAAACTTCCTCAACATATCTTCCACTGCTCCAGTTGCAGTTGTTGGAGTCTGTTGAGGACAGAAGGATTAGTGTTGGCTAAAGGAATAGTGTTAGGGCCTGGACAAGCCCACTAGACTTCCTGTGACAAGGCTTTCCCTAGTTCTAAAGCCTTCATTCTATAGAAGTTAACTTCCTTCTCAAGGTCACAGCAGCGTTATAACAACAACAAAAAAATCTGGTTTTTAACATGGATAGGACTTAAAATTTCTTCTTTTGCAATTTCTCCTTTCATCCTTTTTTTCAGGCTATGGTCTGTGCTAAGGCTGAGGCCAAAGTAACTTCCCTCTGGGAACAAGCCCAGTTCTCTCTTCTCCAGTACCCTGAACTGGGCTTCCTAACACCTCCTTGTTCCCAAGCAAAGTTTAAACTTGGAGTTTATCTCAGAGCATTGGACCAAGCTGTCAATCAAAGCAGGCTTCCAAATCTGTAGTCCACCAAGAAAAAACACAAAGGAAACTTCACCAGTGCTTGAGGCACGTGAATTATGCCATGGGTACGAGGACGGAACAATCTTTCACAATACATTGGCCCCAATATGCTGTAGGCTATGAATACTTTTCAGTGTCTTGATTCTCTGCAAATGCAGAGATTACTGAGAAAGAGGTAACGAGGCAAGCCAAGAGCTTTCCCATATGGTCTCCCAATGAAGTCCTGCTGCACTTTGGCCTTTAGGTGCCAGAAAGCAAATTAACTGCAAGTTTCTCTCTAAGTCTGAATTTCTTACTTTCCATCATTTGAAGGCAAACTTCAAGGGGATATTTTTGAAATACTAGGAAAACAGGAAATTGTACAGCATAAATTGCAGAGAAGTGATGAAAAGAAATGAAAATTATTATAACTATGAGACACTTCCAAAGCTATGGATTACCAACAGAATAACCCATACTGGCTATATTGGCTCTGACAATGGGAATAGACATTTTCAAAAAATGAAGCAGCCTAAAGCACAAATAGGTTTTAGCTAGGACAACTTTGATTTTACAATCACAACAGCTTGTGACTTTTATGAGACACAAGAAAAATCCTTTTAAAACACTCTTTTCACATCTGAAAGAGCAAGCAGATCAGTTTTGAGTAATTTTGGGATTAATAAATCATACAGACAGCTCCATGCAAAATACTTGTGCTGCTGAATAATCAGAGACCCAAAGGATCAAAGCTGCTGTTTAACAAAAGATTCATATTTATAACAAATACTAGGGACAGAGGTCGGAGAAGTGGAAGAGAGACTGTCCATTAGGGACCTTATCCAACAGAAAGTCTAACATAAAAGTAGAGCACACTTGCCATATATGATAATAAAAAGAACAGCCTATTCTTTCTTTCAGTTGACACACTTTCTTTACTTTTGTAAAGCAAAATAACTAATAAAATGCTACTAAAACCTGAATTGTCTGGTCTTTGTACTAACCAGAATGAATGTGTCTTCCAGAGGAAAAGAACAGTTTGGATCATCAGTAACAACAATATTTAAAGGGCCAACATTTGCTTACTTTCCACCAGATCAGAATCATTACCTAATTTGTTCCCACTGCCACACTTACCAGCATGGAAACAGAACACTGAATTTCTGTAAGAACTAGAACAGCTTCTGTTTGTCACTCACGTTGCTGCTATCTTCTCACCTAATGGTCACAGGTTTGCTATTTCAAACCTTGGCTTGTTCTTTGGTCATAGTGCAAAGAGTAACACTTGCATAGTCTCCAAAGGAATTTTAGCATGGTTACGACTTGTGCAAATATACTTTAGGGCTGCTATTCTTCCACTTATGCAGGAAGGAAAAAGAAGTTGTAATCTTAATTTCCTGTCTCACTGATCCAGTTCTGAAACCATACTTTTGCATTTGAACAACAATCTCTGCAGCTAGATTAAAGAGTTCCATTAGTTTCAGTGGACAGGAGATTAGGCTCTTAAAGCCAGTCTTTCAGTTTTTGCTGAGCCAGTGTTATTCTCTGGTTCTCAATGTCACCCGTAAGTTCCATTTTAAATGTTTTCTGGATACATTCCAGCATGAGCCCATGACTGGGGAATTAGGGATCACTATCCTGTAACAACTTGACACTGCTGCCTCTTGCCTGGCAGTCCTGTGACAGAAGCTGAAAATGAACCCAGACAGTCCCTTCCTTGTCCCACACTGCATGAGGCAGCAGCTGCTGGGTGAGTTATCTGTCATGCCTCTGACATAACATCCCAGCCCGTGCCATGGCACTGGCATGCCGGAGCAGGAAGCAGGTGCCACATTTCTGCAGGAAGCACTGGTGCCTTGGCAAGTGCATTGCAGACAGCAAGTCTGATCATCCCAAGCATGTGGCCACAATTCCAGGCCCCCTGACCATCACTTAAACAGGCTGTGTTATTCCTGCAGGTGCTCCTGGGAAACAGCTTGGTTAGCAAGTGTTCTGCCATATGGGGCCCTGGGCAGGGAGCCACCGCTGAAGATACGTTTAGCACGCAGGCCTGCTCTTGGGGAAGAGATTAAAGCATTCTGCTATGAGAGGCAAGGAAGATGAGACATCCACATGGAGTCTCGTTCCCTGGAGATACTCAAGAACCGTCTGGATGCAATTTTGTGCAATGTGTAGGAAGACCTTGCTTGAGCAGGGAGGTTGGACAAGATGACCCAATGTGGTCCCTTCCAACATGACCCATTCTTTGAGTCTGTGATTCTGTGATAGGCCAGTAGCAGCAGACTGCAGGCTAGTCTTGAGAATCCAATCTGATTTCCAGGATAAGGGCTGCAAAAGACTGCTACAACACCAGAAACTGAATGATCATGAATGTGAGTCCTATAGGACATCGCACTTGAGAGGTGGCTAAGGGATAGTAAAATGATTCAGTTCACACACTCAGAAGTCTGTATTTCACTATCCTGCAGGAATCCACATGAACACAGTTTCTGTCCTTTCAGCTGTGTGGAAGACGCCACCAGTGGGAACCAGAAGAGAAATGTTTGACACAGCCATGATAGCAGACACATTTGAAAAATGGATTGGGGGGGGAGTGTGTGGAGATCATAAAATATAGTAAATAATAAATAGTTTGACCATAAATTTAAAAAGAAAATGCAATAGATTTCTTCATGAACACCTTTACAGTAACAGCAAAGGAGTAGTATCCTCAGATATGTTTGAGTTACACTATGCATTTGTCTCTCTGCCTTGACTGCACACTGATTTCATTGTAAGTAGAGAAACTTTCTTTCGAATGGCATTACTTAGTCCACAATGGGAACTGACTCCTTAAATTTTATCCAAAAATAAGATTATAACTGCATTCTAAATAGCAAACAATCACAGTGGAATGACCTAAAATTTCTACATAGGAATGAGATTGCAAATATTTGTGAAATAGAGGAATTAAGCAGAAGAGAAGAATGAATTAATGACTTGCACTTAGACAAGCTGTGGTTCTAAACCAAAATTCTCTTGAAAATTTAAGTTCTGTACTGTTTATGTTTATTATACTGCATGATACCCCAAAAGTAAACCAATCTTAATTATTAACACCATGTTTTATGGTGTTCTGGATGTATTTACAGCATGCATACTAATCTGCCCTGCAGAAAAGATCTGGCAACCTGGGGTTTTGGCAACAAGGATAAATTTAGTTAGGTCTCGATTATTTTGAGCTTTGGAATATCAATAAATAAGCTTCTTCTGGGAGCCATTGAATGCCTTGGCTCTGTTTCCCTGGCTGGCCCGTTGGTTCCCCGCCCTTTTTCCCACTGTGTGCTGGGGCCTGCTTACGTCCTGCCCCCCTGCCCAGAATGCTCTTCCCCACTCCTGTATAAAATCACAAATTCTGCACAGTTTGTGGGTTTTGTCACTGTTTTTCAGCATGTAATAAACTCTGCTGGAATTCTACATGGGAGCCCTTCCCGTTTTTACTGCTGGTGTGTCGGAGAAGCCTGCTGGTGCCAAACCCTGGCATGGCACCCGACAGCTTCTCACGTTCCTGGAGTCACTGAGTATATTAGTTACAGCTTGCTGTCTGCAAGCAAAAAACTCTGCCATGTTGTATATCGTGAGGATGCCAGAAATGGGCCAGCAAAGCCCACAGCAAGGAAGGCTCGCTGGTGGGATGGCCCCAAGCCAGAAACATCCTCCTAAGTTAGAGTGAGCTCCCAGGAGGCCTTGCCTTAAATATTATAATATATGGTTTTCTCCCATGCAGGATTGGTTCCCTGTTCTCCACCCCTTTATTCCATCTATGTACCCCACCCAGAAATTTCATTTTGATTGTATCCCCCATTGGCTCCTATCCCTTAGCCCCTCCTTCCCTGCCTCTCCATTGGCCCTCTCACCCCTGCTCCACCCCCCAGCCCTCAGCCCATTGGTCCTGATACTCTGCCCGCCCCTTCCTTCCCATACATAAACCTTGTATCCTATGCTCCATTTTGTCTTCTATCCCTGGGCGTTTCAGCACTGGTGCCTTCTATCCCTGGATCCCTCTGCACTGGTGTCTTCTATCTCTGGATCCCTCCGCACCTGGACTCTCCAATAAACCCAGTTGCTGAACCCCATATAGAAGACCCTTCCTGCCCTCTTTGTCACCTGCCGTCGCCTTACTCTGGAAGTGTTTGTGTGCGTGTGCCCCACAGCATCAGGTTGTGTGTGTGGCTGCACCTTCATCTAGCCCCTCTGTGCCAAAGCGGCTTCCCCTGGCTGGGGACCCTTCTGGAAGGCTGCAGCAACTCACCATCGCCCCATGCTGCGGCTCTGCCATTGACCCCTTAAATTTGCTGTCACTAATTAAATTAATTACTAACTGCAAATGTAGGTATACAGTTCCTGTGAGACTTCCTTGATTACCTAGCTTAACTGTTTTCATCAAAACTTCAGTGTGCTCAACGTCAACAACATAGTTAGGCAAGAATTCCGTGAAACAGCATCCAGAAGAATGACACATAGACCAGCTGTGAGACACAGAGCTATCTCACTGAATCCACTCCCTTGGTTAATAAACTAGTAGATCTCTTTCCTGGAAAGACTGATAGCATTTGGAAAAAAATAACACTGAATACAGACATTGCAACCTTTAAACATCATTCTCAAGCCAAAGAGATGCTACCAACTTCATGTTATGGGAACTTCATTTGTGGTACCATTTCACAGTCACACTGTCACGTGTTTCAAAAAACTGTAAGACTTTGTAACATTATGTAGTACAAGCATTGAATCAGTACAAGCTGTGGTAGATGAACAAAAAACAAACAATAGGCAACAGCAAGCACTACAAGTCTGTCTCTCAAGTATCTCACAGCAGCCTGGGTGCAGCCAACCAGGCACTTTGGAAACTGACTGCTGAAGTGGCAGGAGACCAGCATAGCCATCCTGCTATACCAGGCTGCAGGGATCCCCACTGCTGGGAACATCACTCTTAGGGGTGTACAGCAAGGGAAAGCAGTGCCTAAAGCATCAGCAGTCCTTTGGGATGCTAGTTAGTAAGGAGACACCATAGAAACAGTGTGATTCCAGATGTGCAAGTAAAGTGAACATAAATAGTCTCCCTGCTCAGAATTACACATCTTTTTCAGATGCAAGGGACAAACCACTATTTGGAAGAACTTGTGTCATTGCTAAGGGCAACTACCAACAATTCAAATATGGGAGAAATGCAGAGAAGTGATACTGACATAATAGGACAATACTGGCATCCAGTGGATTTTAAAAGATGCCATGCTTGGGGTTTTTTTGTGGTATCTTTTGTTTACTTGTTTGATTGGTTTGCTGGTTTTTTGTTTGGTTTTTTTTTTTTTGTTTGTTTTTTTTTTTTCTGTAAAGAAGTGTTTCCTTTTGAAACAGATTTCTGGTGCATCTCCCACACTTTGTCAACTAAGACCACAGTAAATACTGGGATTTATTCCTAAAGAAAAATGGAGAAAGTTTTGTTTCAGCTCTTCCTAATTCAGGTTTGGCACTCAATAAGGTAATTTGTTGCAGCAAGAAATAAGAACATGCAGGAGCATTTCAGTCCAGTAGAGTGTACGCTCTACCAAGAGCTAGGCAGCAGAGGCCTTCATATCCTGCTGATTCTTTCCAGGTTTTCACATGAGAATAACAAGGTTTCTGCAGTAAACTCCTTCATGTTACAAGAAGCAGTCCAAAGTCTACCCCTCCTCAGATAAAGGAGCAGCCAAAAGTGTAAGAAAATTAAATTTTATGAGGGAACTAAGAAGAGTGTGGGGGAAAGAGAAAGGAACAGGCATAGCCTTATTTATATAGGATTAATAGCAAAGAGTTGCAATGTTAGGCAGGGAACACAGCTGGGCAAACTGCAGGGCTTTTCAGAGAAACTCCAGGAGTCAATAGAATAGTTTATGGATTGGGCACAGGAAAACACTCTTGGAGAAACTTGCTAGCAACAGTAACTCTGAGAAAGAGCTTTGCTTTGGTTCACATTAATTGTAGGTTGAGCAGTCTTGGGCACACACACACGTGCGTGCACACACACACACACA
>VZTH01000733.1:8494-26012 GCA_013397815.1 Aleadryas rufinucha
AAAAAAAAAAAAAAAAAAAAGAGTTAACATTCAATAAACTCGAGGGCTATGACGCAATGTGGCCCTCAGAACCTTCCGAGCAGAGCTGTTAATAGCTTCCTTTCCCAGGACGCGGGTTTGCCCCGCTCACTTATCGACTTTGATGCATTAGTAAAAGAAAATATCAACCCCTCATAACTCTCAGAAATGATACAATACATCACTTAAAAGTAAGCTAGGATCAACACGTTGTTAACTGTTTGATCTCTCGAGTCAAAATTAATGATAGGTGTTTTGCACACAAAAAAATGAATGTTAAAAGCCTATTTAAGCTAACTAAAGACATCCCTACAACATCAGGGTTGAATTGGAGGTGATTTCCTGCAATGCAGCTGTTATAAGTTTATCAGTCTGCGGGTGGCAGTAACCAGTAATCATAACCAGATTGCAGAGGGGTGGGATGGAACTTATCTTTAAATAGAAGATCTATCTAACTAACTAACTACAGAAAGCTGGTTGGGAACTAAGTCCACGGTATTATTCACTGGAACACCCAAGGGTCTGGGAGAAGCCAGTTTTCTGTATATTTTAGAGAAATGAAATGATTCTGAAGGTTTAACTGCTTGGCAGGGAGAAACCAAGGTTCATAATGATTAACAGCAGACCTCCTGCGCTCTTGTACTCGCAGCATTTACACAATGATGATCGCTAATAAGAAATGGCATTAAGAAATGACTTCAACTTTCTCCACCGAGACGTTGCCATAGGCTGCTGATGAACTTTTAGCTCGTTCCCTTGTGACGTGGAAAGGAAAGATCTGAAATGCAGCATATACTTCCAGCAGAAAAGAGATTGAAAAAATTCCAAGAAACCTCTGTGAAGAGCCAAAGAGAAGTGCTGCACTGCGAGACAATGCCTCCGGACAATTACAGCCCGTTAGTTTTAATGCAGCTCCAATTGCTTCCGTCTGCAGCTAATCTGACCACTGGAAACAGGCACTTTTGCAATGGCCTTTAATTTCTCTGATTTGTGTGTGGGCGGTGTCTGTTGGTATTAATACGGCTGTTTTCCGGATTGAATTAGGGAAAACAAGATGAGCTTTCAAAGGAGCCTCAACTTTCTTTGAGAAACGTGAACTGCAGGGCACGGAACCCACGTGGATGGGTTAGGTCTGTCCCAAGCCCCCGGTGTGCAAACACAGAAAGGAGGGACAGACAAGTCCCATGGATCCCCAGATGTCCCCAGCAGCACCCTACAATCTCTTCAGCCATCCTTGTTCCTAATTTTGTCACATACTCCAGGTACTCCAGCTCCATCTTTAGAGCTGTGCCCACAGGGAGCCAGCAGGGATCCCCACCATTCCCAGCTTCCTGAGCCACGCAGATCCACCATTTCCTGTGGATGAATGGATGCCTTAAACAGCTCATGAGTGAGCCAAAATCTTCTTCCATCCCCAAAGTCAGACACATCTTGATTTTAAACTGACCCCAGTTTGCAAGAGGTGCTGTGTGAGCCTCTCCCAGGTCCAGCTCCTTCCCCTTGTAGGGGTTGTCTCTTGCCTACACTTAATCCTGGCTTACAGAAACCACAGTTCTAGAGGAGTTCAAATTTGGTTTTTTTACGAGGAACAGACTGAAAAATGGCAAACATAAAGTTCTAATAAAAACGAGTGTGTTTTTAAAAATTCTTCACACGGCTTTCCTTCAAATTCTGCTGCAAGTTTAAACCCAAAATAATTCTTCCCCATGTCTGACATCTGTACGTTATTTATACAACACCTTTTTTCACAGAGGTTTTTTTTAATTATTATTCCAGAGGTGTTTTCCAGTGGAGAAAAAGGAAGTTATTGATAAAACTGTAAATTTGAAATACATTTCAATTAGACCCTTAGTCATTTCCAGTTTTTTGTTTCCCAAGCCTTACTCAACAAAACCTCTTAATTATTTCTCCATGGCAATGGGATCAGCTCACTCTGCTCCTCTCCCTGCGGGGCCTGTAAAACCCTCAGCTGGCAGATGTGCCTGTGCACCAGGCAGAGAGATGTGACACATCACAAATATCTGGAGAGGATAAATTTTCCATTGAGCAAAGTATCAGAGAGGCCCCTGCCTTGCCTGCATGAGGACAGGTGGATGGGGGCCAAACAATTCCCAGTTTCTGGACTTGCTGTGTGATTTCCCAGTTACTGCTTTGGGAGTGACCCATTCCAGGCAGTCTGGTCACTGGGCTGGACAGGACCTGTGGCCACTCAGTGCTTGCCCTCATTCCTGTCTGCTCGCTGTGGTCACTCCAGGCTCCTCACCACAACCTCTGCCCCCTGCATGCAGTGCTTTGTGTCCTTTACAGCCCATCCCATCACAGCCATTCCTTCAAAAATTCTGCAAAACCAACATTTTACAGATGGGCAGACTGAGGCACTGATGGGTGATGCCTCCTGCACAGTTATGCAGTGGATGATACGAAACAGAAATCAAAACTCCAGGTCCAGCTTCTTCTATATCATACTGAGTTATGCCTTGTTAAAGGACAGCAGTGGGTGCTCAATTATCAACCTTCAATACAGGAACTTTTGCCAGAGTAGGCTCTGAAATTCTCTGCTGTGTAAATCACTTCAGTCATAGGAAGGGCTGTGTTAAGGCGTTGTGTGGTTTGCTGCAATCCTCAGATCCACAACACCCCTGCCAAAACACAGCCCTGTGCCGGTGTGGGAAGTGCTGCCCGTCCATCTGAACTGGAGGAAGACCTCTCTGCCAGAATGGGGGGACTGGAAAACAACCAGTTCAGTGGCTGGAGCACTGTCACTCAGTCCCTGCTGCACTGCAGAGTGCTGGATTCCTAAATGTGGGACCCAGATGCAAAAAGAACAAAGACCACATGAAAGTGGCGCTGATCATCTGAGCCGTGGCTCCGAGGAGGATGAGGAAGTGCTTGGGAGGCTGATGCAGGGCTGGGGACAGACAGCACAGCCAGCAGTGGCTTTTGCAAGGCACATGTGAGGGGGAAAAGGTTTCTGTGCCTCCACCAAACCTCCTCGTGCACAGCCTTGGGCGTCTGAGACCATGCCTGCACTCCCACGCACGTGGGCAGGGTTCCCAGCCCCTCTGCACATATGGGACCCCCCAGCCTTCTGGACCAGCTTGGGAGAGGGCAGTTTTGGGAGCAATCATTGCTAAAATGAGCCATGAGATGTGAAAAATCTGCCTTTTTTCACACCAGGTTTTGCAGGGAACCAGTGATTTCAGTGGGAACTCCCCACTGCCCAGCTGGACAGCCCAAAAACATGTAAAACAGCCCAAAACACGCTTGGACATCCTCATTCTGTGGGCCAGCCTGGCTGTGGGAGCCCCAGAGAGAGGGAGACAAGACAGAGGCAGGTTCTTCCCAGTGCCCACAGTGATGGAGGGCAGAAAGTCCCTTTGCAGAGGGGCCAGGTGTGTGGGTGGCTTCTTGTGGCCAGCAGAGGACTCTGAAAGGCTGTGTGAGAACACAATCAATGAGGTGAACATCAGCGCTCCAGGAGCAATGGGGGATTGCCTCATCAGTGAGCTCTTTGGGGTTGGAGCCTGGGAGAAGGGCAGAGAGAGGCTTAAGCCATTTCACCTGGGGGAGAGGTAACGGTGCCTCCTGATGGAGAAAACCTGATGGGTAAATTATCACCAAGTGAGGTGAAAATCAGGAATTCCCAGAAAGGATTTTTAACCAGTCACTGAGAAGGTGAGCTGGGGGCTTGGTTTGAGAGGACAGAGTTTGTCCTAAGGAGGAGAAAAGTCTTGTGGCCTCTGGTATTTTGGTGACTTCAGAAAGGTGCGAGGTCTCCTTGCCCTGGAAGGACAAAATGCTGGTGCTACCTTGATGTCACAGCCTACTTCTCTTGAGAAGAGTGCGTGGAGGAAATGAAAAAGGTGACCTCTGGTGCTGGAGAGGTAAGTTTCATCTTTCTAGTCCTAAATAAAATGATGCAATACTTTGCAATGAGTGAGAAACAGGTGTTGGGATTGATCACTGAACAGGCTGCAGCTTGAAGTAGTGTGTGAATCCTGGTAGAGCAGTTTCTGTGCAGTGTTTTCAGAACAATATTATTTTAATTATCATTCAAATGCTTTATTTTCTTTGGCTTTGCCTTCCTTTTGGTCTTACCAGGAGTGGGGCTGGCTGTGTACAGAAGCTATTTAGGCAGTGGCCTCACTTATAGCTGGCAAAATTTCTCTGCTGGCTCTGAGGGCTATGCCCTGTTGTGCTGCTTCCCACTCTGCTGTCCTCACTGACAGGGCTGAGCACAGCACAGAGCTGGGGGGGAGGTTCCTGCAAGTTCTTCACACTCTGCAGACAAAATAATCTTGAAACTGTGAATTTTGCTGCTGTAGCTTGATCTGTAGGGAAGAGCAGATATCCTCTATCCATGTAGGGGACCAAAAGCATTGCTGGGAACTGGGTGTGCAGAAACAAGGGTAGGAAGAGATGCTCTGCCTCTGAAAGCTGGTTTGCTCCTGTCCTCAGGACAGCAGAGCTCAGCCTGCAGCTCTGGCTGGAGCGATCCTGCTGCTCTGCAGCCCAGCCCTGGGCGGGCCGGGGTGAGCTCCATCCCAGAGCAGGCTGATTCCAGCTTTCTGAGCTCTGCTGGCTCATTGGAGCAAGCTCTCCTTTGATCTGGCAGACAGAAGCCCACAACAGCTGCTCTGCAGCAGATAAGGACAGGCACTCTCCAGGCTGATGGTGTTTGGAGATTAGTCCCCAGGATGTTGTGCAACAGGGCACCTGCAGCTGGGACAGCGTGGTGGGGAAGGGAATTCTTCAGAGATTGCCAGGGCTCAGGTGTGGTGTAAATGGATGGGTCCTGCCTTGTCCTTCTCTGCTGTCCCCCCACAACTCCTTCCTCGTGCAGAGGGTGGGAAGAAAAGCTGTTCTTGCCAGTAAAATGTGTGAGCTGAATCTGGAAGTTGCTATATGGATTTTTTTGGGTTGGCTGGTTTTTCCCCCTCTTTAGTGGAAGTTGCTTGGTTACAAACTCATCTCTCACAGTTTTTTAGTAAGAAGTTCCTAACATTTATTATTCCAAATAGACTCATTGAAATGCTTCTGTGTGCATTACTTGACCTAAAAGTTGCTTTGATCTTGCAAGGAGGCTGATGTGGCTTGTGTAGCCCTTTGGCCTTTGTGTGTCACACCTTTCTAGACACTTGGGGATGCTGTGAGCTGACAGCTCAGCCCCCTAACAGCGATGCCAGCTCTCTGTGAGCAGCAGCCCTTGGACCTGGGGGCTGCCAGAAGTGTGGGTGAGACTGGAAATAACCTTTGCCTGCAGTCAAAGGTAGTCAGGAGCGGTGGTGGACATGACTTCACCGTGCCCACTGCTCAGCATGAGTAACCAGTTCCATGCATTTCCATGCCAACCATTAATTTCCAGATGCAATGACTAGCACGGTATTTTCCATTTCCAGATCGTGTTTGTACTGGCATGATTTAAAATACTTTGTAATTACAGTGGTTCCTATAGTAGAACTGCTAGAGCAATGCAGGGTGCTCAGAAGTTCTTCTTTAACCAGCAATTTTGGTAATGACAGTAATTCACATAATCTATCTTTGTGGCCTTGTGGCTTTCAGAAGTATAGGGCTTTTTTTAATTCTTCAGAGATGTAGCCCTGTCTCTAAATATAGCTCAGTAGATATCTGGTATTCTGGATGTGTTAAAATAAACTCCGCTGAGGAATTCCAGTCCCATCACCACAAACTTTCTGATGTTGCTGCTGTTGTTAATGCAATTGAGTAAATGGTGGAAGAAAAGGGAGTGGGGAGGGGGATGTGGCAGTTTCCTCTCAAAGATGAAGAGGCCTCAACAAACACAACTTCAGGCAGCAGTGGAGCTTCGTTTTGGCTGACAACTCACAGCACAATGAGCAGTTTTGGCAGCCAAATGTGACAACATCCTACTGAACAGGGAAAATCCTTTAGTTTGGGGAAGATGGCTGAATCCCAAAGCTGCTCTCATTTACTGGTTTAGTCTACTACCAGCAGAGACACTTCTAAATTACTTGAGGGAGAAACTGTTCAGACAGATCAGAGGCAGACATCTCCCTCGGTGTGCAATTAGATGTGCTGCCTCCTTTGAGAAGGGGCCAAAGCAAATGGGAAGCAGCAATTAAGGTAGACACCAGCAATGAGGACCTGAAGTACAGGGCAGTGTTTATCAGCTGTCGCTGCACACAAAGGGTCTTTAATTTGACTGAGGAGGGAAGAGCAGCAGCTCAATATTTTTGTGAATTGATTAACTGTTTCTTTTCCCCAGAAGATCCTCATATGTAAAGGGTGGGAGGGAGGGATGTTGATTAAATGTAAACTTCTCTGCAAATGTGTGTGTGACCTCTGGTATGTTGTTCATTTCCACTCCCTTCAGAGGCAGGGAATGGAGCTGGGGAGGGTTTGCTGTGCCTCTGCCCAATTAACCTGTGTATTTTCAACTAGAGGCTGACAAAACTGGGGGATCCTGAGCCTAGAACAAGCCCTTGAGGTCACTATTCTCATACTGGCAATAAATCACCCCAAATCGCTTGTTTTTTTAAGCTGTATGAGCAGTAAATGCAGTCTCTGATGTGCCAGAGTCTGACCTAGATGGTGACAATCCTTGTGATCTGTCCCACCTCTCCACTTGCTGGGAATATTTCAGGAGGAGGCAGGTGAATCACAGACTTGATGCCCCCCTGGTCTTCCACCTCTGCTCATAAAGGGAACGAGGACACCTGAGGAGACACCAGGGTGTGTCTGACACGTGGTCTGGAAATGAAGCAAAAGCCACTCCAGTATCCTGCAGTACCAGCAGAGATGTTTTTCTTTTCATTTTCTGAGAGGTGCTGCAGCAGAAAACCAGATCTGCTTCCTCAAAGACTGTCACTGCCATCTGGAGAACATAATATTTGACCCGTGGGCTTAATCTGCTGTCCATCTCCCACAGCTCCCAGGAAGGAGCCTCCATCTCTTTTTAACTTGAGGCTGTCACCTCTTGCCCAAAAACCAGGTTTCTCAAGGCTTGTTCTTGAGCCAGATGAGAACCATGAACTGAATGAATGCAAAATCCAAGCATCTTCCTTTTTAACTGACATCAGTAAAAGCTCTTTGATGAGGGAGTGCTTAGCAAGTGTTAATTAACAGGACTGTCATTGTGACTCCACAGTGCCACTGCAAAGTGCAGTGAGTCACTGCAGGCACACTCCAGGCTCTTTTTGGCTGCGATATTTTTTTACCGAGCATCTTGTTCTCAGCTGCTACTAGAAGCAGGAAATCTCTCAAAGCTGTGAAGAGCTGATCCGGTTTGTGCCTTGAATTGGTTATGCTTTTCCACCTACTCCCATGAAGAAGTGCCTCCAGCAGCTCCTGGAGGGGGCTGCTGCTGTTCCTGGCCAAGGACTGAAGTGGCTGCAGGACCGAGGTTTCCTCCAGCCCAGGCTCCACCACCTCAGTTGCTCAGTCACAATCTCTAGCCCAGACTTCATCCCCAAGCCCACCAACCTCATGGAGGGCTTTACTGCCTTGTCTCATCCTTTTCTGTGGCCCCTGTGGCAGAAATTTCAGGGCTTTAGGACCCCCTGTCTCTATCAAATGCGGTCTGAGAACATCCCCACTAGTGTAGAGGAGCTTTGTTTTTTCCTGCAAACCTAAAATACCAACTTTTTTTTTTTAAATATCTGGAAATAAACAGTTACATGATCCACTGAAATTCATAACAAAGGACAAATTGAATCCTTCATGCTGTGTAACAGCCATAAATAAAGGCTTTATGGCTGAGAAGTTGTAGGCAAAGCTCCAGAAAAATCGGATTTATTCTCTCCCCACCCCCTGCACTATAACTCTCTGGAAATGGGGGTTCCAAGGGCTCTTCTGACACAACAGTAACTGCAGCTTCTTAAACCAGACTCCCTGCCAGTATTTACAGCTCACATTCTGTGCGTGGTATGTGTGTATATAACTGCACCAGCCTTTACAGTTGATTTCTCAGTAGTCATGTGAAACCAAAACAACTGATGGGCTGAACTTGGAATCACTTGTGCATTTTTCTGATTTAGAATGAAATAAAAAAGTCTGCCTTGGTGTTAGGAAAAAGATCTCTTGATTAAAGTTGCTCCAGGTTGATGGTGGCCCAATCTCTGTGAGTGTCGTGTTCCTTCTCCCCAAAACCATTGGCTGGGTTTCCAGGGGAACCCAGCAAGATGGATTTCAGAACGTGGTTGTGCAGTTGCAAAGGCAGTAGCTGCATTCTCGCTTCTCACAAAGGTCTGGCCCTGCCTCTGCCTGCTGTCTCCTCCAAAACTTAGCCCTGAGGTGTCATTAAATACATCTTTGGAGCAATTAACCAAGTCCTAGAAGTACAGTCCAGCCAGGTCATTCCTTCTTAAGGAAGAACAACTCATTTCAGTGGATTTAAGAGCTGGTTTCTCACTTCAGGAGCCAAATACAGGTCAGTAGTGGCAGTAGATCACTGTGAGAAATGTATAAACAAATCAGAAGCAGATCTCCTCACATCAGTTTTGGGTCAGCTGAGTGTGTTGGTTTGTGCTCTTTTCTTGTGTGCTTAGTATGTAGCCTAAGATAGAGGCTAAAATGAGGAATTTCTTCTCATTCCCATTGCCCAAATCTCTCTTTTTAAAGAGGCTGAGTAGTGCTTCTGCCCGAGGCAGAGAGACGTAGAGCCACTGACTGCTCTGCTCTTGTCTACAGCCTGTTTTAAACACCGAACAAAATGGCTCGAATTGCTGGGACCTGAGAAATGATATCTTTGAGCTCTGACCCTTCATAACTGAATCCAGACACTCAATGTCTCTGCTTCCACATATTTTATACTGAGCACCTGACACAGCAGCAACAAATAGCATGGGAATAAATCCAGCAGCCTGCAAGAGTTCTCCTTCGTTAGCCAAGCCAAAGGTCACCTTGCTGGTGTCACCATCGGTGTCTGGCCACTACTGGGGCTGTTGTCCACTCAGGACCTTAGTGGAGGGATCATGCAATGGAAGGGAAGGTGGGGAGCCACAGGAAGGACCTCTGTGGCCTTTTTTGCACTCCACAACCGCAGTGACATCCCAAACCCGTGGCGCTGCTCTGGAAATTTTAGCACAACCCCGAGGTCCCGGGCTGGAGCCCCAGGTGCTGACACACTAAAGCACAACAGATCCACTGAGGGCCTGGCACCCCCTCCTTTCTTCTTAAGAGCTTCTTAAAATAAGACCATTAGCCCCAAGTTATCAGCAGCACAGAGCTGCTCACTCAGGAGTCACCTCAGCTCCCGGGGAAAGGCTCCGAGCGTGGTTTTAATTACGGGCGCGGGCGCTGCAGTGGATGCAGCCACTCACCCCCTCCCAGTCCCAGACACAAACTCCCCATTCCCCAAATTACTGCTGACTGGCCTGGGATTGGGTTTTATTGCAGACAAGCAAGCCAATTCTTTGAGGGTGAGGTTAATTCAAGCAGCCCCATGTAGAGCTTTAGCCTGCAAATGGTTAAATGCTTAACCATGCCTGCAAAAGGCGGTCAAGTGCAAAGCTGCCTTTCTGAGGGGTTGTGGGGCTGAGGCCGAGCCCCCTTTTACCCCCCAACTTTCTCCAGTACCTTTCCCTGCTCCAAAAATTGAGAAGTTGATAAATCTGTCTATGGCTCGATCTGTTTTCCTTTTAAATACAAAGCCAAATTTAAGCTGTTTTAATACTGTGCAGTCTTCGTTTGTGGAGTTAATTCATACATGAGGACTCTATTGGAGAAAACAGCAGATTTATCCCAAAGTGGTAAACCTCACAATACCAAGAAAAAACTTTCCAAATATTAAAATTAAAAAGTCTGCTCCTATTGCCTGGTAAAGAGACCCTTGGAAAACCAGCTAGGAAACAAATCAGTTTATTAAAGCTGTTATCCTAAACTTCTGGTCTTTCTTGGCTGCTGATTTAGGAATACAAATTCCACAGCATTAAGTAGAAAAAGGGAATAGATATTTTTATTTAAAACAGAGTGACTCAAAGTGGCCATAATAACCCATTTGTGTTGCTTTTGTACTCGGGTAATGAATGACTGTAGTATAAAGTGCTCCTAGTTTTTGCCTCGAGGTCTTGTCAATCATTACCTGATAAATAAAAACTTCAAACAGGCTCCTTTTAGCTTAATTGGGCAGAATTTCTCTCTGAAGGAAGGTTGAATACAGAGAATAATGTGTTTGTGGCAGCAGTGGAAGTCAGCAGGCAGGGTATTGGGATGGAAGCGTACAGAGGATGTGAATTCTGAACACAAAAGATGAGTCTTTGGGTTTCTTTTTATCCAGGAGTATCTGTTCCCACTGCAGGCAGAGCTGAGGGACTGAATCCAGCAGCCCTTGGCCGTGCCCTGAGCTGCACTGGTGAAAGTTCTGTTGTCCCTCTCTGGTTTTAGGCTTTACAGCTGACACTTCCATAACAATCAGGAATGTTAAAATTGCACTGAGGCTTATTTAAATCATTATTTTTTATTATATGAACACTGGCAGCAACGGAGGCAGTTTCCTGCATAGGGACAAAAGGATCTTATTGTCAGTACTGGAACAGATCAGAAACAGCTCAATTAAGCAAACATAACATCCTCAAAGTTTGGCCTGAAAGGAAGTTAAAACAACTGTTCTATAAAATGTTTTAAATGTGCTTTAAAATGTCATTACTCAGATAAATCTAGCTGTTTGGAAGCTCGCTCACCAGGGTTTTATGGCCCTGCCAGTTTATGGCAGTGTATGTATTCATGTCAAGAATTCCTCTTCCAGAACAGTAGATGAGGAGACAAAGCCACAGGAGTGCTGCAGACCAAGGGGAGGCTGCAACCAGCTCGGGAATGGAGTTTTGGCTCCTAGGCTGGGAAAGCTGCCCCAAAGCACATCCAGCAAGTTGTGTGTATTTGTGGCAGAGCTGGAAACCAGCAGATATTTCATGATATAAGGCTGGACGTGTTGAAGTCAGTGGCAAAGCTGCTGCTGGCTGCAAGACTGGCCCTGCAAAGCAAAAATATTCATTTTATTCTTTCTCCCCTTGCTGGCACCAGCCCTGCTTTACACCTAAATGCAGAGAATTGGGACCATAATGAGAAATATGAGAGAATCCTCCTCCTAAAATTAGTCCAGGCCTACAGAAGCTGAGTAGGTATCACTTTACATCAATAAAGGTCTTTCCACTGATGCTTTGCTGGACTTTCAGAGCGGTGCACAAAGCAAATTTAATTTTGAACTTGTAATTGCTCGTGGAAGATGGCAGATTAACTCCCAAATGCTGATGATTTAATCCTCTGGCCCAGCAAATATATCGATGTAAACTGGCACAACTCTGCTCACAGCTCAAAGTAAACAAGAACCCCAAAATTGCTGTTGTGCCCCGAAGATATGCTCAGTTAACAGAGGGATTCAGACCGTTATTTTCTTCAGCTGCCTCCATAGCAATGCAGTGTGGTATCCACAGTAGGAAACCTCATGCCAACAGCATCTCTCAAATATGCTAAAACAATCTAAATTAGAAAATGTCAGCTTCTTGGCTGATGTTTCTTTGGAGTTCCTTTCTTCCTTTCTTGTGCCTCTATAATTTTATTGGGATGACTGAATCTCTGAACTATGCTAGCAGTAAACAGAACTAATTTACCCCCTGCTTCTTTGAAACAGCTGCTGACAGCTGCACTATAATTCAATCACGGATCTTTGCAGCGCAGGCTGCAAAACACATCCATATTTTTGCTATTCTTCCCTCCCTGTTGTATTTGGACCGAAGGAGCTGCACCAAATAATGACATGTGACAGTTTTGCCCGTACATAGAGACTGAGCTGCACAAAAACAGAGGCTCAAGATGAAACACTGTCCAGCCAAAAAGGTTCTTGAATAAAAGGAGAATAACCACACAGATACACGATGTCGTCGGGACGTCTTTTGTAAAGTTGCAATGATTTATTTTACTCGTTTGTACAAAAAGGCTTCTGACAACTGCTCTATGAAAAGAACCAGAAATGTGTATGCATTTTTGCCAACTGTTAATAAATATCTTCTTAAATAAGGAAACAAATGTGTTTAGGAACCGAGAATCATTTTTCCTGCATGTGATTGAAAAGGAATTCAGAGATGGAAATAAATAATTCTTCTTCCGCCTGTGACAACTATTTACACAAAAATGTACAAACAGTGAAGCTGATGTTGAGCCTAGCAACAGAAATCCTGTTATTATGCTTAAAAACAACAACAAAAAAACAAAACAGAAACAATCCCCACATAATATTTAATGTATGAACCCTATACAGCAAGACACCGTGGTCCAAGTTAAAAATGCAATACACCAACGCAGTGACCACCAACACTGACACACCCGCAAGAGAAAACTAATCCTTGACTACTAAATAGTGGAAGTTCAGGCATGATTAGCTTTTAACTGTCTAGGCAGCACCTTCACTTCCTTCAGGAGGTTGGCAGAAGCACTGCTGTATATATGTGTACAATGCCAAAAGATGCTTCCCATCTGTGTGGTTTCAGTTCCTCACTCTAAGCCAGGGGTGCACTGAGGGCAGTTTTGGCTGCTGATGGTGCTGGCTGCAGGCTCCAGGAGAGGTGGACCTTTGGCTTCAGCTGTTGTCCTGCCGTGTGGCTGGCTGTGTTTGCCCAAAGTCTCCCCGTGGGGAGCTTTGCTGGAGCCCTGCCTGTGGAGGCTGCTCCTGCAGATGTTGGAGGGGCCTGGGTGGGATGCCGGGCACATCTGGCAGCGTGGCAGCTGCTCACCAAGGCCCCCATCCAAAACCTACCAATGTCGTGGATGGACTGCCCCTTTCCCATCAGCCTAATCCTGCTACTGGGAAAACTGCTGGGAAAACACCAATTGACTCAAATGAGATGAGAATTAGGCCATCAGAAACAAGTTTCCAATTTATTTCATAGACAGTAGGGGTTTTTTTTCTTCCTTTGCTTATTCTTTTTAAAGTGAGGCATCTGGTCTGGTTTTGATCTGTGACTTAAAGGGAGAAGAGCAGTGAGGGAAGTCCAGAATTTCATTTATCTCCCTTCTCCAACTCTCCTCTAAGGCAAGACATGGAGCCAAGCCCCCACTGTGGCTGCACTGCCCCATCTGCTCGCTGAGCAGAGACCCATCTCCAGGGATTTGTGATGTCCTGGACCCATCTGTTGGAGGTTTAGCTTTTTGAAGTTTGGAGATTTAGAGCTGGGTGTCCTGGACGTGGTGTTTTATTGGGCAGAATTTTCTTTTTATCCCCGTGGTGGGATTTATGCCAATCCTGCTTTGGTGCGTGCCAAAGTGGGGAATTGGTTTGTGATTGGTTACTGCAACTCTGCATTCTTCTTTGCAACAACTTTAATTGAGCCTTAATTACTTTAGTGTGATGTTTGTGTAACCTGTGACTTTAAAAGAAGGAAAAAGAAAAGCCTTGAGGGGACATTTTCTTGCTTCTGGTTCCAGCTTCTTGGTGGCCCTTGAAAGGGATTGGTTTGGGTTTTTTGGAGGTGAAGCCAACAGAGCAGGGGGGTTTATCAGAAGCACTGGCCCCAGGAAGGAAGGCTTCCTAGCTTGTTCCCAGTCTGTGTGGTGCTGGGTGCACATCTCAGCTCACAGCACCTCCTGCACCTGAGCCTCTGTGTTCTCAGAAAGGTGCTGGAATTTGTTCCCTCAGGGAAGTCAATGGACATTTTCCACACAGCAGCAGGATCTTTAGCTGGCACACACAGCTCTGCAACTGCTCAGGATACCCCAGCTGAACGTTAGCTTTAATCCCTGCTTCTCAGCATTTTGCTGCTTTCCTGTTTCAACTTCATAGCAAATTCAAATACTTTCTGGCTGCAAGAGGAAGTTTCCTTTCTTGTTGGCAGAAAAAAGTACACCCCAAAATTCTCGCTCTTTGAAGCACTTTTCTGCAGTCTTTTGCTTGCCACTTGATTTCTTTTTTCTTATCCTAACCTGTCCTTTGAATTTGTGCCAGTCCACATCCAGCTTTTGCTACTCTAGTTTAAAACTGGAAGTTGCATGTAATTCATCCTTGGTTTTGCTTATGAAATTGAAGCAGAGGGATGGAAGCAATGATTCTCTAACAAAATACCTGTTCACTCCAGGTATATTTTGTTCACTTCTTTTATTGCAAACCGTGTTACAGGAACTACACACACTTATTAGTCACAGCACAGTCTCACCTTGGATAGATTATTACTCTTTTACTCACAATCAACACTGGTGAGTTTGCAATCTCCAGAAGGACTCATTTGCAAAAGTATGCACTGGAGGAGCCAATTTTGTAAGCAGATTTGGTTTTAAATGGTTTCTCTGGCTTGTTTCAGTTTACAAGCTCATTGTCTGTAACAAACTAAAACAAAATGTGTTCAAATGCCTCTTTAGATCCAGAAACTGTTCCATTGTCTGAACTTTCAGAGGCCTGGTCCTAAAATGGTTTGGGATTTTTTTAAACCCATGGCTGGAGCACCAACCTTTCCCCCTCCCCCACACAGCCGTACAAACCCACTCTTTTCAAAGAACTCCTTTTTCTTTCTTCTTTCTCTTCCCTACAAATCTAGTGGCAGCCACATGCTCGTACCACCATGTTCCTGTACTTTTTTAAGATAACATTGGAGCTGTCATCAAAATAGAGCACTGAGATGGCATTGAGTTGTGTAGGAGCACAGCAGGGTTTCGGCACAGTCTCTGGGTTTATAAAGTGAACCTGGGGAACGAAAGTAGAGGCATGTTAAGGTTTACTTTTCCCCTCTCCTCCCCCATATTCTTCTTTCCTGGGCAACCTTCTGCCTGTCCCATACCCTCACTCAGCAGCTGAGCTGTGTAACTTTGGGATCACTGACCCTTTCCTTAGCCTGACCCCAAATCCACTTTTGGTGGCAGCACGGAGTGGATCCTTACGGAGTTTTCCCAGGAGGTGCTGATAGTGGGGCTCATGCCCTGCTCCTTCCTTCCCATGCAGTGGGACTAAACCCCCATTACACTGCCTGTCACAGGGCCCTTTCAAACCAGAGAGAGCCTGCCAATGCCTGCAGCAAAGACAGGGTCATTTCTGGCCAGCTGCTCATTCAGGCCACTCAGCCGGACATGTGGAGCCAGATGCTGCAGCACCTCATGAGCCAAGGCAGACCCATCCTCCCTCGTCAGCTGGGAGACCTTTTTGTGCATAAATTTATTCCTGAGTAGCACCTGCCAGATGTAACCCTGCTTTAGGAGATGGGCTGCACCTACCAGTGTCTGTACAATGGCGTGGTTTGTAGCATTCATGTAGGAATTCAAGGGGAAAGCACATTCTCCTTCACAGTAATAGGCAGCGTAGCCCTCCGGAGCGATGATCCAGTCCTTGATCAAATTGAAGCCATTAGGTTGTGCAGAAAGACAAGCAGAGAAACAAAAAGCCAACCAGCAAATAAATCTATCCATTCACGCATCCATGCACAGTTACAGTGGTCCTGCAAAATAAAAATCTGGCCCCCTGGCCTTTCTAAAGCTCTCTTACAGCCCTCCAAAGTGCCTGCTCTTCCTGGAGGGACGCATCCCACATTGCAGATGTGCCCACAGAGCAGCTGAACATCTGGGTTTGGTTGTTTATCCATTCAGCAGTGTCCTCCTGGCTGTCCACAAGGATCACTTCACCCAGCATCACAGTGCAGACACAAGCTTTCAGAAAGGAAAATGTCTTTAACAAGGTCTAAAAGAATGGGTAGATGAAAACAGAGAGCCATGTGTGCTTTCAGCACTGCCAGAGGACCTGCAGGGCCACAGCACCTCAAAAGGACCTGAATGTGTTGAGCTCCCAGCCAGTCTCACACTAAATATTTGTCAGACTCAGCAGAAGCACTTAAGCATGCTAAAGGCAGTATATAATATTTTTCCCCTCAGGATTTAAAATAAAAAAATCCAGTTAGTGGCTTGATCTCGCTGCTGCAGATAAGTGACATGGCCAAGGCCCCCCTGCCACACTCCAGTCACCCCAGCCCTTACCTGCCACCCCAGGTCCCTGAAGCTGACGTAGAGCTCGTGTTTCTTGCAGGCCTGTCGCTGGTCACTGCTGCTGTTCTCTGTCAGGGGACAATGGTGGCCATGAGGCTGGGCTGCCCCAGCTCCCACAGCCCTCAGCAGGGAGGGAGGCATCACTGCTCCTCTGGTGCACTTATTTTTTTTTGTTTGTTTTTAGCTGTTTTAGTCATATAATAATGGCTGGCTTCAACATATATGAAATGCCCTTCTGGCTTTTTTTGTGCAAAGCCAAAGAAGGTTTGGGAAAGCAGGTTTTTTATCTTTATTTTTTTTCCCTGGAATTCCTCTGACCTCCTAATAGCAACACACGGATCACTCTGATTATTGCCTATACATCAAAGGAGAATCAGTGCAGTTTTGAAGTTTTGTCCATCCTGGACATGCAGCCTGAGCTGAAACCCCAGCAGAAAGAATGGCTCAGGAAGAATTTCTTCACTGAAAAGGTGGTCAGGCATTGGAAGGAGCTGCCAGGGAGGTTTGGAGTCCCCATCCCTGGTGGTGTTCAAGGGACTGGATGCGGCACTCAGTGCTCTGGGCTGGCTGACAAGGTGGGGATCAGTCATAGACTGGATTTCATAATCTTGGAAGTCTTTTCCAAGCTTAATGATTCTATAAAAATGTGATTGGAAGCTCTGTTTTCCTTTTCCTTCTCACAACCTCCCCTTCCACTCAGTGAGGAGCTCGCAGGAGCAGCTGGAATTTGTGGCTGCCTCAGCAGAGCCAGCCCTGAGCTGTGGCTCCTGCTGGGACAGTCACCAAGGGCCCGTTACTCTGAGGTATCACATAATGAAGCCACATTTCTATTTCAAATGCCTGATGGAGTTTTCTTCCAAATTGGGAAGCATGGCTCCCCCCAGAACAGCCATGGTTATCCTGAGAATGAAGGGGTTTTCATCTTCTGTGCAAGAATTTTGGGACTACTACGCTATTTAGGGGCTAAACTTAAAATCCCAAGCCCTGAAAATGGACAGCATTGGGATTCAGATCCACTGATCACTTGCTCATTGCTTTAACGTAATGATCTTCCATTTCAAAATGAGGATTTATTTCATATGGGGGGAAAAAAGGAGTTTTTCTGGTTAGGTGCTTGGAGTTTTTTTAAAATTTGGATTAAGAAATCCCTCAGTTTAACCTTGCTTCAAAGAAACATTCCTTCCCCTGACCTTTTAGGAATAACCCCACGTTTCAACCCAGTGGCGGTGGGCCAAAGGGACAGCACACAAATAACGCTGGAGAAACACCTCCCAGAGCCACAGACACAAACCCAACCACCCTGGGCTGTACCTGCAACGTTGGACACCCGGAAAGCTTCCTGGTTCTTTGGTGTTTTGGACCGGTTCTGGCTCCTCTGCTTCCCCCCCGCGGAGCGGATGCTGCGCAGGTGGACCTCGGTGGCTTTGAAGAAGGCGACGGTGAAGGGCTGCTTGTTCTGGGGGCCGTGCCTGCCGATGAGCCCCGCCAGCTTGGGGTTGATGCTCTGTCCTGGGAGCACAGCAGGCTGGTGAGAGAGGGTCTGCAGCAGCTCTGCCAGCACACAGGAGAA
>VZTH01000733.1:26020-102540 GCA_013397815.1 Aleadryas rufinucha
AGGAGAACACAGGGCGGAGCCCTGTGTTCTCCTGTGTGCTGGCAGAGCTGCTGCCTAGGGAGGGTCACTCCTCGTCACGGCATCAACCCACCGAGACCTGGGCTTAACAGCCCAAAGCAAAGCTGCTCCTGACAAGCACACAGCTAAATTCGTTTTGTATCTTCATATTCGTTTTATATCTGAGTGTAAAAGTTGCATAAAACAGTCCCACGTGTAATCGTTTTGCCCCAAATCCGCCCCGCGTCAACTTTTCCCGCATTCTTTAGAGGGGTTTCTTTGAGTTCACCAACCCGTAATTCGAAGTGATCCTGTAAAAGGGGCCATAAAAGTCAGCCCAGAGGAGAGCTAAATTCCCACTGGAAGGTTATTAGCTGGAAATAAAAATGCCTTGTATGAAATGCTGAAGGAGTTCCAGATATACCTTAGCTGAGAGAAACAAATGTTTGGAGATATTTTCCTTATTGCTGCTTCTTGCCACCACCGTACCTGATAAGTTTATACAAAACTTTGATTATCATCCCTATGTCCTTCATCTTGGGCTTTAGAATAATTTGATTTTTGGTAAAAGACAATTAGTTGGTTTCTCTGTAGAATTAATTATTTACAAAAAAGGCAAGGAGAGGGTGGCAGTGGGATGTTTTCAGCTACTCCCTGCTGCTGTGAGATGCAGAGGTGATATCCAGGATTATTCTGTCCCAAGCTACTCAGTGCTGCTGCGAAGTCCAAGCTGTGTTAATGGCTTTGTGATCCTTTTGCTAAGGACAGAGCTGGGCCTTGTCAGTCACAAATCAAATGTGCCAAAGGACACCTTCCTGGAGAAGCCCTGCAAGGCAGCCTGGCCAGGGAGAGCAGGGAAAGGGCTGTGAGTTCACTTATTTTATGTGATTTTTTTTAAACAGACTGTATTTGCTTCATGATTACAGATCATGTAACAGCAAATACAAAGAAGGGTTGGGGGTTGATTTATTTTGGTTTTTCACTTCACTTAAAGCCTTGAGGATTGCCCAAGAACACAGGAGTTGCATCAAAATCCTGCTGTGCTTACAGCATATGATTTTCATATGAGGTTCAGGTGTAAAAGCAGCTGTTAGAGCACACAGTTTGTCTAAATCCAAAATGAAATTTGGGGAGCAAGGAAGGACATGTCCTTGCCATTCAAAATAAAATGAAAAATTCATGTGTATGGTGGAAAAATGTGAGTGCAAAGGTCTGCTGCCAGGGAAACTGGTTACAGAAGACAAGCAGACAATCAGCCCCTGTATCTCTGTATTTACTTTTTAAACGCTGCAGTTGGCTTTTCTAACTTTTAATGACAGGCTGATCGCAGTATTTTGTTAATCCACTTGGAGAAAGCAGCAAGTTACCTTGCAAAGGGGTGAAATCAGAAATTCCCTGTGACAAGTGCACTCTCATCTGTTATTTGACTCAGATTAGGAACACGATTTCTTTATGCACTCCTGAGAAATCTGGCTGAGTTTGTTTATATCTTTGAAAGCTCTGTCTGTGACAGGTCTGGTTGTGTTTGTAAGGGTCCACCTCTGATTGCTGCAGCAGAGCAGACAGAATGACCCTAAATGTGTGCAAAGCTGCAGCATTTCCCTGGTTGTAGGATCCTGAAAAGCCTCCATCGAAATCTGTAACACATTTATACATCATCTGCCTTTTCCAGCTTATGCTCAAAACCAGGATTGATTTTTGCTGTAAAACCATGAGGTGGGGCTGGGGGAGGACAGAGAGATAAGGCTTTATCAGTAGAAGAGTGTGAATGTGAGACTGTAGAATCCATGGTGCTCAGAGATACTCAGCCTACTTCCAGCTATCATTTTGCTGTGGACTCTGGGCTGGGTCTGGATGTTTTTTCTGTATTTGAAGCACAATTGAACAAATGTGCCATGATCAAGGACACAACTTCTGTGCTCCCAGCTGTTTCATTTAGGAGGCAAACTGGAAACCAAAACCAAGGACAAGTGTATGAAAAGGGGTTAAACTTGTATTGGCTGTCCTTTAAGAGTTAAGGTTAACTTGTGAATCAGGCTGAATTTGAATCTTTGTCCAAAGATGGCAAAAGGTGTCTGGTTTTGGGGTGGGGACTAGTAACTTCCATGGTGAGGCTGCTTCTTTGTGTCTGTGTTTGGGTTTCTGCATTCACTGATCCCTCAGAAAGGGCAGGTTATAACAAACCCTGTGCACCTCTCTGTGCAGTCTCACATGAGGTAAATCACCCTTTCATGTACAGGACTCTCTGTAGGTTGCCTGCTCCAAAACTGCTTTGCAGAGTCTTTATGCAAAATGCTACTGACTGGAAATCTGCAAGTGTTGCATGAAAACCAAGAGCAAGTGATGTCACAGGTGCATATCTGGAGAATGAAAACACATCCTTAGATAACTACATTTGGAGTATTTATAGTAGTTTTGAGGTGACTTTTGCTTAAACTACTCCTGTGGGGCAATCAGGCAGTTCCAGATGGTCCCAGGTGCTGGGAATCCCCAGAAAATCCAGGATATTTGCACAAATCTCCAAGTGAGCATTGGGAATCTTAATTTTGAGACAAAGCAGCATGACTTTTTAGCTAAGGTCTGATTAGGAAAACTCCCTGCCTGATTCCTTTCTGGACATGTTTCAGAGCCAGCTCTTCCCACCCATTCCCAAACCTCACAGGTTTGTACCACACACTGCAGACCACAGAGTCCAGACCAGATATGATTTTACCAAATATTCTCACTGACAGAAAGTAAATTCAAATGGTTTCTGGCTGTTTTCTGAATTGGAAAGGAGTTCTGTGCCGATGGACAGCAGCCCCCTACATCACTCAGCCGTGTCTCTTTGCACACAGCAAAGTTTATTCCTCTTTCCTTGACTGGATTGTATTATCTGCAGATTTGCCAGCAGTGTATACACTAAATGATGGGGATGTGTGATCAGGTACTACTGGAATGACTGCAGGCAGCTCACCAGTCTGCTACAGCATCTGAGTACATCCTTAACATCCTTAACATCCTACATGTCTATGGGCTCTTTTCTTAGGAAAAACATGCTTAAGAAACCCNTATGTCTATGAGCTGTTTTCTTAGGCAAAACCAGGAAAAACATGCTTAAGAAACCCTATTCAAAGGAAATGCTGAATGCTTAGGGCTTCCCCTGGCTGGGAGTCGTGTACCTGAAACAGAGACTCCCTGGCTGCTGCTGGTGTGTGACACTCACCATCAATCCCCTCCACGGAGAGCTGCAGGCCCAGGTTGTGCTGGGGATTCACCACCCAGTGGTTGCTGGTCGCAGTGATGTCGAACACCAGCCACCCCTCCTCTGCAGCCCAGATCGTTCTGGAGTCGAGCAGGAACAAATCTGAATCCCTGGAACAAAGGAGCAGAATTCCCAGTTAGCCAGGATTTCCACTGGAGTCTCCACAGGCACCCACAGACATCCTTTAGGCAGCACATGGGGTTGGGATTTCAGCGATAGGCGGAGCTGGGCTGGTGTGTGTTCCCCTCTAATCACCCTCAGATGAAGCTTCTCCTCTCTCCACAAAAGGGAGGATGAGTTAAAGCAGAGTTGAGGTGGTTTGGGGTTACTTTGCTGTCACAGTTAACCTTGAGCTCCTGATGCACCTTCAGAAAACGCTTGCCAGGCACAGATCTGCAGAATTACTGTTTGCATATGCAAGCCCGGTAATTGGGCAGACAGTGCTGCTCATTAGCCTTTCCACACATAATTTCCTGACTTTTATGTGTAATTGTAGCCTTGGTGCAAGCCAGCTGGAACACTGCTGTGCATATATTAACATATGTAATAGGGTTTTTTTTTTTAATTTGCTCATCTGAGGTTGCAGGTAACTGATTGAGGCAATCACCCTCTGCACAGTCACGGTCTGCACTACTGTGGGTCACCATCTTTTTCCAATTCATTCCTTGGGGTTACTCTAGCTGAAGTAATAATATCAGAAAATGAAAAAGATCCTAAACAGAGAGGATTCTGTCCTTGTGAAATTATTTCAGATTTACAAGATGTTTCCTGGCAAATTTCTGAAGAATTAAAATTTGAGAAAACACAGGTTCTGTAGGGGAAGGAATTTTCTCTTATCAGAAAAGAAGGAGAGAAAACTCAGATTTAAAAAATGGATACTGGTGCAGTTCTTTTATAAAAAATGAAGAACAAAGACACATGGTGGAAGTGTCTAGACAAGTCCTGTAAGAGCTGCTTTTGTACCTACACTGAACAAACATGATAACTTGTTCAAGTGTAATTATATCCTTTTGAATGAAGAACTGTCCTTGAAAAACCCTTTAATCACATCCTCAAAGCTTTAAAGAAGGCCTTATAAATTTTGTCACTCTGGATTTGTCAGTGCAAATATATATATTTAGCTCAGTTTACACAGTGCCTCTTGTTTGCACGAAACAGCGAGTGATCAGAACTGAATCTGAGGAGAGCTGTTGGCATAAAGGCTTTTGACTCACAGCTTTGAGTGATTCTTTTCCCTGTGAGATACCAAGAAATTAGAAGCTTTTGTCCCACACAGAACAGGAGGGGTTTTTGCAATGATTTTACTATTCAGATTTCCTTTCAACCTTTGTGGGCCGGTGTGTGAGATGATGGCTTTCCTCCGTGAGCTGAGGGATGTCACCACCCACCTCCAACTCTGTGCTGGCTTACATGAAATTAAATTTGAATTCATTTGAAATGAGTTCCTGCAGAGCACATGAGCACACGGCCCAGGGTGTGCAAGGGGAGGATTCTGTGTTTCCTCCCTAAAGCAGGACAGCTCCGGATACCCCATGGCTGAGCACGCAGCTGGTGCTGCTGAGGGTGCAATGAGTGCTCGCTTTTAAACGAAGCTCAGGTTTGTGGAAGAAGCCCTACAGAGTTGGACTTGCTGCAACACTTCCTTGCTAAGGCAGAGGGGATCCTGTGGGAGTATTTCAGTGGCTGTTTGGGAGCCAAAGGGGCTCAGGAAGGGGCTGTGGTGCAGCGATGAGGAGGCTCTGCAGGTGTCGGGACCTCAGTCAGCTTTGCTGAGTGCTCCCAGGAAAACTGAAGTTAAAGAGGATGGACAACCCCTGTCATATTAGTCACAGGAATGCAAGATGCTTGAACTCTAACCAGGGGACAAATTTCCTGGGGTTTCATCCCCACCCAGGAGCAATGGCCCTGTTCCCACAGCTCAGGACACCTCCCACCCTTCCCTGTTTACAACACGCTGAACCAAACACATCCCAGAGGAGCCAGGGATGAGGGAGTCGCATGGATTGGCCTGTTCCAGTGGCTGAGGCCAAGTTTCCAGGAGTAAAGGGTTTTTATACTCACATACTACATTATTTAAGCATGGCCCCCGACTGGAACTCATGATTCACACAAGGTTTAGTTAACAGGGACTTGGCTTGCTTGGTTTTTTCCCCCCTTTGTAGTTTGCAGGTTGGTGATAGTAGCAATAATGATAATTTTTTTTTGTTTTCAGCTACTGCTCAACTGCAGTGTTATTACTCAGAAAAACCAGCCTTTAAGCTTCCCATGCTGACATGATGCAATCGGGGTAACCAGACAACATGAGGCATCAAGTACCAGGGTGAGTCAGCCTGGGAAATTGTATAATGCGTTTGTTTTCCTGTAGTTACAGCAATGTGCAAACAATAGGCCTGGAGGGGAAGCCCGAAGTGAGAGAGATCAAAGGGACCCACTGAAGGGAAATGCCCTTCCCACACACACTTGGAACATTTGGACCCCAAAAAAGCCCCGTGTCAGATGCTCTTTGGAGGAGTTCAGGCGCTCCTGGATTAGCTCTTTCCGCCCTGGCCCACCAGCAGCGCCCAGGGAGGGGATGCAAAACCTCACTGCTGCTGCAAGCAGAGGCTCCTGAGATTGTGGCTCCTGTGCTGATGAAAAGAAACCTCTTGTCCTTTCAAAAAGAACAACCTCCTTCAAGTGGAATGTCCTGCTCTCCAAAGACAGGGCAAACAGCACTAAATCACCAGCTAATAGACAGCCAGCCCTCGAGATATCCTTGTTGGACAAGACATAGTAAACACAGCAGAGAAATGTTATTCTGCTAAGGCTTAAACAACATTTGCTCTGAGGGCTCCCATCTAATGACTTGTCACAGAAGATAGTGCTGGTGAAGTCTAATTAATGTGGCTGCTTTGGGTTTTAGCCGTGAGATAAAGATCTGAGCACAAAAAAAAAAGGATTTCTAGTGCACATCTCGCTCCTGTGCCTCACCTACCAACTGTGTACTCACAGAGTGTGCTCTTGGAGCAATGTGAATGGTGGCTCTGCAAGAAGGAGGCAAAAAACCCCTTGGTTCCTTGGCCCTGCACTCAGCCCCTCATTACAGAACCTCAGTGCATGCAAGAAACTGTATTGAGCCTTTTACCAGAGCAAGAGATAGGAAAGGCACATGATCCTGCTTTTACAAAAAAAATTAAGCTGGGACATGGAAATGTTAATGTCTAGATTAGAGTTACATAAATTACGAAGTCTGGATCCAGACCACAAGCATGTTTTGTTGAGACCACATCAAAATGGCTCAGCGTTCAAAGAACTGACATCAGCGGGAGTGTCAGAGCTTTTAGCAATGATAAAATTTGGGGCTTTCTGCTTGGTTTTCTCAAGAATCAGGCTCACAGTGGAGCCTGAGATGAGGGCAAGAGGTTGACATTTGCCTGCTGGTGTCTTTGGTAGTGTCTGGCACTGCATGCCAGACAGGAGAGTCACCTCCCGTTAGAAAGCACTCCCAAAAATTAGCGTACAGGTCACGTAACTGCTGTGTGGTCTGTGAAACTTCCTCAGTGAACTTGTTTTCTGGGCTCGGGGGTGAGTAACAAGTACTGCAGCTTGAGGGTGGCTGGGCAGGATGCATGTGAGATCGTGTCTGGGAAGCAGCTGGAGCTATGGAGGTGGAAGGGCTGAGCTGCCAAAGGCCTGATGGTGGTAAGGAAAGGGATCACAAATATTTAGTGAAAGAGGAAAGGGCTGGAAGAAGTGAGGATTGTGGAGATGAGCACAGAAATAAGAGAACACAAGCACAGAAAAGGCAGGGAAGAGTATCCTGAAAGGGAATTGTAAGGAAGAGAGTTACCATGTTGTAACACGGCGATTCTAAAATAAGAGAAAGGATTAACAACCATGAAGCTTCGTGAAAATAGTAGGTATGGCTTCTTTGCCTTTTGCTGGGGAACTTTTTCTGTCTCTAGGATGCAGTTTGGTTTGAAGCCATAAACACTAGAAACATGCAAAAATGAGAAGTGCAGCATCTGCCCTTATCACCTGCCTTGGTGAGCTGGAGCACAAGGAGAATGTGGACAAGAGAGAAAGAGACTCAGTGAAAACATGAGAGATAGAAATTCTCCCTTAGCAAGAGAACAGGAGATGAAACTCTGCATTTATAGACTATAATGCTGTCAGGTCTACACTATTTTAGGACAGTCCTCTTGCCAAACAGCCCCTGCTTTTATGTCTGTTTTCTTCACTCACTGTCCCCATCCCCCTCGTCAGCCCTGTTATTTCAAGCTGCTGGTTGACAAGTGGTAGTAAACACCAATGAGCACTTCCAAGTGGGATAAAAATAAATGGGAAGAAGGACAGGCAGCAGCAGTGAAGGTGACTCTTGGCAATTTCCATCACACTGCAAGACAAGGTGATTTCTGTGACCAGCCAGCACCCTGTGCTGGGTGCAGCCCCAGAGCCCCGGCTCACCTGGCCCTGTCCTGGCAGCAGCAGGTCCTGCTGTCCCCTGCCTGCACCAGGTAATCCCCCAGCCCACAGAGCCCACCTGGCAGCTGTGCTGCCCTGATCCCTCCCTGCTCCCTGCAGGAATTACAAACCTCTCAGTAACCATACACTTACACCTTGCAACAGCCTTGGAATGGCTTCACAAATGTGGGTTAACCCTCCTGCTTCTGTTTTAAAGTAGGAAACACTTGAGGCATTTGTTGAATTCTCATTGATTCAGCATGTAAACCACAGCACAGTCCTCTCCTCCTGACTCGTATTCTAACCCTAGAGGGGCTCTTTGGGTCACAGGCACAGTGCAAGTTTTCCAACAGGCAGCCCAAGGACAGAGCTGGCACGGAGGGAAGGGGCTTATTCACATCCAGGTTTGAGCAGGTGGAGGGAGGAGAAGGCAAAAAGGGCATCCTGGGAGGGTGAGAGGAGATGTGGGGTTAGAAGACATCTGTTTGGATTAAAAACCTGCCCGTATCCAGATTCCAGTTTGCTTGGTGTCATTGCTTAAAGTCAGCTGCAGCTGTCCAAAGACAAGCTTAGGAAAATATTTTTCAGACTTTCCTACTTTGAGAGGGCCCCAGGATCTCCCTGGGCCTCTCCCTGGCACGTTTGCAACACCCTCTGTACACAGACCTGATGCAGCCCTCCTCCCACACCTTCCCTTCCCTGTGCCTGGGATCCCCTGCTTATCCTTCCCTCTCCCTCCCCACTGATAAAAGCCCTCCCCATGCCCCTGGGCAAGAGCCACCAGCCAAACACAGCCCCAGGGACTCTGCCAGGTGAAGGGATGTCCACAGCAGGAATACAGTTCGGTGGAGGAGTTTTCCAAGGATTGGTCTGAAAACTGGGTGTGCTGGTAGTGAAACAGATCTGTGTAAATTCTGTTGGATCTAGGGAAAAACTTAAATTCACTTTAAAATTTCAGCAGATTCTTAATCCTTTTTGGTGTGCTTCTAGTAGCTGTGCTGCCTTTCCTACACAGTGTTGGAGAAGGGTAAGATCTGGGTCTCAAAGGCTGATTAAAAGTGGCAATGGGAGTTTGTTAGTGAGATGCAACACGTTTCCTAAACATGAAGCCTCTTGTACAAACAGTGCTGAGAGAAATGAGGTTATACACATATCTCTGACACTTCCTATACAGCTGTTTCTGTTCAGCATTGAAGGGCTGTTCATTAGTGCATCACTTACCCCAGCAAGGACCCACTGGGGTATCCAAAATGCCTCCTGCAGCTCCTCAAGTGCCTGTGAAGGGTTGTGCCTTGCTAAGTTCAAGATCTGTCAGAGGTTTTGCAGGCTGCAGTGGATTTTAGGAATGGTCTGAAGGAGAAAACCAGATACAGCTCTGTTCTTGGAGAGCTGCAGGATTTCCAGGCTGAAGTTCCCTCGCTACTTGCTGAGAGATTAATGCAGTTATCCACTGACTTGCAGGTAAGTCACCAAAAAATTATAATCAAAGTAATTTTTGGCTTTTGCTGATCCTGTCATGGTGCTGGGGCACATCATTAAATCAAACTGTGCTGTGCTGCACCATCCCCAGAACGATCACACTGGTACTTTAAAAAGCTCCAAAAAAGAAGGCACATCTGCTTTATGGGCTGGGTGGGCCTAAGCCTTTCTTAGGTCCTAGAATTACATGTTTCAACCCACAACATGGAACCAGACTCCAATGAACGGCAGAAAGGGGTCTGGAGAGGGGCTCAGGTTTGATCTGGTGCAGCAGTGGTGGTTTGAAGCTCAAGCTAAAGCGTTCCAGCTGCAAGTCAAACCCAGGAATGCATCCTGCAAGATCTGATTTTTCTGTAGGGCTGGTAACATGAGCATTCAAATCACTGCCTTTGAAGCCTGTGAAATCCATAATGGCCACAAAGTGAACATGCAACAACTACATTTCAATTACCAAAGGCTGGTCAAGTACCTGGTTTTATTCTCCCCAGTAACAAAACTCCCATCGACTTCAAAGGGATTGGGATTCACTCTGCAGTGCAGGTGCTGGGTCCAACGAAACGGGAGATGCAACTCTGGGATGAGGTATTTCAGCTTCAAAAGGTGCAGGCAGAAAAGCAGGATCAAGCTCTGAGGCTTAAGGCAGCTCCACAGTCTGCATTTTTTCTGCAGCTTCAGGTTAGTAAACTGAGGGTGATGCCCTGACTGAGCACTGGGATCTGCTTTGCTCTCCCTCCTTTTCCAGGAGGGAGGAGACTTGAGCAGCTCCTGGCTCCCCAGGAGCTCCCATTGGGAAGGGTTTGTCACCACAAACAGGGGCTGGATGTCCTGCTGCTCAGCACCTTTCTCAAACCAGTCACTGGCTTTGTAAAACACCTTCCCAGGCTTTTGGGTGAGTGAGCCACGAAACCCAAAGTTGGACATGAGTCACTGGACTTTGAGCTATGCACTCAGAAGCTATGAGACATGTTATACCAGTTAAAACATCAACTGTTTTCGGTGTTTATGATATTTGGGACATTTTTGTTCATGAATGTACTTGTTTGCCTAAAGTGAATAAGTGAAGCCCTGTGCCCAAAGAATGCTGTGCATGCCTTTTCATCAGGGAGATGTTGCCAGTTTGAAGAGCTTGCCTCGCAGTGAAAGATTTGGAAAAGTCAGAAAGAATATTTGACCATTTAGCCTGATTTCCTACAAAGACCTGTGATAATATCTTCAGTCTGACAGAGAGATGATTTCTAGTAGTCAAAAGTCCAAGCAGCATCTCCTCTGCTGCAGAGGACAGGGCTGGGCTCCCATTTTTACTGCCAGGGTTGTCAGGCTGAGCAGGTGGAGGGGGGAGAGCTTCTACCCTGCAAACATTTGTGCTGCTGAGGGGCAGGATTTCAGGATTTCAGGAACAGCCTGCTGGGGTGGGAGTGCAGCTGCAGCTCTGGAAACACCTAAGCCTGGCTTTTTCACTGACAATGAAGTGCACACAAGAGATGTTGCTGGTGAGATACCTCCAACCTGTCTGAACTCGTGAAGTCATTAACTGCTGAACTGCTCATACCTCTGCTTTATGTGAACCGAGGGCACCATCACACCCTCCCAGCTGGAGGCTCATCTGTGGTTTAACTGAAAATCCTGCCTTCAGCACATCCCCTGGCCTCCTCACAGAGGAAAACCTCTCCAGTCACCCTCAGCTTGGGCTTTCCAGCTCGCCCTGAGCTGTTGTGTGGCTCTGGATGTTGTCCTGCCCTCTGCAGTGTGTGAGACGACGCTGAGCCTGGCAGGAGCTGCTGTGCCTCGGGCACTGCACAGGAGCACCACCAGCCTGGAGAATCCCTCGAGCTTCAGGTCTCAAAAGGCAGTTCCAGCAGTGCTCTTGTGTCAGCAGAAGAGCCCTGGGAGAAGGAAACCCAAAGGCAGCAGAGGTTTCCCTGCCTGCGTGGGGTGGGAGGGTTTGGCTTTGTTTTGCTGCTGTTGCTAACAACGTCAGATGGGGCCGACTTTCCAGAGGCTCAGGATGAGACAAACAGCCAAGGAAGCATCAAAGTGAACGGGTGTTTTTTGATCAACACTGGAGAGAGTTTGTTTTCTTTCTCCACTTGCCCAATGACACACTGACTTGGATGACTGGGCTGTGACAGAGCCGGGTGGAAAATGTCAGTGGAAAAATGCAGAAAAAGAGCAAATATTTTTACAAATGTTGGTGACAATATTTTTACCTTTGGTCAATCCAAACCAACAGGAATATTTTTTTTCAGGACAAACTGTTCAAAACTCGCCAGAGCCTGTGCCAAAATGTATGCAAAAGGGGAATATGTGTGAACACTCATTAAAAATAGTGTTCCTGTGGTGAATATGATGCAGTAAAATTGCATCTAATCTTGTGGCTGGAACATCTGTATAATTAGCAAGATTCCTCACCTCTTCCAGACAGTGGTTCATGTATATGCCTGCCCTTTGCATACATCTTTTTTCCTTTAGGAATAGGAATTAGTGGAGGAGACAGTTTGAAGACACATTTGCTGCCCCACACACAACCATCCCCAGCAGTACCTTGCCATGCTCTCTGAACAAAGTTATAACAAACCTGTGGATGCACCAGGGTAAAATTAAGACATCAGATCTCACTCTGCCTCTGTCAGTAAGATTCCTAGTGGGCACCTCACTCATCAGGACCTGAGGGAGAACTTCCCTGGCACCTGATGAGGAAGGTCATTTACTCCAGAACAGCTTTCTGGCAATTCCCCAGTGCCCTGGCACACAGCTTGGTGCCTCTTCCTCTGCCAGCACATCTACAGCTTCTGCTCTTCCCAAGAGTGGAAAGTCATCCTGCAGGCTTGTACCTAAATAATCTGCTTGAGAAATACAGCAAGGGGAGGCTGCTGCCTCTGGAACAAGATGGAATAAACTGAAATGCTTGTGGTTAGCAGGATATCTAATGGGTCCTGTGCACAGTTCTGGCTTGTTGCCTTCCTATTTAAAGAAGACCTGGTTAAAATGCATAGTTTGAGCTGTCACTGCTTGATAAAAATAGATTAACTTTAGCACAGTCCCCAAACACTGCAAATAATTGCATCATTAGAAATGCCAGGAGAACTGTGAGTTTTAAGCTATAAAATCAGAATTTCAGATGTGGAAGAAAACACACCAGTGGTTAAATATTTTTACCATCCAGCAAAGCCAGTAGAAATCCTCCCTATTTAAAAAAAGTTGACAAGGTTTCCTGACATACTTCAATTTTTTTCTGCATTTTTATTAGCTCTTATAAAACTATAAAGCCAGAGTCCTGATTATATCTTTTTTTTTCTTACCCTTTTGGACTTTCCACTTTTTAAATCCCTAGTGTTTCTCTTTTCATAAACCTAAATTAGGACTGTAGTATTATTTAGTAGTCCTAAAAAATAACTTCTGACTAGAATGGGACTGTAAATACTTTTCACATAAATAAATGCAATCTCACTTTTGGTAGGATTTGTATGTGAAAGAAATATGTGCAAATGGAACTAAGTGCCTTTGATAAGTGGTTTGGGATTGCTGATTAATTGGAACTAAAACCAGATGAGAAAATTGAACATATGTTCTTATTCAAGTTCCCTGGAGGATTTGTCAGGGAGCTTGGCATACATTAATAATTGCTTGGAAGGGATTTAATAGCTCATCTTGTAGTTTTGCATATGCAAAACAATCAGTCAATATAAAAAGCATGGTGTCGTCTGTCTTTGTTAATTAGGGAGCTCAAATGCCTTTGATAGTAAGGGCCAGTAATTAAGCTACAATTCCAAAGGAAGCATTTGGGTTTGCCACCTCAGGATCCATCAGAGGCAGGGGGAAGGGGGGAGGAGTAGTTCCAGAAATCTTGAAATATTCCTGGTTTATGACGGTTTTCCTGCACTAGCACACGGCCAGGCCCCTGAGTGCTCCCAGAGGCCGGAGCAGGAGCGCTGGGGATGCTCCCTGGGGCACAGGGAGGCTCACAGGGAGGCTCACAGGGCACCTCTCACCATGCACCACACACAGGAGCTGTGTGCCAGCAGCATGGGCTGAGATTCCCTGCACAGCCCCGACACCAAACCCAGCCCCTCCTGCTGCTGCGGGCACCACGACTTCCAAAAGCGCGGGATGTAACTCCCTGGAGGAACAAACTGTGCTTGTGCTTTCCACCAGGGTCTCCCCGTGGGTCGCTCACCTTCCTGGGTGCTCCTGCAGGACCTGGTAGACGCTGATCTGGAAGGTCTCGTTGTCGAAGCGCTCGCGGATGTAATCCTTGTAAATCCTGAACTCGGCCGCCGTCACCGCTTCGCCCTCCGGGATTCGGGAGAGATCAAACCTGAACTCTCGGTAGTGGCAGCGCTGATGGTGAAACTCTCTGTCATGCTCCACTGAAACAGAAAACAGCCCATTAGCCACCTGCTTTGTTCCCCTTCCCCTCGCCGTCAAACACGCTCGCGAGCTGCCACAACAGAAAAGGGCAGGAATATCTGATTGCGGCATCGCACGGGCTGCCCGGTTCATTAAAGCACCTAGGAAATACCTGCCTCTATCTGGGCTATTAGAGGCACATGTGTGTTTATCAGGCTCCCTTTGGAACAGTTTTCCAGCTGGCTGGTGCAGGGGGCCATTGTGTTTTGATGGTTTTTGGCAGCTTGGTGCGTGACAAGTGACTCTGGACATTTGCCACCGATAACGACCGAGCCGCTGTGGGAAGGAGCTGAGACAAACAGATGGGGCTTTTCAGGAGTGCTGGTTCTTGGCCTGGCTCTGCTTCTGACAGTCACACACATACCCACACACTACAGACACAAATTCCAGCCCTCGAGGCTCTTCGTGCCAGTGACCCACATTTGGTGCCAGCTGAACTCACCACGAGCTCACAGCTCTTCTCCATAGGGTCAAAGCTTTTATTTTAAAGGATCTTTAGTGATCAGGGCTGTGAAGAAACTGCTCAGGCTGAGGACCTTCTTCCATGTCCCAACCCTGACTGTGAAATAACAAGTGCCAGATCCTCCCAGGCCGGAGTTGGGATGAGTGTTATCCCACGGGGTGACAGGTCTGCCTGTCCCCTGACGGACAGCTGATGGTCTCTGTAACCCTGCTCGTGGGGACGGAAGCAGGGGGTCAGTGCTGGCAGGAAACAAAGACTTCAAGCCAGTCCTGCAGCAAGGGGGAGGTGAGGTGTCAGTGCCCCAGCCCGACACATGAGGCAAGGCACCCTTCTTGGAACAAATTCCGAATTAAACAGACAAGTCAGACAAAGGAAAAGGGGGAAACGGAGGTATGAGGGGATGAACCGACTCGCCCAAGGTCACAACGCATGACATTTCAAGAGCTGAGGTTTGAACCAGGGACTTCCTATATGTCCCAGCCCTGTCGTCTGTCCACTTGACCTCTCTGCAGCTTGACTGCACAATTCAAGTAGTTAGCTCTGAGATTTCCTTGGCAAAGAATGTGTGTCTTTCTACAGGCCTGATTTTCTTCTGGCAGCAGCAAACCCATTGTGTAAATCCATTGACTTAAAGGGAATTACTCCTGAAAATGAGGAGTTTCAAGCCCGAGCCTGGGAAGTGCTGTTTGAATTTACAGCGCTGCGTGGTACAACTGCAGGTCAGCGCTGGCCAGGGTGTCCCCAGGGCAGGGACAGAGCGTGGGGAGGCTCTGGGAACGGGGCTGTGTCCAAGCATGGAGCAGGTTCAGCGCTGCTCTGCTGGCCGGGGCTCAGCCGCTGGCCATGGACTCTTCCTCCTCTCTCACATCCCTTCTGTGAGGAGTCCAGTTTGCCACTGTGTGATTGCTGCTCAGGGAAATGCTTCAGAGCTCTTACTCATAGCTGGGATGCATCTGAGAGGAGTTTTTTAGGTATGAAACCTCTAAACTTTCCAAGACAAAGGTGATTGAGTTCAGCAAATGGTCGAGCAGTCTCTGTTGCACCTCCAGCTAAAACATCTCGGGGACAACACTCAGTGTCTCATACCCTGATGTGGGGGAATATTGTGAATATTCACCAGTGTTTGTAGAAGACTTGGCAGGCTACAACTGCCCTGGACGTGCTAGCAACACTATTAAATGTGCCTCAATCCCTTTCCTCCAAAGTACTCCTAATAGAATGAGACATAAAGAGCACGATTTCAGTTTTAAAGGAATTTGTCTGTACCTAAATTAAAAGGGAATGAAAAAATACTTTAATGTGGAATCACTCCTTTAACCACAACTATAGAAGAATGAGCATAATGCTGTGTGGGTTTAGTTGCAGCTGATAGCAGAAGGATGTACAGCCATGATTTGCTTCCAAAGACATGGGAAGGCTGAATTTCCAGAGGAAGGTGGATGCAGTTTTTCAGTACGTGTGTGATGACAACTGCATCAACCAACACTGGCCTTTAGCTGCACTTTATACACAAGGTCTGACAACAAGCACAAGAAGATGAAACTTTTTGGGGTGCTGCTAAAGTTCACAGCAATTCCCACTGCTGAGCCCTAGAAAAAAATGTGTCGTGTTAGTATGAAAAATTAACAGCCAGGGTCATAAAATAAAGAGCCCCAAAGTTTGAACTTTCCCATGCTTTGCAGATGTTTGGATATAGGGTTTTGGCCTGGGCCATCTTTAGTGTTAAAGCAAACATTCCTGTGGCTATAGTCATTAAGATCATGAAAATATGTGGATATGTAACTGAAGAAAGAATCCCAAGAAACCCTTCAACTCAGTGTTTATTGTTTTTCCCCTTTTTCTTTGCACTCTGGACCTATCTGCTGACCCAGAAGTAACAAATCCTTTCAGAACTAATTTATGAGAAACACTGACCCTGAATCAACATCTGTTAGATGACTGCAGTAAATCTTATTACATAATTAAACACCAAAATCTATGTTAAAATAACGTTAAGGGTCTGACTCGAACCCATAAAAGCAAGACTCTTCATTATGAAGGCTGAAATCCTATCCCTAAGTCATGCTGCTGTGTGTTGCTATTTGGGAACATATGGTACAGTATATCTGATCAAGCACTTTTTGTAGAGCCCTGTAATACCTTAAGCACAACAGCACGGGGTAAGCAGGGGAGCATTCAAGGAGCCTGAGTTTCCTGGGTTTGATGGGTGTTAGACCTTTGACAATGCTGCAACTGGGTCATTTCCAGTTAATTACCTGAGGAGCTGGAAGGGGGAGAGTGGGGGGGAGTGCTTAAAAAAAAGGCAGGGGGGAATAGTGGTATTTTAAGTGTTCACTGAAACAGTCAAGAGAATTGCTGCAGCTCTTTGAGCGTGACTGTACTTCCTCCATTAGATTTCTAAAATCCATGGTCCCTATTGGCACAATGACCATAAGAAGAACTTTTTGGTCATTCTTGAAGGACTTAGCCTCAGCTGTTTGTCGGCCATTAATGTTAAATCAATGTTAAACGGTCCCTTAAAAGACATCAAGCATTTTGAATATTTGCTGGATGTGCTTCATAGCCCTTCTGCCCACAGAACTTCAACTCATCTTCGTCCCAGGCTCAGAGTTCTCACAAATCTACTACCCAAAGGCTTTGGTGAATGGTTTTAGCCCAGATGCTAATTTCAAACATTGGAAATTCCAGCTCACAATCCAAATGCCTTGGCAAGGCAGCTGCTTGGAGAGGAAGCCAAAGCTCTGGATCTGCAATCAAAGGTTGTAAAATAGGAAAAGGAAGAACACCCTTGAAAAATAATTCTGCTATGAAACAGACTGTGTGCCTTAACTGTGGGAAAACAGTGGATTTCCTCTCCTTAAGAAACAATCCCAAGTCACCCACAGGTGACGTGTGTGTAAACATGAGCCTCTCCTCATTCTTAGAAGCGGTATCGCACTTTGGAGGCACAACCACTGCAGACACATCCTGGCCTAATTTAACACAGGGCTCAAAATTTGCTGGTGTAAAATAACTCTTGGCATGGTGAGTGTGGCAGTTCATTGGAGCTGTGTGGATGAGGATCATCAGACACTCCCTTCTGGCGTAGTCCCTGGGAAAGGTGGAGACGATGGGAGCTGAGAGCTGTGGGATGGAGGAGGACATCAGATGCATGAGAAAATAAGCAAGACACCAAAAATCCTGGGGGACAATTAAGGTGATGCAGCCAAAACAAGGAATATCTCAGGTTATCAGTAACTTGGCCCCACCTGTCACAAATATGCAAGTCAGATCAGCACCTCTGAAAGTCTGGCCTTGCCTATCTGTGCAGGATCTGAGCGCTGCTCTATCTGATACAGAGAGGGCTCCCAGCTCTCTGAAGTCCTTTGTCTCTCCAAGCCTCTGTTGTGGCCTGATGGTGATGCAAGAGGGGGCAGGACATGGTTGTGCAACACAGGGGTGGTTAAAAGAAAACAGGATGGATCCATGTGCTCAGGTGTGAAGTAGCCAGCTATCAGATCCAAAAATATGGGAAAGCTGGAGATAAAATGTCAACAAATACTGGGTGCTTGTTCTGACATGTGCTGAAGATACAGAACTTAAAAACATTAGGATACAGGGATGAAAAAGTGTAGTTGTTGATATTTAGAACTTGGAACAATACAGTTGAAGCCAGTACCAAAAAAATAATGTTGGACAGGAAACCTTGTGGTCCTGATTTAGCACCCCAGCTGCCCAAACTTCCAAAGCAAATGACACATCAGCATAAAGCTGGGGAAACTTAAACTGACCCCATGTTTGGTCATTTTCACAGCAAAGTATGTTGAGATTAGAAATAAGCATCCCAACTGTTTCCAGCTCCTTTCTGAAATCACTGCTGGCAAGGGCAAAGCCAACCTGAGCTCATTCTGTGAGCACAGGCTGGACCTCTGGGTTTGTCTCAGGGATTGCTGGAGGCAAGGCCTGCCATGTGGCAGCAAGGATCATGCTGAGGCATAGCTTGCAGTGCTGTTATTTCTCTCAACACATCCCAGCTCAGCCCTGGAACCCAGCACAGCAGCACAGGGTCAGTCACCAGCCCCATGTGTTGGAGCAAAGGACCAGTGAATCACAGCAACATTTTTTCCAAGAATGACTGTGTTAGAAAATAATTATTACTCAAGGATTAAAGAGCTAATCTGAACGCCAGGAAAGTCAACAGAAGTATTTTCACTAATTTCAGTGGATTTCATGGGAGGCCAAGCTACCTGCTTAGGTATCTTTATGCTCTTGTTTTCTGAAAATGCAAAAAAGTCTTTTTCATAAAGTCAACATTAGATGAAGACTCTCTTCTCATGTTGCCAAACTGGGAAAGCTTTGGTAATTCCACACCTCTTCCTCCCTGGCACATTTGGGTGATGCATTTAAGAATATGTTTTGAATATATAAACAAGTAAAAACTTAAATTTTCTTGTTAACGCTTTCACCTGATAATATGTTAATTGTTTTTATGAGGCACTTTGAGAGCAGTTGTCTCATTCATTGTAGTGCTTACAACAATTAGAGCTACTTGTTTCTCATTTACAATGGAAAAAGGCACCAGAAGGAATGTGCAGTAGGGTGTCTGTAACTTCTTCACTCCCAAAAAAGGCCAGAAGGGATTTGTAAAGGACTTTAATCTCAAATAGATTAAAGGTCCTGAATTCCTGAGACTGAAAGATAAGTCGAAGGAAAATAGATTCCAAAAGACAACACCCCCTCTCCTCAGCCTCTCAGCCAGGCTGCTGCTGAGCCATCAGCAGTTGCCTGAGAAACCCCTCGGAGATTTGGATGCCAAAAACAATCTGCCACACTCTGGCATTAAGGTCTAACAGGTTTTCAGAGTCTACCTGTGTGGTGAGTTTGGAGGGTAGGAAAGTCTTTATCTGCTTTCCCTCCGACAGCTGCAGAGCTGCAGAAGATGGGCACTGTTCCTTCACAGGTGGCTGAGAGCTGCCTGGCTTGTCCTGAGACCCAGTGGGTTGATCTCAGCCTCAGTGCTTCCATGCAAGACCAAACTGAACTCTGCCTTACACGTTTGCACCCAGCAGTGCAAAATCTTACTTGAATTTTCCAAGAAAATTCACCTTTATTTCCCTCCATCAGCACCCCCTGAGATGGGAGCCAAAGCTTCAGAAACTCTGTTGCATCATCTCAGCGCAGAGCCCGAGATTCCCAGAAACCAGCTGCCCTGGGACCAGCTCCACCTGAGCCCCACCAGCCCTTCCAGCCTGTGCCTCTCGCAGCCTTCAAAGGGAAGCTCCACTCCACTCCTATCTCCTGCCTCGCCCTCCTGCCTCCCTTGGGAAGTGTGTTCAACTGGAAAAAAAAAATTGTTCCCTTCCCCAGATGAGCTTTTGGGTGGATCCTGTCCTCTCCCAGCTCCCCAGGAGCAGCGTGGCAGGAGGAGCAGGGACCTCCCAGCGCGGCGGGAGGGAGGCCAGGGCCACCCCTTGGGCTCGGGGCTTGCGGCCGTTGCGAAACTGCGCCGTAAATTTTCGGGATGCCGAATTCGAGACCTCTTGATGGGATCCTAATTAACAGGCATTAAATGTTCCCTCTATAAATTGCACTGCTTTGTCTCTAAATTGGTGGATAAAACCGTGGCACTTTTGAAATATAGGCCTTTTCTCCTTATGTTGCTGAGGCTGGAGAAGGAGGAAACCAATTAGGGGAAGGATCCAGCGGTCTCTGCAGCTGAAAGAGCCTACTGGGCTCAGCAGGGTGCCTGATTGAGCAAGAAATGTTAGATCAGTCCTTATATTTCGCTGAGGAAAAGGGGGACTATAATAAAGATGATTGCAATAATGTCATGCCAGGCCACAGGCTGTGGAGGGACAAGTTTCCCTCCTCATTGTGCTCGACAGCAAGAGTTACAGGGGCAGTGGCAGGAAATTTATAATGGCAAGAATTTGGGAATGCAAAGTTCTGTGATTGGTTTTCATTTGTTTCATTCTCTCAGCTTCATGATTTACAGGCTGACATTAGGCAGCTAAAGCAGCAGTTACAGAAATATTCGAAGAAATAGTTGAAGAATATAAATTGGGAGTTCTATAAATGGAGCAGAGCAATGTCCTGGGGTGTGTGATGGGATTTTTTTTTTTATTTTTTAAGAGTGATAAAAACAGTATTTGAGGGCCTTTTACATGGAATAGTTGCAGCTCTCCAAGTCATTGAGAAGCTAGTGCAGGTTTTTGGAGAATCCTAAGAAAAAACAAATACAGCTAGATTTTGGTCTGTGAGATAAGCTTACTAGAAAAATAGCTTGTGGTTTTTCTATAACTCAATAATGCATCCCATCACCAGGGATTGCTGCCATCCTGCCACTTCTGAAAACACAGCCTGTCCTTGAGCCACAGGCTCAGCACCCCCAGATATCTGGGGAGTTCTGGGCTCATCTGCCAAGCCCTGTCCTGATGCCCTGTCCCCATGTGCCCTTTGCTGAAGGGGCTGCTCTGAGCCAAGGCAGAGCTCAGCAGAAGGGAACCTGGTATTTACTGCTCCCTGCTCATGGACCCATTTTACAGCCAGGTGGAGGGAGGAGAAGGTGATAAACTCGTTCTTGCATGGTAAATTCAGTGTGTGCCAGGGCAAAGTCCTGCCCCATCCATGGGTGGAGAGCAGGACTAATGGACTAATTTCAAATGAGATGAAAACCAGGCTCCATAAATCCCAATCCCCAACCCCAGAGATTGGAAATTCTTTAGTGCTCACTCTGCAAAGTGATCTGGGGTAAGCATTTTTGCTTCGAAAGGGGAAAAAAACCCCTCTGGAGTTAATATTCTCCCTTTAGCCATCACTTCATTTTTTCAGCTTTCAGCATGGAGGTGGCGTTGCCAGCAAGACCACCTAGCCACAAACCCAGCAGGGAGCTTCCAAAATTCTTCTAAACACTGACTCCTTGTTATAAATTGAAAAGTGGTAATCGCAGCAGTGCATATCCCATCTGTGCCAGGCTTCAGGCCTGGGAAGCAGCAGCCTCCCTACTGCAGAACACAACTTGGAAAGATCCTTTCAGTCCACACATGTATCAGCATTAGCCATTTCTTTGTCAACAAATCCCTTAATACGTACCCTTTCTATCATGTACAGATGTCCAAAAAATAATGGAATACTGTACTACAAGATTAAACACTTTAATGTCAGCATATGTGTTGCATGACTCTGAACAATGGTATCATTGTGCGTGTGCAAACAGCCGGGCGAGGGAAGATGGGTTTAATTATCTCCGAAGCAGCAGCAAGTTCTTCCTGACTAAGTCAAACTCCAGCTAGCAAAGGCTGTTCAGGGCAGAAATTGGTGTTTCTCCCTTCCTGGTGTTCTTTTAAGTGGGTGTTTCTCCCCTTCCTGGTGTTCTTCAGGTACTGGGGTCAGTGTGGTACCCAGGGCAGGCAGGGTTCCGCAGCGCGGCGCGGGAGCCACCTGCTTCCCTGGGAGCCACGGAATGTGGCGTGGGGACCAGAGGATGCTGTGAGTCACCACATCCTCTCGCCCCACGTGTCACCCTGGAGTGTTTCAAGTTAAAATCCCTAAGTATGGTAGATGGCAAGGGAGGAAACATTGGGAAGGAAAGGACAGAGAGAATAGTCCGTACTGCCTTCTGAATTCAGAGACATTCCCTGACGGGATTTCTCTGCAGACGCTTTCAGGCAATGCTGGATGGTAAAACCATTTCCTTTTAAAGAACATCCATGAAGTATCTGGGCAGGTTATGCACAGGTAATCCATTTTCCTTCCCGAGTGTGCCCTGATGGGCACAGCTTACGCTGTGGTTTCTCTGCTGAAAGCAGAGCCAGACGAGATGAAAGGTATTGTGAAAAATTTACACGTGGGACTGCTCTGCGAACACGAAACTCTCCTAATAGTAAACAGACCGATGGTGGTGTGACTCCTGGTGCTGTTTGCTGTGTCTGCATGTGTATCTGGGGAAAGCAAAGTTAAATAAGCAGGGAAGAGTTGTGTTTCTCCAGAATACCTTATTCACAGCCCTGTCACGTGAAACACGGCAGCACATGGAGCTGCAATCCATCTGCAGCTGCTGTAACACACTGAGCATTGCTGTGGGATTTGAGTGGTGTGAGGGAATGGAGAACTGGGGGGGTGACAGGGGAAAGAAATAAATGGGAGTTCATGAAGTTGTTCCTTTTGACAGACTCCCTCTAATTCTACCTTCATCCTCCAGGAATCCAATATAAGGAAATCTCCTGCAGGGCCTCCCTCACCAGGCTTTCCAATCTTGTTTCTCTTCTTCCTTTCACTCTGAAGGGGGAACCCAGGACAGTGCTGACCTGGGGATTTGCCTCACCAGCTCTCCCATTCCCAAAACCTTGTGGGTGGCTTTTTTCCAGAGAGGCAAGCTGGGGACTGTGGTGATGCTGCAAATCATGGCCCCTCCTGTGTCCTCCCAATCGGTCAGTGTCGTGGCCATCACAGATGTCTCGAGCTCTCGTGCTGGCACTGGGAGCAGGGTTGGTATTTAGCTGAGGCTGGTATTTAATTCTCACACACCAGGGCTGTTGTGTCTCTCTGTGTACCTGAAAGATGGGATGCACCCAGACAGCAGCTCCAAGCCAGGGGCTCTCACAGCTCCCTGCAGGGACCGTGGGTGCACAGGGCAGGCTGAGGTGGGTGCACAGCCCCCCAAAGGCAGCCTCAGCTCTATAATTCTAGAATTGTCTCTGCAGACAAACTGAGCAAAATGACAGGCAGGGCATCATCATTGCTCCTGCTTTCTTTTCTCTGTCTGCACAGCCTGGAATAACACAGCCTGAGAGCAGAGGCACTCTGCTGTCTAACACATCCCCTAAACCCTAAATCCTCTGCATGCAGCGGTGGGAGGTAGGTGAAGATGCAGGAGTACGTTTTTCTTTTCCCCCTCTGAGCAGAGATGGCTGCTACAGTGCAGGGCTCACTGGCTCTCTGTAATTCAGGGGACTGCAAGGGCTGCTTCCCTGCTGCTGTGGAATCAGGGAGCTGTGTCTGGCCAGGCCAAATTCCCTGTGCCAGCATTAGGTGTGAATTCCAAGTCACACATTTTGCCAGTGCATCCAAGGGTCACGGAGATAGTGGCAGTCTGGGGAGGAATCACGATGAGGATCAGGCTGAGGTGGCAACCACAGCACAGAAAAGGGCAGGTCTGGAGGAGCAGAAAGCAGGGTGATGGGTGTCTCAAGGGGGAAGAGGTTGCAGAGCACAAAGAGGGAGAAAAGTTAAGTGGCAATAAGGTTTATTGAGAGAAATAATCCCCCAGTCCAGCCACTCGACAAATGGGGCCCAAGGTGCTTCCTGCAACCTGCTCTGAGACTGAGCTGGTCTCAAAAAATCACTGATGCAAAAACCAGCAGCCTGTCCTGACTCTGTGTACACACAGCACTGAGCAAATGGAAACACATCCCCAGGCCCAGGGAGGGAGAGACAAGTGGCTGAGCAGATCTGGTCAGAAATAAAGGGTATTCATCCAGGGGAGATAAGAGGCAGTGTGAGACTGCTACAGGCAAACCTAAAAGGGGGGAAAAAGCTCACAAGGGAAGGACTGAGCATCTCTGCAGGAAGATGGGAGCCTGTTGGGAGCCCATACACCTCAAGATGCAATTGGCATGTTCAGAGGACATTAATTAAAAATTTAAAAATTTTTTGGTGCAAATTAAAACCAAATCATGTTACAGTAACTGTTCAATGCAATGATTTGATCATGCAGAGATGCAACAGGATTGAATTTTTCCCTTGTATTCCAGTACCTACACTGGGGCAAAGTAATAAGGCTTCAAATGTATTTGATGAATTAGATATTGTTCATAACAAACAACCTGAGTCAGTAATTTTGGGAAGGTCACTGTCTGAGCATCTCTGACGTGTTTATACAAAACAGACAGAAATGGCTAAAGCTACCTCTGGTGCCTGGAGAGAGAGTTCCAAATCTTCCTTCCAGGGTCAAAAGAACTTTATGAAATTTGTGCTCATAATCTGATGCTTTTAAGCTTATATGCTAATTATCTCCTACTGCACGATTTTTATCAAGCTGCTCTCTGTTTCTTATTACTATTGCTGCATCGTTATATAGCATAAAGTTACTTAAGACAGCAAAAGATTCAACACTTGCAAAACTGATAGAGAAAGAAGGACTGGATTCTGGACTGGTACAGCTGGTTTAAGGTATTTTAGAAGTAAATGAAATCAAATGAGAATTTATAATCCTTCCTGAGGTCTGGATTCCATCAGACTAAACTCATTAGGCATTAAGGTGCAGGTGCAGCTAAATAAAGGATTGTTCTGCTTTTCTTAATGCCATAGATTCACATCTTGAGTTCAAAATAAAAGTCTTTAAAAAGCACATGTATATATTGTGCATCTACTGGCAACACTTGAAAGAGAAAGTTCAGCTGATGGAATCTTCAAATGCCTCATTTTTGCCAAAGGAATGTGCCCGTTTCTGCACCGGCTGTGCTGAGGGACACGAGTGGAGAAGGGACTGGACATTGGCCTCTTAGGGCTTATTCATTTCATTTGCACCAGACTTCCTTTCATCTACTGAACAGCTGCCCAAATAAATAGCATAAATCTAATTAATCCTCCTTTAATATTGTATTGCCACAACAATTCCAGCATCCCCCCCAACGCTGCGGGAGTGTGGGCCCACACCTGCACAGGCTCCCTGGGAGGAGCACGGCAGGAATCGCAGGGAATCCAGCCTTTCTTGTGGTTTACTGGGATGAAAGGAAAAGAATTAAAGACCAGTTTCCCAGGTTTGAACCCATACGACTTGCTGGATTTCTCAGCTGAAATCCCAGAATCTGGTTTTGTTGAGAGAGCAGTTTGTGGGACATTACAAAATCAGCAGCCGATATCAGGCACGCGGCCATCAGATAAGGGTCTCAGCCTTTGATTGTGNAACTGTTCAATGCAATGATTTGATCATGCAGAGATGCAACAGGATTGAATTTTTCCCTTGTATTCCAGTACCTACACTGGGGCAAAGTAATAAGGCTTCAAATGTATTTGATGAATTAGATATTGTTCATAACAAACAACCTGAGTCAGTAATTTTGGGAAGGTCACTGTCTGAGCATCTCTGACGTGTTTATACAAAACAGACAGAAATGGCTAAAGCTACCTCTGGTGCCTGGAGAGAGAGTTCCAAATCTTCCTTCCAGGGTCAAAAGAACTTTATGAAATTTGTGCTCATAATCTGATGCTTTTAAGCTTATATGCTAATTATCTCCTACTGCACGATTTTTATCAAGCTGCTCTCTGTTTCTTATTACTATTGCTGCATCGTTATATAGCATAAAGTTACTTAAGACAGCGAAAGATTCAACACTTGCAAAACTGATAGAGAAAGAAGGACTGGATTCTGGACTGGTACAGCTGGTTTAAGGTATTTTAGAAGTAAATGAAATCAAATGAGAATTTATAATCCTTCCTGAGGTCTGGATTCCATCAGACTAAACTCATTAGGCATTAAGGTGCAGGTGCAGCTAAATAAAGGATTGTTCTGCTTTTCTTAATGCCATAGATTCACATCTTGAGTTCAAAATAAAAGTCTTTAAAAAGCACATGTATATATTGTGCATCTACTGGCAACACTTGAAAGAGAAAGTTCAGCTGATGGAATCTTCAAATGCCTCATTTTTGCCAAAGGAATGTGCCCGTTTCTGCACCGGCTGTGCTGAGGGACACGAGTGGAGAAGGGACTGGACATTGGCCTCTAAAAGCTTATTCATTTCATTTGCACCAGACTTCCTTTCATCTACTGAACAGCTGCCCAAATAAATAGCATAAATCTAATTAATCCTCCTTTAATATTGTATTGCCACAACAATTCCAGCATCCCCCCCAACGCTGCGGGAGTGTGGGCCCACACCTGCACAGGCTCCCTGGGAGGAGCACGGCAGGAATCGCAGGGAATCCAGCCTTTCTTGTGGTTTACTGGGATGAAAGGAAAAGAATTAAAGACCAGTTTCCCAGGTTTGAACCCATACGACTTGCTGGATTTCTCAGCTGAAATCCCAGATTTTGAGTTTGTTGAGAGAGCAGTTTGTGGGACATTACAAAATCAGCAGCCGATATCAGGCACGCGGCCATCAGATAAGGGTCTCAGCCTTTGATTGTGGTCAGCAAAATCTCCACTTGGAACGTGTACACTGAGCTGTGCCCCAAGACCACGACCAGCTGGGCCTTTTGAGCTTGTCTGTGCACCAGCAAACATCTGCAGCTCTGGGCCAGGCAAGGGCTGGGAGATTAGGGGACAACAAACTGTTGAGGGGAAAGGTCCTGCTGCCCCAGAGGGGAAATCCCTGCCAGAGCAGTGCTCTCCTTGCACCCAGGCTGCTACAGCCATTGCCTATTTCTCAGGTGTTCTGTATGTGGGAGGTCCAGTGGTATTAACACAGTTCATAGTTATTATACAGAAATGAAGTATTTGGAGGGATGTTTTGGAAAATAACCATTAGAAACTTCAGTTACTGCTTGCAAAGATACTGTGGAGTGCCCTTCCTCGTGCAAGCGTGACTGCGTGACCTAGTTCACATTTTTCTTTGAGATCATCATGTTTCCTCGGTGCTGCCAAGAGAGCTGAGCTCAGGTGGGGCACTGGGTTTGGGACAGGGGACCTGGAGAGGAGGTCACTGCCTGGAATGACCCTCCCTGCCAGCACCACACGTCCTCTCACTGTCCTTTAGCCTGTGATGGGACTTATGCATAGGAGCTTGTTGCTTTCTAGGAATATTTGCTGTGCAACACATTTATTTCATTGAGAAATAGGCAGGCGGCTGTTTATTCTTTTAGTAACTCTCTACAGCCCTGAGAGCTATGAATATTTAAGACCTGTGAGTTGCTGACATCTACATATATTGCTGCTTGCAGATGCAAAATGTTAGTGTCTCAGAGTGATGGCAAGTTTAAACTGTTATTTCAGGAATGTCCTCAGGAAGATAAAGATGTATATATTCATGTATAGAGCATGTGCACGTGCCTGTCCCCTTTCCACTCTAAACGTTGGTGGCCCATGCCCCAGGCACAACGGCATCTGAAGGTGAGGCAAAGATTTATTTGCAGTTTAATTCCCACCCACGATCCCTATTACACAGGAGGAATTTTCTTTTGGTACAAGATAAGCCCATCAGTGACATCAGCAGCACCTAGCCCTGCATACCACAGCCCTGCTGGATTCCTGACGCTGAGCCTCTCACTAGGGCTGGGCCATCCAGGCCTCCTGAGTCAGCCCCTAACAACAGCATTTTTCTTGTTTTGTTTTGGTTTTTGTGTGTCTTCAAACGCAGTTTTGCAATTGCAGTTCTGGGGTAAAAGATCAGCTGTTGAAATACGCCCTGGTGCCCTCGCAGGGGTCTGCTGTGAATGGAGGGAGCGCAGCTCACGTCCTGTGGTGTGCAACTGGGAGAAACAGCACAGAAACGAGTGTGTGGGGTTTGTGAAAGCGTCTCTGGAGGAGCAGCAGCACAGAGCACTCTTCTCCAGCCCGGTCTCCTGCCCACCAGTCGCTGCTCACTTGTTGGGCTGCAGCTGCCAGCCCGGGGAGGAAAGGCTTGCAGTGCATCAGGCACACTGACTTAGGGTTATCCCCCTCCTCTGCAGCGTTTTCAGCGAAGCAGCTCTCATCTCGCAGCTGTGGACTAATGAGCAAAATGACAGTTGCTGTTTGCTGAAGAAATATTTGGGGTTTGCTTGAATGCCTTTCTGCATCGCTCTGGATTCTTCCATGTGTTTCTGTATTCCCTGTGTCAGGCTCTAATGTAGCGTAACAGTCACAGATTTCCCTGGATATGGACTCCAGTATTCTGGTGATTTGATTACAGTGCATGCCGTGGATTGCAGGAACTGCTGTATTCAGAGGTCAAAGTTGTGTCCACACCAATGAGAGAAGTTTTACACCACGTGTCTGATTTGCTTTCTCCTTTTCACCTGTCTCAGGAGACAAATGATTCATCACATAGTGCTGAAATATCTTCATCTCCTGATTTGGGCCAAGATTTGAGAGTGGTTACCCAAAAGGTTCTTTTTGAGCTGAGGAGAAAGATCTGTGCTGAATGATTCTTTTTCAGTTCTTCTCTTCTGCAGTTTATTACAAGTATATTTGTGTAATTAGGGGGCCCAGTAGTAATGTTGTTAAAATACAAGTGGGCACATTTATTGTTTCCTCCAAAAGGAAACAACCAGTCTCTAGCAGTTCTGGTTTTTCCCTGCCTCAACTGAACATTTACTGCTTTATGTAGCTAGCAGATTGCAAGGCTAAAGTTACTTCTTTTTTTTTTCCCCCCTTTTATTTCTTTTTGTTAAAAAGAAAAGAAAAAAAAAATCCCCTCCATTCTCTTAACAAGTGCTGGATTTTTTAAGGATATGGTCAGAAAGGGGAACTTAAACTCAGCATGATGTTTATAGTGCCACACAAGCTTCAGGAAAAGTGATGTGCAGTACTCTTTATTAACATCTAAAAAGTCCCCGTGGGATTACAATGACTGCAGAGTAATAAACAAATAAAAGTAGCAAGATTAAATTGTTCAGAATATTTTTAGTGATGGAAACAGCAATAAGTTTTAACCTTGAGAACCAGGGGAAGAGCAGCTTGTGGGTAGAACAAATACAATTAGGAATGGATTCCTCTTAGTGATGACTGGTTATCATTCACGGCATTACAGATAATTGCCTTGTGTAAATAAATTGTTAAAATATGGATACAAAAGAACAGTACTCAAATGTAAGCATCAGAATTACAGGAATTCTTAATCTTCCATTTAAATGACAGACCTGAACTGGCTTTCCCTTGTGGTGCCAAAGGACTCTCTGCAGTCAATGGCTGTTCCAGGTACCAACACAAGGAAACACAGCCGGCCCTATTCCCAATCCTCACCCAGCAAGAAACTCTTCTCTCCATCAGAATTAAAACTCCCAACTACTGATACTGCATTATTTTACGAGCATTTTTTAGTACCTCTCCCAGAGCTCTTCTGGTCTCTTTTAAGAAGTTTTACAGCCACCGTGCTGTGGGAAGAACAATCGGTAAAGCCGAGGCAGCCCCGCCAGTGCCAAGGCGAGGCGGCGGTGGCCAAAGGCAGGATTTGGCCGAGGGGCTCCGGTGGCAGAGCCAGAGCTCAGGGTGATTTACAGCCCCCCAGGCCGGGCACAGGACGCTGTGCCAGCTCCTCGGATGGTGTCAGGGGTGGTGACTTCACCGCCGGGGTGGCCTGGGGCCAGGCTGAGGCTGCAGCTGAGGCTGTTGCGGGTGACATCAGTGGGGCTGTGCTGGAGGTGTGATTCAGCCCAGCGTCGCGCTGGGAGGCTGCAGCACCGCGAGAGGAAACTCTGTGCTCATGTGAAAGGCACTTGTGTCCAGCAGGGAAAACCTTCCAGGGTGATGCTCTGCGAGATTATCGGCCCACAGTGCTCCCCCACCACAGAGAGAGCTCTTGCTCGCTTTAATTATTGCTTAGGGGGAGGCTGTGCCTTCCCTCTCCCCTCCTTTTCCTTGGTTTTTTTTTAAAGGAAGGTAGCTTTTAAGAGCTTGCCATGAAGATCTAAGTTAAAGGATTTTCTCTACTACAAAGCCTGCATAGTTTCCCAGGCCAGGTGGACCCGATAGCACTGACTGCATGCTGAAAAATCTCATCCCCACCCTTCAGGCACTTTAATTGTAAGCCTTTCCAGATACACTGGATAAACACTGTCAAAATGAACCTGAAAGGGTTGTTGTTGTTGGTTTAGCCCTTAAATAATTATGAGTTTGTCTGTCTAATTACAACATAATCTTGTTTAAACTTGGATGGTTATTTGCAGTATCTCTTAAATGAGGTGGAAGAAGAAACACTGGGGAAAAAAAAAGAAAATTCACAGTTCTTCCACTTTAGGAGAAGGAAAACAGAGTTTTTACTCCTGTAAAATTTAATTCAACCTGACAACAAAAGACTCTAACTTGGAAGCTACTGCGGTAGGACAAAGATGATAAAGAATAGCGTGGGACCTCCGAGATGCAACAGAAACTTAATCCTCTGCGGATAATATTTTTCAAACAGTTTAGAAATAGTTTAAGGTAATTTACGGGAAGACTTGAGTGACAAAGCACATTACTTGAAGTGCCTTTCCTTCACTAGGCACTTTCTAAATTCTTTCTCTTTCATTTCTTTACTCTCAGGAGACTTTTAAATCCAGTGAAGCAAAACAACACTTTGTTTGTTGGTATAGCACGGGGCTGGCACAGATGGCAGACACTGCACCTGTTCCAATAAACCGGGGAAATGGAGAGATAAACCATAGCACTCATTAAGAGGAATCCACTGAAACACGAACAATTTGTATTTTGAATATCTTCCAGGAATAAAAGGAGAAATACATAAACAGACTTTGTTTTTACCATCATCAGTTTAAAATAAACTTTGTTTAAAGGGAACTTCACATTTGGTTTATGTACAAAGGCAGACATACCACTAAAGAAGCTATGATAATGCTTGATTTTCTTTAAGAAAGGCAAATGATTTTATCTAGCTGCTCCTATTCTTCCAAAGAAAAATTACCTGTTGGCAGTTTAATCAAAATCAGTTAATTCCCCTGTTCCTTAGTTGTGGCGGCTTTTTTTGCTTTTGCATTTTCTCATGTTGAGTAATATCACATTCTTACAATCTAGTTCAGAATTATCAGAGGAACAACATAAACTAAAGTCCATCTGCTCATCTATTAATAAATAACCAAAATTATTGGGGGGGGAGAACTGTTTAGATTGTTAGCAGCAAAGTTCCCTGCAAAATAACTTTTATCTAGGCACAAGGAATATGCTACGTAATATCTGACAGATTATTAAAAAATCTTAAATGAGAAGAAACATTAAGTAACGGTTCCTGAAAGGATAAATTTCTTCAAACATTTGCCTTGATCATCAGAGCTTGTGCTGTTCAACATCCCATACATCTCCCTCAATTTCTCTCTCTCTCACACACACAGCATTAAATACAAAATGTCATGAAAATTCCTAAGTATCATTTAATGTTGGCAGCCCTGCACTGTAAAGCCATTTATATAAAACTGTGGTTGGCAGCTCTCACTCTTCCATGGGAACAAATTAACATTGGCATTCCAAACACAGGAAAGTAAGGAAATTAGAAACACAGTTTATATTTGGCCAGTGCTTTGAAATACTGTACCATGCTACTGATGTCAATTAATGAAAAGCAGAATTTTGCGGAGAGGGTCTGGTTTTGAAGCACATTAACACACGTTAAACATGTTTGCACAGGAACTGGATTGTAAGCATCTTGGTTCCAAAACAATAAAGCAATTACACTAAAACTTGTAGTCTCGAAGTTGCCAATAATTCAATCCGCTCAGACTGGATCACTGAAGGATTTTCACTGACTCTGAGATGTGGATGACACAAATGTTTAAAAGAAGGGGTGAGGCACAGTGTGGTGGACATTACACCCAGGTATATTTTTGCATAAATAATGGAATTGCAGAACATACACCCAAATAAAGGGGGGGGCTCAGCAAACTTTGTGATCCTCATCAACAAAATAAGGATTTCCAAAAGGCCTTTTTGAATTCGAATCGGTTCAAACTTTCCTACCTGCAACTTTTATTGTAGCAAAGATTTTTACTGACAAAATCTTCAACACCAAAAAAATCAGGATGGCAGTTTATCTCCTGGCACAATTCCACTGACTTCAGTGGAATTACTCCAGCACGGAATTTGGCCCCGCCGCCTTTACAAGGCGCTGTTTATTTGTACTGTGATTCAGATATTTTGATACCAGGAATCTTTCAGCACTGAAGTTTCTCCATATGAAATATGTCTTGTATTAAGAAATATCAGTTTCACATTTTTGTCAAACATTATTTGCTAAATTCTGTTTGTTGCAAGGATGGGAATTCAGCTGTAGTTCAACAACATGGATCGGGCTAATGGTGATAAGCAGTGACTAATAGGAGCTGGTCCATGTTTTGATTGTTTGCAGCAAAGGAAACTTCCCTCAGAAACAATTTCAAGATTAGGAGAGGAAACTCTGTGAAGCTCTAGCAGAAACTACTGCATGCTCATTATTTCAACACAGGGGCACTTCTTTGGCCCAATTCTGCTCTCAGTGGTGCTCGTGTAAATCAAGAGGGAGTTTATGGGAATTACTTTGGACGTAGAGTTGTATAAATGAGACCACAGGGCCAGCTTCAGTAGAAATTTGACAATTTACACCAATGAAGACCTAGCCAAGAATTTTCTCTTGGGTTTCCATTTTTCCAGACTTAAGCATGTGCAGAACTTTATCCATATGATTAGTCCTTGTGTGCAGTCTCGTTTATTTCAAACACTTGTGCAGGAAAATCTTCATCCTGAAACTAATTTAAACAGCTCTCTCATTTCTTTAGAAGTTTCTTCCATTCAGAGAAGAAATATACATATATAAAATAACATATTTTATTTATATGTAGTAAAGGTATGTATTTTTGATATATATGTAGTTAATTCATAAAAGTACTTTGATGTAGGCTCTAGAGAGGAGGACTGGAAAGGGTTTAAAATATCGTGATCTCTTAATGCTGTATATCAACATTATATAGTAGTCTCTTTATCTGGCATGCTATCAAAATTTGCTTACTTGTGTTCTTGCTCAGATGACTTCATCCATCATTGCAACTTCTCACTGGTATTCATCCAGTTAGGACAATTTAGAGGCATAAAACTAAATGTGTTATCATTTTAACCACAAATTAACAGTTTCCATATAAATATTAGCATTTCCTCACTTGGTTCAAGGATAGCAGCCTTAATGGCACTAACCGTATATTTGATTTAAACTAATTAAAAACAGGGGCTCTTGCAATTTAATATATTGATTTTACCAGTGGGACTTAAATCTTTTATAATAAGTGTACACAGCTGCACCACTCACCCACCGCCACTCTCAGACCTAATCCCTGCATTCCTCCTGACAATAACATGACAGGATCCACACATCCCAGTATTAGCCTTAACCCCGGTGACACTGCCAGAATGTATTAAACTAAAACATCACAGTGTCCTATTTAAAAGGAGCCTGTCAACAGCTCTGACTGGGCTTTAATAGTTATAATCTTTTTTTTAATTAATGTTTCCAACCACTTGTGTAACCTTCTCTCACACGTCTCTCCCCGCCGACCCGAAAATGTGTTTCAGGCTTATTTCCAGGGAATGCAGCGCCTGGTTTCGTGCTGCCTGTGCAGAGGCCATTAAAGCTCCTTTGCAGGGGGAGTGCTGGGACACACACACACACACTCACACTCACATACACACACAAACTCCTTTTTTGCACAACTGGGAGCACTGGGAGCAGGTCCTGCACGCTCCACTGGTGCCCAACTCCTGTTACCGGCATCACAAGACCTGGCCATCAAGGCTTGTCTCCTTCAAAGCCCTTTAAGAGCTGTTGTGTTTTGGCTTCTAAACTGCAGCTCACAGAGGGGGATTCACCCCCCCAGGACAGCCTGTGTGGGAACAGAGGAAAGACCCTGCTCTGGGGTAAATCTGCCACGTGCAAAAGGATGGGGACGATTTCCAGGTCCTTTTTCCTTGTGTAAGGACGTCTGTCCTTGGCTGCTCCTTTCTCTGCTCCCAGCACACCCACATGGCAGAGGTAAATAGTTCCTGTTCTGTTCTGCCATTTTTCTCCTGGAAATTAGAAAATTAATTAAATTCTCTCTGGGATGGGTCTGTACATTCAAAGAATACCCACTGGTCACTTGCTGCAGGGTCAGTGTCCTTCATATTTTTAATTTGCTGCGAGCTTTCTGCCTTAGCCAGTGTTACACCACCAAGAGCTGCACATATCCACACTGCTCAAAACAATTATGGGATGTACCTGTTCAGGCTTGAGAGCTTTTAAAAGTGTTAGGTGGAAGAGAAGGAAAAAAAAGCCGAGGGCTTGGCCTAATGTATGGACAAACCATGTGATCGCGACCAGGCATCCAGGGCTAACTTTTAATCTGCTTTGTTTCAAGTGGGAAATATGTGAAGATCAAATAAGTTCAAATCCAGGTCAAATATCCTTGAAAATCTTTGATTTATATAAGCAGGAAAATGAGGTTTAAAAGAAGTGATTATGAAAGGGTTACTAAAAACACAGCTGTACGCGTACTCTTATATCTGAGGCTCTCCAAAGAAAAACTGTGTGACATCTATATTAACCTTTGGCTGTACACCAATGAAGGCCTGTAGTGAGCTGGAATGCAAGGCAGCCCCTTCCAAATTTTAACACAAGCCAGGTTACAGCTGCAAATGCCTGCAGCCCGTGCTCACTTTATAAAGTATTCCCCGAAGGAAATTTTTTAACTGTTATAGAATCTTTTTCTAATACCCTACAGTGTTAAAGCCTGTTATTAAAGGGCAAAGAGATGGTTCTCTATGCCAAACACTTGTCAACAAAAAGGATAGCCAGATGGTATGAAATAAAAGGAAACTTGGGGGCTCTTCAGCTTCTTGATTTATATTAACAAAAGCCACTTTCAAGTGCTCCTTCCAAGAATGACTAATTCCCCCCCCCTCCTTTTTTGCCAGGATTAAACAATGTTGTTCATTTTATAATCAACCACGAGACAAATTAACAAATTGCTTATCACTTGTGCCGACTCTTTTAAAAATATTCTAAGCAAGTCTGTTTACCAAGGCAAGTTTACCGGCGTAAGGACAACGCAATTATTTTTAGAAGAGGTCTAAGTCATCCAGAGGATGTTTACTCCTTAGCTGCTGTTTATAAACTTGAAATTAAACTTGTGCAAAAAATGTTTTGCATTTTTTCAGTTCCTAAAATGGATCAGTTTGTAAACTGTGCTTGGACAGAATCCGAAATGAAATTCCAAATGCTAAAATTATAGTAATAAATTTTACAAAATTAGCCAGTAATTAACTGGCTAACTTAGTCAGACCACTGTGGCTAAATTCTCTTTTAATTTACATATAACTTCATTCTTGACACAAATCCATTCCCCATTCATCTTAGCACAGGTGTAAGCTAGGACAAAATGTAGCCTGTAAATTAACTGGTTATAAATCTAAATCTAATTAGTTGTCAGGATTTTACAGTAAGTGAAACTTTGCTTAGTACAAAGCTCCCTAAAACCCAGCACCTGTATTCTGGTTCCTCCCTACCAATACCCAGCATAAATTCTGTGGAATAAATATACACAGTATCTCCATAGAAATCAATGTGTGTGGGGTGTGTTGGTGGGGTTTTTACTACATAGACCAGTAAATCTTGTAATGTAGTTTTTTAAAAAATATTATTCCCTCTAAAGTTGTACAACTAGATGGATGAAGAATATGAATAAGGCAAAAAAAGTGCTTCTGTGGATTAGCATTTGGAAGCCTGGAATTAACATTTTTTATTGAGAGAAATTTAAAAGCATTATTTCTTTACTTGTTTTTACTTCCTCCATGCTAAAATGAAACTTTATTATGCTGTGACACTTCCTCATTGTGATGGCTCTGGTACAGTAATAAAACCCTACCTGTGAAACGCAATGCTCACAGAGTATCTCTTACTAAAGTAGGACACAGTTTACTACAGTCTGCATTTCGGAATTCAGCTCTGCTTTAAAAGGGATCATTGTAGAAAGTCTCCAAAAAAATTCAGTTCTACAATAGATCTTCTAATTTTCCCTGAATGTCATAGAAAACTGTACGTCTCAGAGCAGGTGTTGTGTTTGATTATACACAGAGTGAGTGGCTGCTCTAATTCATTAAAACCTCCATAAACAAGCCTGCCTTTGTCCTATGAAGATGAAAGAGCAATGACTATAATGGGATGAAAGGTGTGCACAGCGATGAAGAAAGCTATTATAGATCTATGTCCTTTTTAAACTCGTCCTGGCATGCACTGTTGACAAGGGAACAAAACAGCACAGATAAACCTCCAAAATGTGCCTTGCTCTTCCTAATTCCACCTGTCCTTAAAACTATTGGGTTTTGCTTGTGCTCTTACTACTCCCTGACCATGCTGACAGCAATTAAATGAAATGATCATTTAGGATTTTGCATAAAGAACGCTCTTGGATTTCTAAGCTGATCACTAACCCTGGCAGGTTGAAATGCATGAATGTATCCACTGCAGCCATCAAACTGCATGGGGATGTTGATTATCAGGGGTCATGGCTTGTACAGGTGAAACCTGCTCCACGCAAAGTTCTCACGTAGACACAGACGTACCCAAAATGTGACTTTTATTTTGCGTTTCTGGATGGATTCCACTCCTTTGTATTCAAAATAGTCACTGGCCTGAACATTAATTCTTTCTTATAACTTTTACGTGAGTTGAGTAGGAGACTCTTCCCTACATCGGAAATGTGGGACAGGAGTTTCACTGATGATTCAGTAAATGACTACACCTGAGGAGCAGAGCTAAACTCCCTCCCATTATGTACTTACATGTTTCATAAGGTTCTCTCTCCTCTACTGAAATGGAAAGCGAAGCGCGAATTTAGCTCCTTTTATTTCAACATCTTTTGTCTTCTGTTGGGGACTTTCCTTGCACTCAGCTGGGCACGGTGTAGGACCCAAGAACCACGGAGAACAATGTTAGCAAGGTCACCCTTATCTTTAAAGCCAAATATTTGACTGCCATGGGTACTTTTGACTGCTCAAATATTTGGTTTTAAATGTATCATTGCTCATCGGCTTAAGTATCCAGCAGCGAGTAGACAAACACTGTAATTCCAAATGGAAAGCACCAGCCCTCATAGAGCACAGCCCCCGGGCCAGATGTAATTCCGAGCTCCCCACTGTGAAGCTTATGGCAGTTAATAAGGAGGCGCAGCTCATGCAAACTAGAGCTCTCCCACAGCGTCCCGGGGCTCCTTATCATGCAAGAATTGTGCCGGGATGGCTACTGTGTCTAATAATTATTAACGTGTGTCACAGAGCCTTTACAGCTGCTGATCTTTTCAAGTTACTTAAAGCGCTGGGATTAGAGAGGCGGTGGTTTAGGTGGTGATTTAATCTTTGTTGCCTCTGAAGTTCCAGACAGTGGAAGTGTCCAGAACAGTGACATCCATAAAGGTGTTAATGGATTTATTGGAGATGGGGGTCTGCAATTCCTGGCAGGTTACGTGCCAGAGGTGTGCTCCTCTTGCACTTTGCGTTTCCCTTTGTTTGGGACAAAGTCTGATCTTGTTTTGGAAATACAATTCAGGTTCTACCTTGAACTTGCAGGCACCCAATCTGTACGTGTGTGGTTTAAGAGCCACACATGATGAGGTCTAAAAACGGATGGAGCGAGCCAGGTCTCTAATTATATATTTAAAATAGAATGTGCACCCTGACAATGTTTTACTCAAATCCGGCCAAGTCAGTCCACACGGGTGTGCAATCTACAGCGAGCAAATAGAAATCAGATTGGGCCGTGGCATCCAATTAGAGAGGCCTAGTGAGGCGCATACAAAGCGTGCCAACTCTCGTATCGTTTGCATAAACCCATCCACATGTGCTTGTGAAAAGAGGCGAGTTAGCGGCATAAACTGGGGTCAACAGGAAAAGCTGCAGGAGTAAATAAGGATTTACTGTGGAATCCCTCCCAGGCCATTAGGAAAACATGTGCGAGCAGCTCAGCCCCTTCGGCCGAGGGAGCGCGGCGCTGGGATGCCGCAGGGAACCATCCCAACCATCCGTCCCCGCAGCCCTGATGGCTCCGCATCCCGCACGAGCACCAGCCCGGCACCGGGAGCTGTGCGGGACCCGTGCCGTGGTCCTGCCTGGGTTTCGCGTCTGCCTCGGCAGCGTGGGATGTGGAGCAGACCTGCTAATCGTCCTGTTTAACTCCTACCTGCAAATCCAATTTCTGAAGTGCAGCAACTATCAAAGGGAGAAGACGACAAAGACCTCAGTGTGTCGGCGTGCGTGGAGCGTGGGGAGAGCTCGTGGCTGTCCAAATGCTGTGATGGCAAGTCCGAGCCCTCTCCCCGTCGGTGCCACTCAGTTACCGCCTGGCAAAGCAGCCACCCTTCCAAGGGCCGCTACCTGCCCTTCCTTGCCCAGGTGGGCTGTCACCCACCTGACCCGCCGGGAAACAGCTCCCAGCCGGGGCCACCTGCGCCACCAGCTCCTGTCCTCCCGTCGGTGGCCAGGGCCCAGCTCCAGCCTCCCCCTGGCACGGTTCCCTGCCCGGTTGCCCCGGACCCAGCCCCGCCGAGACCGGCACTCACCCAAGTTGACGAAGCTCATGACCATGTCAGCCTCGGTGAGGAAGTTGCTGTCCTGCAGGCTGGCCAGGGGCGGCCCCTGGGTGCTGAAGATGGGCTTGTAGGGGTAAGAGAAGCCCTCGCCGTCCTCGGCGGCGGCCCCCGCCGCCCCCTCCTCCACGGACATGGCATTGTAGAGGTCCAGCATGAACATGGGGGCCGAGTTGTGCTTGCCGTGGAGGTGCGGCCGCGGGCGGTGCGGCAGGCCGAGGATGGAGAGGATCTCCCGCTGCATCTCGCGGCGCTCGGGGCCGCGCAGCCGCCGGTGGATGAAGCTGGAGTGCACCTCGTTGTCCACCGTGAAGTCGGCGAGCACGCAGCGCAGCCAGAGGGCGGGCGCGGCGGCGCCCAGCACCAGCAGCCAGGAGGCGGGCTGCCCGCGCCCCGCCACCGGCATCGCGGCGCNCTCTCTCGCTCGCCCGCTCCAAACCGCTTGGGAGAGAAAATCCCTGGAACTGCCTCGAGGAGGGACGTCTGCTCAGGTTGCTTTTCAGGATGTTTGTGGAGGCTGCGGGCTCGGCGAGAGGCTGAGCCGGTCCCGAGCGCCTAAATTACCGTGAACGTCATTAAGGAGAAGACACCCCAGGAGGGAGGGCGGTTTATGTATAAGGAAGGGGCCCAAACTCCCACAGACTTTATAGATGCGAGTACATCGGCTCTCTGCACGAGCACGCGTACACGCTTTTTTCCCTGCCTACTCTTCTTTTTTTTTTAAGAAGTACAGATTAGAAGAGACTGTCCGTGACAAAACCAACACCATTAAATAATTTAAAACGTGATGATTATATATTCACGTACATAGACACGTATGTATGTCTCTGTGCACACAGCCCCGGGTCACTTTTTCCAGCCGGCAGTGGGGAGAGTTAATGGAGAAGAGTTAGAAATCCGAAGGGGGAGATATTCTCTAAGAATGGCAAAAGCAGGAACATTTACTTGAAATGAACTATCAACCTGTGCACACGGGTGGTTTATGCCATTCCATTACCCTACACCCTTGCTTTCCCCTTTCCTTCTGCTCGCTGCTGTGTGCCTTTGTGGGATACTGACTTGAAACCAACATTGTCAGCTTCCTGAAGCAGTGACTTTTTAAACTCAGTGTGTGCAACATGTACAGTAATGGAGCCCCAGTCCCAATTAGCCCAGGTAGATGTCTGCTACAACAGTAATTAATAATAATCTCAGATAACAAATGTAAACTAATGCTTCCCAAATCTTACTTGGAAAGAAGGGGAAGCCAGGATGGTCCATTTGGGTCACTGAATGCAGCCTGAGGTAACTTCAGAAACCATACATATATACATTAAGTTTATGCTGACATTAAGATTCATTACGCAGGCAAAGGAGGAAGAAGAGGGGTGGAGGATAAAGGAGGTCAGCGTTTTTGGGAGTGTTTTTTGATAAATTGTTCATCTGATATTTTCAGACAAGCAATATCCGGTAGTATCCAGCACCAGATCCTGCAACTCTTTTGCAAACTAATATTCAGCACTTCTTTTAGTTCTTTATGTTTAAATTCCTGGTGAGAACAGCAGGTAGCCAGTCAAGAAGCTGCATGGGAAACATGATGAATGATTTGATGTGTTTGTATGCATGCATGTGCACCTCTTAATAACAGGGAAACTGAGGCATCACATCGAAATGACTCACGGCGCTATTGAAATAGTGGTGGAACCAGCATTAAGCCCTTAGCTCAGACCTAACACATGTTTAGGAATGGCTCAGGCTCGGGGAGGATGGAGGGGACAGAGAGGTTGTGGAGCTACATCCACCTTAGGTATCATGAGAGCACTTGCTACACTCACTGGTGCTCATGGGGCTGCTCAAAAATCGCCCCTGTAGCTGCCTTCCCAGTGCTCCCCACCGATGGAAACACCAGAGCAGTTTAATTTTGGCTGCCCAGTTAAGATCAAACTCTCCAGCATCTTTTGTACTTCCTGAGGAGCAGCACTAACCTGCTCTTCACCAAGCATATATTTGCCTAAATTTCTTTCTTGCCGAGGGTGTGGCTTCTAGATCAATTTAAGCTGATTTAAAGCCAGGCTCCCCCTGAGAAAGATGTTTGTTTTCTCATCCCACCCCAGCCTGGACCTTCAGCTGTGCAGCCCCACCCCTCTCCAATGCTGGTACCAACACTTACACACAGGCAGGAAACTGATTCTGGTTTTAAAAGACTTTTTTTTAACCATTTGTGTATTTCTATTTGCTGAAATAATTTTCTGCTGGATCAGCTCCTTGTTCTGCCTGACTCCACGTTGTGGTGGAACGAGGGAGGCCACAGGAATGCACAGCTGGGGGCAAGGAGAGGGTGTCTGGATCGGGCTGCTGTAGGAAAGGCAGACAGAGGATTTGGGATCTCTCTGCTCTCCCTTTCAGCTGCAGACAACTTGATTTCTCTTCCTTTTTTGCTCCTTGTAGACTGTTTTTCCAGAGTTGTGAGTGTTGGCCTTTCAGCAAGCAGCAGTGGGACAAGCAGCCTTGCCTTTGGCATGGATAGGAGATTAAAAAGTCTGCAAGGATGGAGCAGTGGACTGGAGAGCAGGTGTCTCTACTGCCTAAATTACTTGTACTTGAATTGCTTGTAGCTCCCATTTAAAAACTGACCGAACTTCAGGTCAGTGCTGTGTTCTGGAATGGCAACAGGCTCTGAGAGAAAGAAAAGGAAAAGTGTGGGAGGTTTCTCCGCTCACTCCTTAACACCTTAGGTAACTGCTCTTGGAGCTATAGGTGTCATTGGAGAAAGAGCAGAGGACAAAAAGCAAACCTTGAAACCCTTGATTTGACAAATTTCTTGAAAAAGTGATGTTTGGATCTAGTTCCTTCTTGTTTTGTCTGTTTAAGGGCTCTGGGTTAGGCCACATTTAGCTGTATTCTGATTTAATGCAGGATACACTCTTAAAAGAGGGGCAATGTAGAAACTGTATCCTGTGCTTTTATAGGAACAGTTGGGAAAGTTTTCTCTTTTATGCAGTATTTTCTATGATCCTGCTGCACCTGTACAGCTTTTAATAAATGCATGGTAGTTTGCAGTGGGGGTACTTAAAACAGCACAACAAAACCACTCCAACAGCGTGGGATGAGAAAGTGAATTTGTTAAAGAATAACTTTTTGATGTGAAGTCCTCAGCTTTTGCCTTCTTCTTGCTTTGGGACACAACAAAGGGCAGCATTTATTCTGCTGGATACATTAAAGGATGATGCAGCTCAAACTGCAGTGGTTCAGCCCTCAGATCTGAGCTTGAATTTCAAATACCTTTCAAACAGAAAGGCAATCCAGTTTGTACCTTTTCTCATGGACAAGGTCTTTCTCTTCCCCCCTTTCCTGCCTGCTGTGTAAACCCTATCCTGCTTCCTGTAGGATCAGTTCCACACAGGTTGCTGAAATATTGGCACCTTCATGTCACTGTCTTTTTCCTCCTCCTTCCTGGATCAATTAAGAAACCAGTTTTTCCTCTTGCTCTTCTCTACTTCTTTTGTGTAGCCTCCTCTCCTCGAGAAGGAAAACTAAATGCTTGTGATGAAGTAATCCTCGTTTGTTGGTGCTTGCTGCTTCAGATAATTTCTATAAAAACAAACTCCCAGTGTTTCTGGGGTTCTGCACAAGCCACATTACCAACTGAGTAACATTTTGATCTCTGTGAGCTTTGTGTGCATGCTCTTACCCGAGTTTAGTACCGACCACCACCATTCCTTTTGTTTGTGTGGAAGTCAGTATATTTGAAAGCATGTACCTAGGAGATAAATAAAGGGGCTGATTAAAAAACAAGAAATGGACAAAAATGTGCAGGTTTGTGCTTGGTGAATTTGTTGTCATCCTCATGTAGCCATCTCAGGCATATGCCAGTGGCAGAATTTGGCCATTTGCATTCAGTTTTACTAAATGGGCAGTAAAAAGTGTGGGTTCTGCTCAGAAACTCAATTAATGACTTTTCAAAAATCAGACACAAAGCATTTTTCCCTCTTTTCTGCTGATTCAAGCTCCTTGTCTTCCTACTTTGATGTCTTCTTTTTAACTTTAACCATGGTTCTTTCCCATTCTGTTTTGCATCTTCTCTCATTTGTCTTGAACAAAGTGCAAGTCCTAAATTACAGCAAACTTTTTTCTCCTTCCAAATAGTCCCACTAAAATAGCATGTGTTTGGGGATTTTGAACTGTTTGTCTATGCCCTTTGCATGGAAAACACTTATACAGCAAAAATAACGGCATTATTATTATTTGTATTAGAATGGATAATTAGCTCACGTATTTTTTACACCGTATTGGATCATTCTTATCAAAAGCTTCTATTCATCTCTCCAGCATTGTTACTGAGAACATATTCACCAACACAAAGTTAATCACATTATGGATAAAGCCTTTATATTAGCTCTAATCCAGGAATTTGAACAGATCTGGGTTGAGCTGTGCTGTTGTGGACAATACTGATCATGTTGTAAAAATTAAGTATTGATTCTCAATGCTACTGATCAGAGGAGAGTCAGAAATGAGATCTGTGTTTTGAGGTGTGAAAAAGGCATTATTACTTCTGGGGATGGCAGTGAAAGCTAAAATAGAAATTTAGGGTTTATGAAATGGGACTATGGTGCTCAATTTAATGTTCATCAACGGAGGAAGGTGGACAGAGTTCAGTCCTTCACAGTTCAGCCCTTCACTTCATAAAACTGGATCTCCACAGGGATCCTTTTATTGCTATTGACTTCAGACAACATTAGAAATGAGTTCATGTCACTGAAACTTTTGCAGTGCTACATTTATTGTACGTTTATATACGATTTGAATATTGGCCTGTGCTACATTTTAGATATATGTTTGCATATTGCTGTGAGCATTTGTACACGTGCATACATACACCAGTGCACTTCAGTAATGTCTTTAAACTTTATGTAACTCATGTATTTCTGCAGCACAGACACAGCATAGGAGTATTGTTTAATGTAGACTCAAATGTTGCCAAAGCAGCCCGAAGAAAACTGAATTTAATTTTGTACTATTAAATTATTGTGTGCACACTTGATTTGGTTGACGCTTTTGGCACAAGCCCAGGTATTTCCTTCATTGGTAACACTGTAATCTGAACATCTGAGATCCTGGGTTTATATTTGTGAAAAGCTTTGCTGGGCACGAGCTCGGACGTCACCGTTGGGAGCGGATTTGAGTCGTGCTGCAGCACCTTGGAAATGTGCCTCTGAAAATCTGCTTAGTTCTGACATTTTCTTACAATAAATGATGATCTTTGCTCCTACAGACATTCAGGATTGTTCATATTAACATATATTTTTGTCTTTTTCAGTTCGCTGCTGTTTGCATTCGCTAAAGGCAGAGATGTTTGCTATTTTTATGCTGAACAAAAACCATATAAAACTTTTTTTTTTCAAAGGGAACAAAACTGATCCTGACCTGTGAAAGCAATGGGATGAATTTGGATGGATTTACTTTTTCTCTCCAGGCAGGTGCAGAGTAATACCTCAAAAGAACCATTATTTTGTGCCTTTATTCCAATGTGTACATAAATGCTTGCATAACCCTTGCACAGCTGCTGTACAAACTACTCATGCCACAAGTATTAGTAATCCTAACAGGGGAGGTTGCATGGAAAATTGGGGTGTGTATGCTAAACCATATGTACCATGCCCCTGAATCATAAAACTCGTGTTGCTGGAGCAGAGAGATCTTTGGAGACTGCTGGTTTTACAGGTCTGTAGGAAGCAGGATTATATACAACAGCTGCACCCCGCAGCTTCTCTCCTGTTGAGGCTTATCTTGTGCATTTAAATAAGCAGGAAACAGAATTTGGTCCAACATTATCTTATACGGTCTCAGCTCCTACTTTTATTTATTTTTCATTTCCATAGGAACAATTATTTTCACAGTTTATTTTGAATACGCATTAAAGCCACTCCAATTGGAAGTTTCAAGCTGCCAATTCCAAGCTGCATGGGGCTGCAGAGACACAATGTGCGTTTTTTTTGTCTCTGGTTCTGCCTCTAAAATAACTTTCTTTATATCTGCGGTGATTTATAGCAGCGTTTCTGAACCAGTCTGAAGCAAGATGGAAGCTGGAGATTCATTTGACTCTCTCAAGGCCTGGCCACAAAAATCCCCTCCCAAGTAGAGCAGGGCAGCACAGCTTGGCCCCGGTTCTCCAGGGCTGGGGGAAGGTTCCAGCTCCCGGTCCGGCCGAGGGAGGTTTGCCACATTACCAGTGGCTGCGTGAAGCAATCTCCCAGACCTTTAGCAGCACAAAATCATTAATCAGAAGGATTTTAAAATAATCTGAAGGGCCTGATTCCTCTGCTGGTGTGTGTTGGTGCAGCACTGTGTGAGCAGATGGAGGTGTGCGTGTTTCCACCCACCCAGGAGCCTCGCCAGGCTCCCCGTGGCTGAGCGTGGAGTGCTCGGTGTCACTGCTGCCCCTTTTGTGGAGGGTGCTTTAGCGGTAAGTGCAATGCTGGAAGAGTTTATCTTCCCGAGACTGGCACTTCTAAGTTTTCAGTCGGAAAAAATGCGCTTCCGAAAGGGTGCTCAGCGTGCACTGAGTTGGCTTTGTCAAGTGCATCTTTTCAGCATTCATCCAAAGCCCTTTCTGCAGTTGTGTGAGCCCCATAGGCGAATATATACTGTTAGACTATTAAGATAATTTTTCAGTTAAGACATCGTCAAACTGCAAGCGGGACAATAGAAACAAAACCCCTTTTGTTCTGACTAAACTGTTCCTAATGACCCCCTCTATAAACAGTGGCACCAGCGGAGGTCTCAACAAGGCTCTTCATTGAGCCCCCTTTCAAAAGGACAAGCAGAGCAGAACATGGGGCAGAAACTCTCAGAGTTACTGCACTTTACTCCGCTCTGGTGGTCTGACCGCAAGAGAGAATCTGTTGTTTTTGTTGTTCAAGGCACCCAAAAAGCATAATTTAAAAGCATGGATTTCCACAGTTAGCATCCTATAAAGAGTACTAAATATTTGGATTGTCGGGAAAAGAGCAGAAGGAAGCAGTTTGTATGTTTGTTTGTTTGTTTAAATCAAGGAGCTATAAAATGGACTATTTAGAGTTCCATATTAAAAAATTAACTTTTTTCCTTGGGATAAGTTGCTATGGGTTAAGCTCATGAAAATAAAACTGTAAAATCCAGAGAAGTTAAGATTTTTACATTCCAGAAAGAGCCTCACATTTGTTTTGGGCATAAAAATCATCTTTGTGAATAACCTGTTTATCATGAGCAGGGGAAATGTTTCGGTTGTTTAATGTCTACAGAAATGAAGTTGTGATGATAAACTGAAACCACACAGGACCAAACTCCTGCTCTTCCAGCTGAGTAACTGCAGGATACGTGCAGCACAGGCAGTCTGTCCTCACACAGATGAGGGCTATGGAGATTTTGAATCACTTCCTGATTATTCCTGTCCCTATTTCCATGTCCTGAATACATGAGGAGAACAGCACAGGAGACCTCCCACTTCAACAAAAACCTGTTTACGGAGCATCTTACTGTCTGTAACTGGGAAATGATGACAAGTCAGACAGCAAAAGGCCCTAATTTGGGCTCTTTGGGAATTACACTGGCTACATGTGCAAGGAGAAACGTCAGTTTCTTTTGAGAGAAGTTGGAGTTTGTGTTCTATTATTGGATTTAATAAGGGTATTTCTAACTTACAGCATGGGCTACTGCTTCATTTGGGAACAGATAGGAAGAATTGAGGATGGAGAAGAGAGAAGAATGTCCATTAAGACAGGAAGTACATGTTGAGTGAAGGCTAAATCCTGGAGAAAAGTAACAATATTCAGAACATCTTTAAAATTCCGTGGTGTGATGGGGGTCTGAGGGCACTCTGCCATTTGTGGGAAGAGTTTGGCAGTCCATAGCTTTAAGGTTTTGGGTTTTGATTAGGGATAGTGATTACACTCTTCCTTTGTAAAAGAGTGGGATGGAAGGTTTTAGTGCCTCGGAAAAAGGAAGGATTTGGGTAAGTCCCAGGATGAAGATCCAGCGCCCTGTGACAGGATACTGAGAGAAAGAGAAATGTCAAAGAAATCTTTAAGAGATTCTCAGTGAAACAAAAGAATCTTTGTGAACGATACTGTTAGCAAGTCTAATGGAAGGAATGGGGACGCAAAGTGAATTGAGAGGATTTGCAAGTTGTTTCTAAGCCTTGAGGCAAGAACAAAAAGCTGAGCATTTACTGTTTACTATATTTGGTGTGTATGGAAGAGCACTTTGGCCATCAAGGGAGCTCATAAACTGCAGAGCCTAATTGTCTCTTGACTGCGTTGTTGTGCTGGGGGTAGAGAAAAAGCTCCTGTTAAAGGACAGTTCTGAGTGAGAGCAGCTGAGACTTGACCCTGCCTTTTGGGAAAATGCTGTTTTCACAGCAGCATGGCCGAGGCCCATGAGCACGTGCCCGCGTTTCCATGAATCTGGTTTTATTTTTCATATTTGTATGCATGTAGGCATCATCCAGAGTGTGGTGGCTCTGGTTTTCAGGATGAAATATGGTAACTGTAATGTGATAGCATGAAGGAACAGTGTTCATTTTGTCACATCTTTTCTCAAAAATACACATTTGAAGACTGTTTTTACTGAAAGTTTCTAGGAACAAAATATTAACTGCATCTGACTAAAAGAGATTAAGCAACTAAAAATTGCTGCCTCAGAGAATTTCTGGTTGAGAAGTTCAGGTGGATAGACAGAAAAAACCACCATGTTTTCTGAATCTATCTAAGTTTATGGGAATTAATTAATCAGAAAAAAAATTGATTTCCAACTGTGTTTAATGCCATGTAATGCCGATTTTATTTAGTGTTTTGATTAACCACTCTATGCTTAGGGATCACATTAGAGATGTGATAACTGTGAATCATGAAAAACAAGCATGTCAAATGATAATTTTCTCCAGTTTTCATATGGGTACATGAGGAAAAAGTAACAACATGAACTTAATATTAACTTTGACTGCTGTAAAATTGCTTTCTCCTGAAAGTGATGGATCTGGTTATACATGTATCTCCTGAGCCAAAGTATTCTTCTTACTCTCTTCCAAAAAATGTTGTGATTCACTTAGTTTTTAATAATGTTGATAGTTTCTTTATCCCAGTGCAAATAAAAGCTTATTGCAAGCTTTCAACCTATACTAACAGCAGTAGGACACAGGTATATTTGTATAAAGCAGTGATCTTTAATGTTTTCTAATTTGCAGACTTTGGTGGCTGCCAATTCTTTATGTCATGCCAAAGCAATGTGTCTTATTTACCTTTTTGGATCCCTGTAAAAGCAGCTCATGGGCCTCAAAGGCCTGTGAAGTAATTTTAAAAAATCAGTGATATAGGACAATACAGAATGCACAAATCAAATTAATTTTCCCTGTGCAAGAGCTAAGTGTCTCTCACTCTTCTAAAGGCCAGCAAGTTGGACCAAGTTATAAGAGAAGAAATGAATTGAAGAGTTAAGGGTGGTGCACTGAGAATTAGAGCTGTCCAGAAACAGAAAAAAAAAATCTAGCGTATAAAAAAATTAACGGTTTTGACATTTGTTTTAGATTTGTCACAGAATGATTTAAAAAACAAAACATGAATAGAAAGAATGAGACATCCCAGAATAGCCAACATCCAGTGGCTAGGGTATTTACTTGGGCCCTGTCCAAGGAGTGCTTTATGGGATTTGGAGCAGACATTTGACATAATGTTTTCAACATTATTTTTGTCAGACTGAAATCTGGGCTCTGTAGTGGGTTGAAAAAGAGCTCGCTTGGAGTCCTGCGCTTCGTAGGTGAGACTTAGTCACCAGCTGTCTCATCAGGCAGTTTCTCTTCAGCCTGGGGAGCTTTATTTTTATTTTTTTTGACAAAATAAAGTGGCTGCATGGAGAGTAGACAGTTATTCTGTCTGTTCAGGGTGCTAGCACATATTTGGGTATTATTCTGACTTTGGGAGTCTAATAAAGCACCACCCACATTTCTGCTCCATTCTCATCCAGAACAGATTTTTTCTCATGGAAAGATCAGAACCCACCTAACTGTATTTCCATGGAAATCAGCATATTACTTTAAAAATATATAATTTTTTTGCAAGTTAGCGTTTTCTGATGGAAAAAAGCATTTCGTCCAAAAATTCTCAACCAGCTTTTCTGAGGTGAGATCTTTTTCTGTATTTGACAAATGTAAGGTGTTTACCTTCAGTACTTTTGTAGGTTGGAGAAGAGATCATAAGTGAAGTGTGGTCTGGGGTGATGAAATCTGGCAGGTAAATTTGTGGGAACTTTGAAAGGAATATCTAGAGCAAAATCTAAAAAGATGCTGATAATTGTCTCTCAGCTCTTACTGAAATTAGGTTAAATTCAGTATGTGGGGGGACAAATCAGAAAATGCGTTGAAAGGTTGAAATTTCAGCCCTTCTCCTTTGCTTTGCAAACGTGGATGTTTCAATCCAATCCTTTCATCCCTGTTCCCACTCTGAATCTCATCAAGGCACTGGACACACATGTTCAGCTTCTCTTTCTGGTTTAGCCTGTGCTCCTGCCAGCCTCCTGCTGTTTTGTATTCCTTCCTTCCTGAGTCTGTCTTACACCCAGGCCTGATCCTCCCTCCCACAAAGGCACTTCCCCAGCACCCTTGGGCATTATTGACTAAGAACTGAGACTTGCAAGTGTCCCAGGGGACTCCAAAGGTGTTTGCAGAGGTGGGGAGCATATGTTTCAACAGCACAAAGCTCCACTCTCAGCACAAAGCTCACAAAGCCTCAGCACTCTCAATTCATTAATCAGCACAGCTCATCTGAAAGATGTTTACCGTGTCTGAGACTGGATTTTGGAGTACTGGGTTAATGGCCCTGCTTGGAAACAGTTATCCCATCTCTGTAGATGAGGTTGGTGCAGTACAGGACACTTTGTAACAAAGCCTGGTCACAGATCATGAATGCAGTCAGTGACTTTTTTCCTAGAAGAATCAAGTGGAAATATATTTGGCATCAGGCATTAAATGTTGCTTGCCCAACTCCCCCAGCAGTTAGAAGATATTGAACAGTATTGGAGGGAGCTGTGTTCGATGGCACAAGTGTCCCTCAGCTCCATCCCCTTGTCCAGATTCAGTATCTGTAATGTTTCACTTTTAACTGAAGTATCTAGAAGTGAAAATTCATGCCATGCAGGGACAGCAAATCCATCTCAGTCATCTCCAGCCCAGGATTTGGTGTAGCTGTGCTAATTCGCTGACTGAGAAATAAAACAGGGTAATTATCTAGTGAGAGGCAGAATTTATTAGGTCTGGTGCAAGTGTCTTGTTGTGCTCCTAGAACCTGGTCCAGCTTGTTTTTGAGACCATGCAGGTAGTCTGGACAGGTGCTGCACACTGTAAACAAGATTCTACTGACTTCTGGTCAGTGCAGATCCTATCACACCTCTCAGTCTGGTTCCCTGGGGAAATCACTTACACAATCTAATTATTTGTCTGACCCAGTTTCCAAGATGCTGACACATTTGTCACAGGTTATGTAGATGGTTTGGAGACACTTACCAGTTGTCCTTACCAGTTTTGCAAGAATTAGCACCTAAGGAGGGGAAGGAATCCTTATTAATGCTCCCACTGTGGAAGAAGGGAGAGTTCAGCAGTTGTTCATTGTGTTTGACAGCAGCAAGACTCTCGACTGATTTGCACATTGCTCTGATATTCCTTGGTGAAAACACTGCTTCGTTCAGCTGCCAAATCAAAAACAAAAGTCAAGGAATGGCTAGGAGAAGATGCCAAGGCATGCTGCGGTGTTCCCTGGGGAGTAAGGGAGCCTGCATGTTCTTGCAGGGGGGAGGTGAGAGCTTGGAGTGGTGAAGGGGGCTGGAGGGACTGGAGTGGGACATGGTGGAGGACAACTGGGGTTATTCCAAGAGGGAGGTGCAAGAGCTGCAACATAAATCCATAAACAACCAAGCTTCGTTAGCTCCATTTTCAGGGAATAATTTGTTAGGAAAATACTGCAGACTTTATTTTGCTGTTTTGGATTCATTTACACACTGATTTAACCCTCCTACAATTCCTGTAGCAGTTGGGGCTGGTACACCGCCTTGCTGTTACACAGCAGGCATCTGCTGTTATTTGACCTGAAAAGATCATTATAGGAGCTTTATTTGGTGTGCATTTAATAAAGCTGTAGCTGTTGTGACTATAACTCATGGCTCCCATGTCATTCCGCAGTGGTGTAACCAGCGATTCAGCATTCCAGGCCCATCAGTTCAAAGGGAAGTGTGAGGGACGCGAATGTATGCCAGAGCATTGGGAGTTTTATTGCTCCTCTCCTCTGTTAGGAAGATACATTCTCGAGGAATTGAGAAGTACAAAGCACCCTCAGACCTTGTAGTGCAAAATGTAAAAAGTGATGTTATCTGCAGAAAGTGGACTTTAGATTCTATCAGCGCACTTTTAGCATAAAGCATTTCCTATGGTAATGCCTCTCACTTTCCCAGACTTTTAAAGGCTCCAAGTGGCACACAGGCTGCAGACCTCTTTGTAATGTTAATGAATCATCTTAATGGACTGTTTTAGCAGAAACATTCATCACCTTTTGTCCCACAATGATTTTTTTTTTGTTATACTTAAATGGTTAAGTAGGCAATAAATGCCTATCAGACCAACCACTATGCACTAGTAATCCACCTCACTATAAATCACCAGTGGATTATTATTGTCCTGTTTAATTAACACTCTTAGGGGATTCTATCGTTGGATAGACTTTCACCTTGCACTAAGCAGGCATTAACATTTGAAATAAGAAGTGTGTTTATGTGAAAAGCATTAATCAGCATGACCTGGAACTGGTAGTGGTGGGTTGGATGAAATATGTGCCTGTGTCCATGGGTGAGGGTTCCTTACATCAGTTTTCAATGGAAGCTAAAGTCAAACCTGTGGAATACATACTTAAGTCATAGCAAATGATAGTTCCAGAATAATTTTGATTACATCTAAAAGATATTTGGCTATATTTGGTTGAAAACAGCAAGTTTACAAATTTTAATTCCGGTAGTTAGGAAGGCAATGGTTTTGTGAGTGTAACATGGGTTTGTTCGTGGTCCAGTTCAGTTTTTAGAGGACTGGATCAAACCATTTTCTTTTTCTGCAGCAAAAGGTGAGAGGGGAATTCTGAGCCTGTTGCTCCTCTGTGAGCTCTTTTCAGGCTTCACAGCCACAAAGAGTAAGCCAAGCAGCCAGAGCTCCTGGGAAGGGCAGCGGGGTCCGTAGGCTTGGATGGCCTTTGCAGAACAATCCCAGCAGCTCTTTTGCAAACAAAATTCCCACACTGGGACACAAGCTCGACACAGGATCACTCTCAATATACAAACATTTTTGTACCTAGTACAGCTCGATGCTGGTTTTCTCCTCTTGGCAGAATATAAAGATGGCAGCTTGGTTTTTTCCCCTCATGTAACACAATTTAATTCCTTTATGTATAATTTCCTCATCTTTTGTCAGGAGAGGAAGACATTTGAAAAAAGCCCTTGTTAAGGCAGTGTTTCCCATCCGTGAAATCTTATCCTGCTCTCTTTGATTTTGTTACATTGGTAATACCAGTAGTGCATTTACCAACTGCTCCTTCCTTGGATTCCAGCACTCACAGCAGCCTTGTGAGATAAGCCACTGCTGAATTTCATTTTACAGACAGAGAACTGCCATGTGCAGAGATTTTCTGAAATCTTTAACAGTCAAAACTAGTAGCATAGCTCAAGAGATCCTGGTTCTTGTCTGCACACAGACCTGGTATGCACATCCCTTTCCTCTTGGCATTTTCATTCAATTATTTCCCAGTATGGACTCCTGCAAATTAAAGAACAAATAAAACTGCTAAGTGGAACACAAACACACTAAATCTTTTTAATTAAGAGATTGAATCTCTTAGTATAAATTCATTTCCTGAAACAAAACTCCAATTATGTAAGATTAATTCTTTCCTCTGAGATTGCAGGGATTTATTGACTAACAAAATCTTCTGTTGCGTAAATGGAAATGTGCTTTTTAATGCAGCCTGCTGCTCTGAGGCAAAACCATAGCATTAGCCTTTTCACTGGGCATTTTTGTTTCAGTTGCACTCTAATCTGCCAGGTTTCTTTCTATTTGTAACAGGAAAGGGGTGAAATGGTTCACAGCTGAACATGTGGTAAATAACACAAAACACTAAAGGAGTTTAAACAAGATGAGAAATTAAACTGAGCTCCTAAAAAGCCTGTTGTTACTGCAGGAGGAACTGTAAGGACAGAAATAGGAGTATCCTGAGTGCAGGGCAGTGTTGTGAGGAGGTGTGCGTGTGTCATTGATCACACAATAGTTTTTTCAAATCATTTAACAGAGATGCACAAACCCCACACAGTTTCAAGTGCAGGCACGTCCTGAGAAGAATCTCCTTCATTCCCTCTAGACACACCCAGCCCATTAAATCCATCACTGCCTCACAGTAAGCCCCAGGGTTCAATCTTTTCTAGATTGTTGGTTGTTACTATCCAACCTTTTAGCTCATAGAGTGGGCAGCCAAGTTTTCATGTCTATGCATATAGTAAGACTCACAGCCAATATTTCCTACAGTTTCCTGCTCTCCATCCCAATCTGGATACATAATGGGTTTGGTTCTGTTGTTGGGGGTTTTGTTGAGGGTTTTTTTGAGGGTTGTTTTTTGTTGAGGTTTTTTTGGGGGGTCTTTTTGAATAGGTAAAACTTCAGTGTTTCTTTCAGATTACTTTCTTATATCCTATTGCAATAGATTGTGGTGTTATTAACTGGGTGGCGAGTTAAAAGGTAATAAAATCGGGAATCGGTGCTCCATGTAAGTAGCTGGCCATGAGAAACTGCAGCAGGGATGGATATTGAATGACTTCAATAGTCCAGCCAGGTTTTATCAGACCAGGTCATCAACCTGCAGGCTGCCCAAACCTGTTCCACTGCTTCCCCATTGATTAAATATCTGGAAGCATTTACACGTATATCAAATTCTCCATAATCTATTTTATCTTAATGACACCCAAGTTCTTTGTCAAGCTAGGGCAAAAATGTTCCCTCCAGTGGTGAGAAAAGATGGTGTATCTCCTCAGTGTGCTTCAGTACATTGAATTTCCTTGAAGCCAGACTGTGATCTCAGGTTCTCATGGGCTGAAATATTAGTGGGACTGCAGGGATATAAAGGAAGTAAAACCTGCCTGTGTACACTCAAATGTTAAGGAATTTAAAACTTTATTTTTTTCATTTGATTGCAGACCAGACATATAGGGGGGAAAAGGAAGGGATTGAGGGAGAGTGTAGCTTTCAGGCAAGTTCTGATGGCCAAAATTCCCTCTGAATCTCAATACCTGTATCATCAAAATAAGACAGAGGGTCTTGCCTGAAGTTGTCACCTGTTCCTGTCATCTGGGGATTTCCACTTTCCTTCCTGTGTGTTTGGGCCCAGCCTATTTTCCTGCTCTTGCTCTCTACCCCAGACAGAGATGCAAATATCCTGAGCACTGCATTCCCTCCATCTTGGTTCAGGCTCCTAAATGGTTCTGTCTTTTTTCCCATTTTCACCTTCTTTTCTTTCTTTTTTTTCCCCTTTTCTTCTTTCTCTAATCCATGACAATAGGAGTCAGGGGAAGAAGTGTGGAGATATGTTAAAAATCTGACAAAAAAAACACCAAAACCTCAACCCAGTGGCGCGGCAAAGGTGGAAAAAGGCTGATTATTCACTGTCTTGTTCAACATCATAAATAAGGCGCATCATGACTAATTAGGAGATGGCAGGTTCAAGGACAAACTTCTCTGAGAGTGAGTAGTTAATCTGTGGAACTCCCTGTCACAAGATGTGTTATGTTAAAAATGTGCATGAAATCCATTGAAAAAAAGTGATGAATACAAAGACACCAGCAGAAGTCCTTGAATATGAAGTCCCACCACTTATTCCAGAAGTCTTTGAGTCATAAACATGCTGGGAATGCATCCCTAGACACTTCTTTTGTACTTTTCTTGTGATGTCCAGTATTTTTTGCTGTCAGAAGGAGAATATTAGTCTAGGTGGACTTTGGATTAACAAGTATTATAGGTCTTATGCTTTTTATTAAGAATAGAAGGCAGGATGCAATTTATCCCTTAGTTGTCAAACAGGACTACAAAGTGTTGTGGTGTTTGCTCTCCTCTTACTTTTTCATCCCTTAATCCAATCCAGCGAAGGGTGGTAGATGTTTCTTATATTTTGTTGCCAACTGTTTTAAGAAGTTCACTCAAAAGCTTCTCTCATCAAGAAAATTTATGTGAGGGTTCATGAGTCCTTGCAGCAGTATGTTGAAGCACAGAGACATTCTTAAATCAGATCCAAACTGATGGATTCAGTACAACAGGAGTGAACTCTCAGGAATGGCTTTCAAAAAAGAAAAGTTTCAAATGCTAATCAATGTGATAAAGCATAAATCTATATTTATATATCTCCAGACATTTTCTTTACCATGGCAAATTTTCTGTGGAGACAGCAATCAAATGGTGAGAAAGCCTTCGTTTGCCTGTAGGCAAATCCATGCTTTGGGTCTTAACACTGTAGAGATAATTATGTTACCCACGTTGTAAACATTTTGTGTTTCTTGAATAGAGAGTCTGTATTGAAAATATTAACCATTGGTCTGTGGAAACTGAAAAGCTGCAAAGGAAAGGAAACCAATTTTCTCAGTGGGTACTGAACAGCTGAATGGTTGGAACTGTGTTTGGGAAGCACTAAAATTGCTAAAAGCCATCTGAAAAGTGCTGGTGGATTTAAAATCCTGAGGGGAAGGTGAAAACTTGCTGGTGTCACAAAGTGCCTTAAAAAGAATGTCTGCAGTTTGAGTGATCAGAATTAACCCCTTTACTCTCACACACATGTGGTGTTCTAAACCGATGCTTAGATAAATACCACAGCTGATGTAACAAATACCTGAAAGTGCAGGTAATAAATACAAGAAAAAACCTGTCTTGATTATTCAAGTAACTGCTGCTAGTTAATTAGCATGCTCATCGTGTTTGGGCCAATGGAGTTTTGCAGTTTCCTTTCAATAGAGTTTTTTTCCAACTTTTCTTTTTAATCCCATTGGACACAGTGATGCAACAGTGCCCAAACAATTGAATGAATTCACTGTGAAGAACTAATTTTTGATTCAGAGATTATAGTCAATATTGCATTGCAAATTAGGAGCTATTGGGGTTTGTTTGTACAAAAAGAATTCATTCCTCAGCAACAAATGGCATTCTGTCAACTATTAATTGCATACAAAGAATTTTAAACAAAACCAGGTAACATAGGTATGTAACATGCCTGTATGATTATATGTGTGTAATACTGTAATTTGTGTAATATTAAAGGTAGGAGATATCCAAAACAGTAAGAAACCAGAGGATGGCAAATTTTTATTTTCTATTAGGTTTTTTCAGCTGTACTCATGCTTGGGTGTTGTTCTCACAGTTTTTGAGGAGGTTTTGTTTTTGCTTTTCAAAGAATGCCTGAAAAATGAGTAACATTTCTTCCTAATTTTCAGCTGAACCTCCCACGCTGTGATTTATGACCATTGCTCCTTGTTCTGTGTTCTGACACTACCTACCCAGAGCTTGGCTGTCATCTCTGTAACTGCTGTGCAGGCACAGACCAGTCCCTGGCCTCTGTTTTGCCAGGACAAGTAAGCCCAGTACCTTCAGTGTCTCCATTTAGGTCCTGTGCTTTTGACCCAGAGTATCTCAGTACCCTTCTGCTGAACCTTCTGTCGATTCTCCACATTGCTCTTGGATTAGAGGAGCCAAAACTGGGCACAGCATAACCAGCCCTATCTATCTGAGTTTGTCCAAATTAATTGCAAAGCCCCTGCTCTGCTCCATCACTGCCCTTTTCCTTGCCAAACTGGCACACAGAGATGGCCGGGAGCAGGTTGTGCCTGTTCAAATCAGTGTAAAAGAGGGTTTGAGAACTTCAGCCTTTTTCTCATCATAATCTTTAGGTCACCATCCTGGTTATTGGCAAAGCCATATTTTTCTGTTGTGCTTGGCTTTGGAGACATTGGCTTCTGTGCAGGACATAGCAGAGGCAGAAACTCCATCCCTCTGTTACCACATAGATAGAGGCATGACTAAAAAAAAGGAGAGTATGACAGGTTTTTCCATGGATGAATAACTTCTGTGCCCTGGGGACTGTAAATAGCTGGTATAAATCAATGCAAATTGGCTATTACTGATCTTGCCAGTAATGAAGTGAGAATGAATGGAGTACAAAGATGAACTTTACATATCATTAGCACCAATCTGCCTCGCTGCATTTATGGGCAAGGCTCTACCTAGGAGGTCAGTTGGCAAAAGTTACAGGTTTTTCTTTTGAAAATTGTGATTAAAAAAATGCATTTGTGCAGCACAGAAACGTCTCTCAAATATCAAGTCCATGTGGGGATTTTACAGTTATGAAAACTTGAAAACAATTGTTTCATAATTTCTCAAGCACTCAGCAGCAAGTCCTTTTATTACAGTGCTTTAGCATCACAGTATATAATTTAATGTGTTTATTACAAGTGTGTCATATAAAACACTGAAGTGTATCATTTCAGAGTAAAAGTTCACTTTCAGTTTAGCTCTCCAACAGAAAACTGAATGATCTGCAACACAGAAGAAAAAATTGAGACTGTTGTTGTTACCCCATAACAGCAGAAAATTAACATAAATGAGGATAATGACTGTACATTCTGCAAGAACATTTCTTTTAAAGCAGACAATGCAGAACTTATGAAATGAGTTTTCCACTAGGATTGGAAATCAGTTTGAATTTCCATAAATATTGGGTTTTGCATAATTAAAAAAAAATTATAATACTTTATCAGTGATTAAACACCTCTGGCAGGAGCACAGTTTGTGTTGTGTTGTTTTCCTCTCTGCACAAAGAGAATAAGTGAAATGTGAAACAAGTTCCTGAGTGATGGACACCACTGAAATGAAAAGGTGGGAGCAGAGTGTTACAAAAATCTGGTCAGCCATCCTTCTCCAGTCTCTGAATTTGAAGGCTATGCCCTGGTTTTTCAAAATACATTCAAAAAATGAAGATTTTGATGTTTTGGCCATCATGAAACAGCTGAAATATGTAGAAAATCAATATATTTAAAACTTAAAGGAGCAGTTCTCTCCTGCTTGAATCTCTCAGAGAGAAGAGCCAATACAATGTAAGAGCAGCTGTTCAGCAACACCTATTATTTGCTTACATTTCATGACTGACATGAGGCACCCCATTGTTAAAATGAGAGTTAGGAATTGGCTCTCCTGATTTGCTCCCTAGCATTCCATAATTTTGCTGAGGATATGATCTCACCCAGCTCTCCACACCACCTAAGAATCTGGACTGGTTGATGAGCATGTTCATTCTCCTTCTGATGAAGTACCAAACATCACTAAAGGGCTGAAAGATAACCTTCAGTTCAGTTTATAAAGAAAGCTTTAGATATTATTTTCTTAGGACTGGTGGTTGACAATATCTCCAGCAATGCCATTTCTATATTTTTTTATTTCTTCTTGACATATTAGGGTCCCAATCTTGCATTCCTGGCACTCAAGACTCCTCATGAATGGATCCAAACATGGAAGCATTCCAGTGCAATGCATGAGAGACCCTGTAGTATCACAGAGTAGAGGACATGCAGAAAAATGTTGAAAAAATAAATTAACACTACATCAGATTTTTAGAAAGGAACTCTGCTAACAAGTGCTAGACCCACTTGTCATCCATCTGTTCCTAAGGCACAAACAGGAATTCTTAACCTAGTAAAGGTACTGCTGGCAGCTATTTCTTGTTCATGTATTGTTTATTAAAATGAATGTGCTAACACCAAAAAAGCCTGGCTTTTGAAGAGGCACAGGCTGGTTGTATATTTCTTTCTAACGTGTATGATGTTATCAGAAGGCTGATGACTGAGATGTGAGATCCAGCAATCAGAGACTACAGAAAGTAATTTTGTTAATATTTTTGCACTGACTTAATTAGAAATGAGGGGTTTTTTTAATGATTTAGTTAAACTGATGCAACATCCTGTAGTGGACATAGACTTGCAGATGTAGAGATGTTCTCAGTATGTAAGTAATCATAGTAAATTATAATAATATATCTTATATTAGCAAATTAAATAAAGGATCTTAATCAATTGCATCATGATCTGATTCAAAATTCCCTTTCTACTTTCTCATTTTGCCATATGTTATATATCAGACAAAAAGTATTTTCCTGTGAAAAATAAACCAAGCTCACTACAGCTATGCATGGACGCTGTGCATTTCTCTGCGTGGGAAAAGTGACCAAAATAGTTATTTCTGAATAAACTATCCATAATAACTCCCTGTGTGGATATTCTAGTCTGGAAAAGTTGTGGGTCAAATAAGTCATTGCAGAATAGCTGATCCTGCAATAGCAATTCCAGTCCACTTTCCAGTGTAGAAAAGTCCTTAGTCAACGGCTCCAAACTCCTGTTTCTGCCAGAAGATTTTTTCTCTTTAGAGAATAATATAAATTTGTTCTATTCAATTCTTTAAGGCCCAAATTCTGCACTGAACTCCCTTTGGGAACAATACATGAGATCAGTCAGGGAGAACTTTATGTTAGAGGAGTTTGTATTTATGTGCACAGACTCCACGGTTTTATTACACAGACATTTCATTAACACTTTCGTGTGGCTGTGAGCTGTACACACCTCTGGCTGTGGGACATCTGGGTGATTCTTCTGTTCCAGTACCTCCTAAGTGCCTAAACCAGCAGGCAGAAAGCTGCCTGGAGAAGATCCATCAAGCCAAACCCCAGGTCTTTGGTGGCTGTCCTGGCCAGCAGCAGTGGGACAAGGCAAAAGAGGGAAAAATGTCAGCCTTTCCTCCATGCCCAAGTACAGGGGATGGGGCACAGCAGTGACATCCAGCTGACACTTTTGAGTTTGCTCTGAGAACAGAGAAAAGAGTGATCAATAAATATGCAGGGAGACTTTGAAAAATGTTTGAATGGGCTAAAACTGTACCCTGAAAAAGCAGCACAGAGTCTTCAGTGAAGGCCAACCAGCAACCTCACTGCATCCACAACTGCAACAGCTTGGTAAGACACGTTTTGGGCTGAATTCATGTTTATATTTGAATCATGGTTTTTCTCTTCTCCTGTTAAAAAAAAAAAAGGAAAAAGAACAAACTGAGATAAGACATCTATGCTATTTTTTTATTTGATAACTTTTTACTGAGCCTTAAGACCCTCAAAAGCAAAGGTTGTCAGTTATCCAAAATTCCAACACAGTGCCCCTGGCATTTTTGTGGTGTGGACCAATTAACATTAGTAGCTTAATTAAAATCACCAAGTGCATTTTAAAGGATGACATAAGGTTGATTTTAATCTAGACTTCCAAAAATGAAGTCGAATGTTAATCAGCTGCCCCACCCATTATTTATATGGCCCACAGTACTCAGTGTCAGAACTCCTACATCATCCTCTGACTTCATTTTCCCCAGGGATCATTGAATAGTTAATAACAACTGTCTAAAGTCCACCCCAAGTTTTACCTGTTGGCATAAATCTGAGGTCGTGACACCACTAGTGTAGCATTCCCATAAATGCAGCAGATTTAGGTTCAAATAGTTTTAATGTACAGCAGGTGGCATTTTTGTGTTTCAAGAGTAGAATCACACCTGTGTGTTCATGCTTTCCAGGATTTTGCCAACAAAAGGAAAACAGAAAATAAGACATTTTACTTTTTGAAAGCCAGAAGAAACGGTGCAGCTGTTTTCAAGACTGCTATTTTCAAGCTGTCATATGAGCATGGAATAGAAGTCATTCTTGCTTTCCAGTTATATTTTAGTACAAATATCTTCCATTTGTTTGTTTCAACATATTTCCCCTGCAACACATTTTTTTAATCAGAATTTTTCCTAATAGGCTGGAGGAGTGTCCTATCTTAGTGTGAGACCAGTTCAGGAGAGAGGGAGGAATAGTGACTAAGACAGTACTGGGCAAGCTCAAACTTCTCAGCATGCAAAAATTATGTGTTCAAATGTTCAGTCCTACAGTGCTGCCTGTTTGTAGCTTAATTACTATCAGTGCATGTGGAATTCATGCTAAATTATGAAAAAGTAATCTTCTATTTAATTTACTCTGTGTTTCTTTGTCTCAAATACCTATTTTGCCCTGCCACCAAAAATACTACCCCCAAAAGCATTAGAAAATGCAGATATGAAAACTGACAGAGGTTAGATGAAAGGTACTTTTCCTTTTGAGAATGGTCTGTAGAGTTTATTTCTGGCTGAAAGATAAAACACCAAAAGAAGGGATGGTAACAAAACCCTGCTTCCTCTTACAGTGATTTGACTCACCACAGTATAAATATTTTGCAGGTGTTTCTCACTCAGGACCAAGTTTTGGGTTGCATTAGTTTTGGGTTGTTCTTTTTAACCACCTGTGTTACTTGGAAGGAGATATCCCATTTGAAGTTGTGAGCTGTTAGCAGTGAATGACTTTTCATCTCCTATTTCTCCGAGCTTTGCTCGTTAGAAAAAGATCAGTAACTTTTCATGTAATTGGCAGGTGATAGATCTGGCTCCTGTTTCATCGTAGTGTTAAATTTAACAGTTCCTGAGTGGTAACACTTTCTCTGGCACCTGTGGTGCCATCTACTGCACAGCCTGGTAGAGGCAGGACGAGAGAACTGCATCCCTCCACTGCTGCTTTCACTTCCTTCTTCCCATCTTAACATTTCATAACCGTTCCTCATTTGCTTTCCTGGTAATTTTCCTTCTTATACATATATAAAAATGTATATAAATACATATTAGAGTATATATTTATACACATTTATCTATAAATGTATATATACAAATTTCTATAATTTTTTTAGCATATGCAGTAGATATTTAGAATTTAATTTTGGCGGGCTTTTTGACAAGCAGATTTTAAAAAGGGAAAATAAATAAAGAAAGAGGAATCTAGGAAAATAACCTGCTAGTTCATTTACTTATTAATTCTGGATATAAATTTATCTGGTTAGATATATTCACATAAATGTGTGCAGTATTAAGTTTGAAGTGTGGAAATTTTTGTTATTGTTTCTTGGTTTTGTTAACTCAGATATAAGCACTAAGTAGTTTAGTTTAGTTTTTTTATGATTTCTGTTTGATGCTATGAAGTAGAAGTAAGTCATTAAATTGGCTTCTCATAAGTTGATGTATTTAGTTTTGTTTGCAATCTGTTGCTGGGGGCATGGTATAATTTTGGCAGTTCCATATCAAACAAAAATCTGCTGATTTTGATGTCGAGTTGTTGGAAAGAGCTACAGAGATTTTACATAAATATTTCCGGAGTGATCTCAAGATACCTAAAGGGCAAAGACTTAGGATGAAAGATCTGAAAACTTCAATTTATTAATTCCCCTTTCTTTGGCTTCTCTCTGTTAATTGAAGCACCTTGTGCTCATATCATCATAGCCTGAGGTTTTCCTTGAATAAATCAATGCTTTAATTTTTTAATTACCTACCCAGGCTGGATTTGGACTGCTCACTCCTACGAGTACCAAAGAAGAAAGGTTCAGTGGCAGTAGCTAATGGAGCAACATTTTAAAAGCTACATCATCTAACTTGCTAACAAGTCTAAGCATCACAGTGTTTGAAATGCTGTTGGCTGTGAGCTGGATCAAGCACAGCTTCCAATGCTGCTGACTGCTGTGCATAAAACATGATCTTATCAACAGTAGGCTTTGAAAACTTTTCTTTAGAAAGGATAAGCTTTAAGATATTTATATCCTGAGTAAATTCTAACACTCAGAGAGACCTCTATGAGGAATCAATTATGATGACATAGCTGGGAGTTGAAAATACACCTCGGCATATGATAACTGCAAAGGTAAAAGAAGTTTAAATTTGTAATATTTGGGGTTTTTTGCCACAGAGCTGATGGTGCAGGAGCCCTGAAGTCTGCACACAAAACCACTGCAGAACCAGAGCGTGCCAAGGAGTGCCAGGAGGCTGCTCCTCTGGCCCGCACCAGGATTCCCAGGAGTGCTCCATTTTCTCTTCGCAACCACCAGGAATTTAAACATTCTGAAGTGAAAGACTGGATCTTTTGTAGGAAAGGCTGAACACCTAAAGATGAAATGCACCAAAATACTCATAATGTGCAGGGTTCCTTCCCAAATTCAGCATCTGTGTCGGTGTCACCCACTCTGCAGCGCTGCCCTCTGGCCAGGGATGCCACGTGAATAACAACAAACCCAGTTCAGCCATAAGCCTTACAAAATTTAGCATTCTTTCCTTAAATTTCAGCTTCTCTGGAAGCCAGTGATTCATGACTCTTAGAATTGGGGTTTATTGTTTGTTCAGAACACAAAACTTTAACGGCAAATTCAGAAAGATTCGACAACACATCACAAGACTGTCATAAAGCTTCAGAATGCTGAAGGTAAATGATAAAAAATAGCATTAAATCTTTAATCTCAGTAGAAGTTGAATTCTACTTTGGGGAAGGAAGTGGATTTTTCAACAGCTGGAGTTGCACTGGAGTTCCATCTCCCTCAGCTTCCCACCCGTCAGGAACCAACATTTGAGATCACGGGAAGAGGAAAATGGCTGGATGAGAGAAGTACTGACCAGCTCTTTGGCCTCATTCTAGTCAGCCTGGTTGGATTTATTCCAGAAACCTGTGGAGTTTGTGGTCAGGCATCAGCTCCATGGATGGGCCTGAGGGTCAACGTCCAGCGCAGGCCATGGCCCCTCAGAGTGGGCGGGGCCAACACCTGTCTGTCAGCAAGGGCGGGACAAGCCATTGGTCAGTCAGAAAAAGGCGGGAAACGCCCTCAGTGCGTCAAAGGCCTTGGTCAGTCGGGACAGGTGGGAAAAGGCCTCAGTTGGTCAGTCAGGACAGGAAAAGCCCTCAGCAGGTAAGAACAGGTGGGAAAAGCCCTCAGTTGGTCAGCTGGGATAGGAAAAGCCTTCAGTGGATGAGATCAGGTGGGAAAAGCCCTCAGTTGGTCAGTCAGGACAGGTCGGAAAAGCCCTCAGTTGGTCAGTCAGGACAGGAAAAGCCCTCAGCAGGTAAGAACAGGTGGGAAAAGCCCTCAGTTGGTCAGCTGGGATAGGAAAAGCCTTCAGTGGATGAGATCAGGTGGGAAAAGCCCTCAGTTGGTCAGTCAGGACAGGTCGGAAAAGCCCTCAGTTGGTCAGTCAGGACAGGAAAAGCCCTCAGCAGGTAAGAACAGGTGGGAAAAGCCCTCAGTTGGTCAGCTGGGATAGGAAAAGCCTTCAGTGGATGAGATCAGGTGGGAAAAGCCCTCAGTTGGTCAGTCAGGACAGGTCGGAAAAGCCCTCAGTTGGTCAGTCAGGACAGGAAAAGCCCTCAGCAGGTAAGAACAGGTGGGAAAAGCCCTCAGTTGGTCAGCTGGGATAGGAAAAGCCTTCAGTGGATGAGATCAGGTGGGAAAAGCCCTCAGTTGGTCAGTCAGGACAGGTCGGAAAAGCCCTCAGTTGGTCAGTCAGGACAGGAAAAGCCCTCAGCAGGTAAGAACAGGTCGGAAAAGCCCTCAGTTGGTCAGTCAGGACATGAAGAGCCCTCAGTTGGTCAGTCAGGACAGGAAAAGCCCTCAGCAGGTAAGAACAGGTGGGAAAAGGCCTCAGTTGGTCAGCTGGGATAGGAAAAGCCCTCAGTGGGTCAGGAAGGGCAGGAAAACCCTCAGCTGGTCACAAAGGGCGGGAAAACCGTCAGCTGGTCAGGAAGGGTGGGAAAAGCCCTCAGTCAGTCAGAAAGGGTGGGAAAAACCCTCGATCATTCTGGAAGGGTCGGAAAAGTTCTCAGTCAATTTGGAAGAGTGGAAGAATGTCTTGGTTGGTCAGGAAGGGTGGGAACAGCCCTTAGTTGGTCTGGAAGGGTGGGAGAAGCCCTCAGTTGGTCAGTCAGGAAGAGGAGGGAAATCTTGGTTTGGTTTCTGGAGAAAATTTCTGCCTTTTCTCTCTGACCTGTGATTTGAGCACAGATCACGAGTTTTACATCCAGCACGCAGAAGAGCCATTTCTAATTTCTGTGGTAACCTCTTTTGTCTCTTTTTAACAGGGCTTCTTCCCTGTCCAGAGAAGCTGGACTGACTTGCGCCAGCCTTCATGGAGGAGCAAGGTCTGTGTTCCACTGAAATGCCAGCTGGGAACAAGGCCAGCTCCAGAGAAACAAGTCAGTCTGGTCAGGAGAGCCACGTCTCTAGGTAAAAAGTGTGAAAAACATCACCTGTACTCTTTCTGTGGTAATGCTTAAGTAGGTAGGACACCATTGCACCTCACGGGCTCATGCTAAAGCAAAACTATAATCCAATACAAAACCAGATGGCATCTCAGATTGCAAACAGCATCTTCATTCCCTCAGACCTCTCCAAAAAGCCTGTAGCTACAGACAGAAATAGAGAAAACTGGCAAAACGAGCATACTGAATTACACCAACAAAAAACCCTTGTCAATTTTTAAAGAATGTTTCTGCACTCAGTATATCAGCCTCAGCAGCTAGAACAGCCTGGGAGCATCATGAAGGTATTTTAAAAGGAAAAGGATATTATTAACATTATTATTTGGAGAGTTCTTGGTCTCATGACCTCAGCAATGCACAGGTTTAAGTTTTGGAGTGTGTTGGTTCATTACATTGCAGATTTTTGTTTGTAACTGTTTCTTTTGTGTATCTTGTCACCTTGCTAAAGGTGCTATAAAATGAATCTTTCATGCTATTTATGTTGAAGATCTGTTCTCCTTCTATACAGAAACAAGTATCCACTCTGCTGCAACCTGTCAGAAACGATCAGGCAAACCCTGTGAGCTGTGCAGCACCTTCCCTTTCTCTGCTCAGATGTCATTGTTAACTAAACCACAGTGAATTTTAAGTAGGCACACTTGGCCAGAGTCATATGTTTGCTTATTAAAATTCAGATAATCTCTGCAAAAGAGACAGAATATCAGCAGGGGGTACATGGAGACTTCCTGGCCTCTTCCTCCTGTTTTGCATTTTACATATTACATTTCCAGTTTCTGTTGGCTAGCAAATGGGGAAATTGGGACTGGAACAGAAACCTGGATTTTCAAATTCTGCAGCAGGCTTTGAAGTACATCTGGAATATTAAGACAGTTACAGTGGACAGAATCAAAGGAATAAATAAAATATTTATGAGTATCAAAGCAATGATGTGATTTAGCATTCCTACCTATCTGTTCTTTCATCCATCTGCCCATACAGATTTTTATTGTCTTCAACACTAATTTTTGTTATGCTGGAACTTTAAATTGCTCTTAAAAATTACAATCTAGTTTCAGCAAAGTGGAGAGAGTGTGGAAGCTGAGCTAAAAAATGGAAGAAACATATTCAGCTGATAGAAGGGAGCTTTAATGACAGCTCATTTTTGATTAAGGAGACTCTGCTTGATTTTAAAAATCATTCTTGCTGATTTGAGATAATTCATTTTGTGTGAAATGCACTGGTATTGACTCATCTTTTCTGTACATATTACTTAATGACAGAATTGGACCATGCTGATAAAACTTTGAGCTAAAATAAGTTCCATGAATTCTTTAATTCCTTCCTAGACTTAGGATAGAGTACACTTCTAATTTTAAGGACAGCTGAAATGCTGGAGTCAGATTGCTTATGAAAATAAAAAGCATCTGTCATAACACTCAAACCAGCCTGGAGTTCTGCTGTAAGGGATCTGTTGCGAGGCTACTTTGTCTTTTTAGTTGAAAGATACAGATTTTATTCTTTCCATGGTGCATCTGTTGAGACTGAGCCTTCATATAATTAAAATCCTTAACAGTTTGTTCAGGGCAGCAGATCAAAAGGTTAATGTGCAATGGTACAACAGGAAGTATTTGTACTCTTGAACACTTTTTAAATTTATAGCATTTAAAAACAACTTTGCCAAAATCATGGCCAAAGCCAATATTACCTCATTTATAGTAAAACATCAATCATTAGTCACAGACCAGCCAGTTGGTCTAAAAGTTCAGCTGGTGAAAAATTTGATGGTTACAGGATTGAATAGAAATATATTTCAAATTGTGTCCTCTAGTCATGCATCTGGAGTGGAAAGGCAGAGGTTTCAGGGAAACTGAGCAAAACAAAACTAAAAAACAAAAGTGTTCCTCCGCATTTCTAAAACAAATTTATGCTGTAAGCAGTTTTGGCTTTCGTGATTTTTGTAAGAGTGGGGATAGTTGATAAACTTAAAGTAGAACTAGATTTTATCATGTGATCTGTGTCATTAATTGTCTTTGTTTCAGCTCTGAGGTTCTTGAAGCAATAGAAAATGTTATCCAAGGTGTATTTCAAAGCCTGGCCCAAAAAAAAGCACCTGTTCTCACAGTGGCTAACAGAACAGACTGGAGGAACATAGAGTAAGTGGTAAATATTAAAATTCCTGCCTTCTATTAATATAAATGCCATGAATATGAATTTGATTATGTAACTTCCAGAAAACTTAATCATACATAATCATTCTATAAGCATTAGAATCAATAAATAATTTTTAAAAGTAATGGACAAATAAAAAGTAATGCTTAGTAACCACTCTGAACAGGCATCATGTATTAAGTAATAGCAGACCATAGCATAAAGGGAAATGTAAAACTACTGTAATAGGGGTTGGAAAGGAAAGGGAGGTCCCATAAACAATCCTTTTCTGGAAGCAGTAGAAACCAGAAATGATAGGTTGTGTTAAGAGTGAAAAAACCTGTTTTAGGCTGGAAGAAATTACTGGCAATTCTGTCCTTCAAACCCTTTGAGTGCTTCCTCTTTTCTTTTTTTCTGCTTTTCCTCATGGTATCTTATTTCTTAAAATTATCATGATAAACTTATCCTTTTGTTCTTCAGAGAAGATGCATCTCACATCTCCCTGTTGTGTTTCTTACCTGTGTGTTGTGTGCTGAGTTCATTACCAGCAAAAAAAAGCAAAATAAAGTTTCCAGTATGATATCTAAATTTCAGATCTTATGCCAGCTTATCTAGACAGGATCAGAGAAAAAGAAACCTGTCCTCCTTCACAGCACTCTCTGTGATTTGTAGAAGTTGCTTGTCCAAGAGTATTTTTCCAAGGAGCTCATTTAAACTGAAAATCCCCAAACCTGAGAGATCAGCTGATTTCTACAATACACAAGCAAAATAATAAAGGAAGACACAAATCTATCTCTGGCCATTTAAAAGCTTTGGACATCAGTGGGTTAAAAGATATTCAGATTGACAAGATTGCAGAGGTGCTTGTAAGCAGACACATTACAAACATTGAAGGTTGAGGAAGCACAGCAAACTTTCCAGGCGTAACACTTCGGTGGAATACTCATTTAATGAGAACAATAAACTTCTGCCAATCAAAAAACCTGAGGGGCCTGAAGGTAATCAGTTAACTGAAAGGCCTGTAGGTTCCAGGGAATTTAATGGTTTGTGTCTTGATAGTTTGACAAAAATGTTTCACTCAGATGTCTGTAAAATTAAAATACTCTAACAAAGTTCTGCAATTTTTGGCAGTCTTTGGGGAAATGGCATTCCATGCTAGAAAAACAAATGTGAGCTGTTAGTTACCATCCGAACACATATGGGGGAGAATGTTCAAATTAAAACGAGTTAAGATCACAGTAGGTTAAAAATAAGAGTCATCAATCACCTTAGAAAGAGCAGAACCATTATTTCTGGTGGAGAAGTGTAATGTCAGATATATGTTTCAGAATACTGCTCTGCTGGAGTAAGCAGAGTCCTGGGAAGGATTGGAATGATCCAGGTTTAACCTGAGAGCAATTCAGGGGAGTCTCGATTACAGTTTTCCTCCTTTTCAAAAAGGTTACAATGTACAGGCAAGGGAAAAGCACAAATAACTTTAAAATGTTGCAACACAAAGGCAATAAAGTTACTTTAAAGCTGTCGGGCAGATGCTACAGTGGGCTGTCCCTGCAGATTGTGCAGCGTGTGTGCTCTGCCACCCAAAGGATGCACGGAGCAAAACCTTGGACAAACGAATTTGGAATCATGATGTGGTTAGAGAGAAAATTATAGCCATTAAACCACCAGTACTTTTTAAAAGTACACACGAAACTCTGAAATGAAAAAGAATGCTTTAAAGATAGGACTGCCATAGCATAAGGTACCAATATGATTTTAAGTAAAATAATGAAGCGTCCTTACAAAAATAACTGGTTCTTCTGGTGAAATGTGCACCTTCAGATGTGAAATGGTGAAGCACGAAGTAGTGGAGCTCATTTGGGTTAAGCAACTGTTAGAGAGCAGGATGGATCACATTTTAACACATCATAACACTTAATTATAGAATACAATTAAGTTATCCTGGTAATAATTTAAGGGCATAAATTAGATAATATTATTGTATTCTGAAATAGTAACACTTTTCCATACAGTCTACACCAGGAAGTCACTTGTGTCAGATTTGATTTTTATTTTAATAATGATTCACATTTTTCTTCTCATTTATTCCTTTGTTTTCATACTAAGTAATAACTGATGCTGATATATTAACAGTTCTAAACATGTATAAAATACTTTTATTGTCTCTACTTTTGTCTGCAATCTTATCCTCTTTATGCTTTAATTCAGTCTTGACGCATCTTCTTGAGAAACTCTTTCCTGTCTTTTTCTTTTGGCCACTCCAACCCCACTCAAGCTGATGGTTTCTGTGCTGAGTCTGAAAACAGCACTGGTGCATTTGATTATAGGAAAGGGGTTTCTGAGTCTGAGTTACCTTGCAGAGAACAATTTACATGTACTCAGGGAGTTTTCAGTTTACTGTATTTGTTTGCAATGTGTCAGATTTAAAGATTCTGTAGGTCTACAGATGATACCACGGTGTACTGCAAAACAGATAAGAAGTGACTGCCCTCAATCAGCAAAAAGATTTGGTAAGTTAAAAAAAAGTCCAAAGCACAGTCCTTGGGTTGTTTTTTTTTTTCTCCTTAGTTCCTAACTTCATTAAAAACATCCAAAAATTAAAACATTATGCACTACAATTTGGAAGTGTGTGGCTGATATAACCTGATACTATGATCAGCCTTTCAGCTTTTCTTTTCTTTCCTCTATTAAATTATAGTGAGTGAAATTAATACAATTTTCTTAGAGTTTCTTCCCTCCCTTAATGGATACCAGCTAAAGGCATATTCAAAAGGCCTTAATGTAAAAACATCACCCTTCTTCAAAAAGCTGGCCAGGAAAGGAATCTTGGAATACAGACAATAAGCTCATTTCTTTTTCTAACTCAATCATTTCATTTCTTGGCCTGGACATTAGAGCATACATTCCCTCACTTAATTCCCTCATATTTTTTCTCATTATGCTAGAAATTAATGAGTCTATTGATTAGTACAGTTTCTCTGTATTCCCATAATAAAATACATTTCAAAATTTTATTTATGGGACAGAAATATGGTTTAATATAAAGACAAATGATTGTATATGCATTTCTGAAAATGTATGGAATATTTTGTAATTTTTTTTTTCCAGCTCTGATGCTCAAAATATTATCTATGATCTATAAGATGGTGCAGAGCAACACTTATGCAACTAAAAGGTAATGGGCACAATTTCTGCAATTTCAAATAAAGCTGTGGTTTAAGTATGTTTTTGTGAAAATCAACCTACAGGATGCAAACCTGTAGGATTCCTGTACATAGAATGCTTTAGTTTTATCTGGTTAACCATGCTCTTTATAAAATTCTCATAAGCCTGCAGCTGTGTCAGTATTATAATTACAAATATAATATTTTGTCTTGATAGAGATATATATTATTCAGATACTCTACTGTTTGGTAGCCAAAGTGTTGTGGACCAAATAATCAATGACATTTCTTGCATGCTTAAGATACCTCGGAGAAGTCTGCATGTAGTAAGTGGCTTCTTTTCAATGTTTTTGACATTATTTCCAGATCCTATTAAACTGATCAAACTGAATTAAACTGATTAAACTCAAAGGGGAAATATCACAAAAAGTTATCAGCTGGAATTAAACAGTTAAAATAAATTGTCTCATTGGTGCTAATGAAACCGAGTTACGGTTTATTGTGCCACTCCAAAGGTTTCTTTCTTCACAGAAAATTCATAGGGTTTGCTTTTTCCAAAGGGTTTGGGACAAACTGCCAGCTAAAATCGCAGGGGTTGTTATCATCTAGTGAAGGCAGTGCTCAAACTTCAGAGTGCAAGACACCTGTTCAGCAGTTTGTACTCAAATGAATGGCTAACTTGGGGGTTAAATGAAAACTTAAAGTGCATCAGAAGTGTAACAACCTGTCAAATTTACTTGTATCTCATGTCTTACAAGTGTTCCCTTGTATCTAAAATTACTTATTTAAGTAAGGCTTTATGTCCATGAGGACAAAACCTTGCTTAGTTTTTAAAAGGCTGAGGGCAGTGAATCACTGCTTAGTACCAGTCAGAATTCTTTTCAGAGATTTCTTGCTTTGTCTGTGCAATATAGTAACTCCCCATTTACTCTATACAACTTACTATTTTTTCCAGCTGTCTACAACTAAAGGTTTTGTTGCTGGTAATTTAAGTTACACTGAGGAGGATGGTACAAAAGTGAATTGTACCTGCAGTGCAACAGTATGTATTATAAACCACAAACAGCGATCCACAGCATCTGCCTGTACATGATATCCTGCACTTGTTGTAGCTCAGGTTACAGTGTACATTTATCACACAAACCTCTGCTTGTGGCAAATTGAGGCATTACAACCTGGGTGAATAAAACAGGTGAAAATATTGCTTAACTGTATTGTAACTCTGAAGCTCAGCTCTAGACTCACCAGGAATAAATCTTTGAATATGGTTTTTAGCACTACCTTCTGCCATGGCAGCCTTGCAGAGGAAGGTGTATGTATTATATATCTTAGGCTTTTTATTACAGTGTTCTGTCAAATGAGTGCTCTTGAACCAAAGAGTCCTGGGCACTCTGAACATACAGCATTTCTGTCACAATAGATTGAATTCTAGCAGAGTGAGAAAACAAGTCAAGAGTGATTTAAGGAGACGAGATTCAACTGGCCTAATCCTGAAAGATTTTCTGCAGCAGTGCAGAGTATGAAAGCAGGAATAGAACTCAGACTTGCTGACTACTGTCACAATTTTCTGAAAAATGTGTCCATTGTAAGCCTTATTTAGTCATTTCAATATTGAAAGGTAACCTTATCTGCCCATTACACTTTGTTTGTAAGCATAAAGTCTCCTGTTACTGATCTCCATATTTTTATTTGCTGAGCGGTTCCACCCTGGCACTGGGGGTGATTTACAGTCAGGAGTTAAAACAGACCACACACTTCCATATATACATTCTCTTTGACCAAGTTCTTCCCCCAGTTCCTGTTTTCTCATCCATATGCTTGTCAGATTGAGCCAATCCTAATTGGAGATGTAAAGTAAACATTACTATGTCTTCAAGTTGTTGCTTCAAAATACTCATAAAATCAGGTTATAGGTCAGTAAAAGAAAAGATTTAATGGTCTTCCAAAAAGAATGTTTAAATGTTTTAAGTCTGTATTAAATTTGCAATCTTCACACCAAGCAGACTTTTTTTTCTGGCTAAAACATAAAACATTAATCAGGATATTATTATCTCCATCATGCCCATATGATGAACAATTCTCTGCAACAGAGGCACAAAAACTTTCAAAAAGCATCTTGTTATGACAGGAGGACTCCTAGACCACTACACAATAGTGCACATGAATGGTTGAATACACTTGTAAAGAGGTGAAAATGTCAGAAGTGATCTTGCACATAGAGGAGGAATGGTTGTTTCAGGATGAAATCGTGTCCTTCATTACCTAATGTTGTTATTTTAAAGTATATCATTTTCTCTATTTAAAATGATTAATCTCATTTTTGTTGTTTTAGGCAGTCACTGTGCCATCTAATGTTCAAGGAATTAAAAGTATCCTTTGAGCAAGAACTCTAATCATAGACAGAAAAAAATAAAGTAAAAACAAGGAATATTCCAAGTTAAACAACGTTCCAGTAATTTTTGCTTTCCTTGTTGGCTCTGAAATTGAGTCATGATCACTGCTCTTGGCTCCAGAACAGGTATTTTAGAGCAGTTGGTTTTAATTGATTGGTGTGATGGATCATTTTACAAGCAGCTAGCCTTAACACAAAAGATTTAACCTCACATGCCAAATTTATATTAATTGTAGAAAAAGATGCAACTTTTCAGAGACTCCTGGATGATGACTTCTTCAATAAAGTGTCCCCATGTATCATGATCACGGTATGCATCTTGCATTTCATATCCTCCAGCTACACCTAATTTAAGGAACGCTTTAGCATCGTAGAGCTGCTCAAACTTGGGCAAAAGGCCATAATAGAATTAATATGAAACATATTTAACAATCATTTCTTAAATTTAATTACCCTCATAGAAATACAAAATACATTCTAAAGACTTATTTCCTCCAAACATCTCGTTAGAGCTTGGTAGCTTATCAGCTTCCTGTACTGCTGCAAAGTTGCTGCTCAGTCTCAGAAAGGCTCAGCTGTTGAGTGACCTTTTGTCCTTCAGGACCCGAGATTTTGCAAACCCAAATGAAGCAGAATTTGGTTGATTTTGGATTGTACTGAAAGAGCTGTGGAGCCAGGGGAATTAACAGGAATGTGTAAATGAAATATGCATACAATGAGGAAAAAACATTTCCCCATTTCTGAGATAAGCACTTCTATGCCACAAATGGTCCAGCTTCAGTCAGTCATAGCAAGAACTTGTTTTATGTTGTTCCATCAGTGACATAAATATTGTTTTAAGATAAAAAAGTGGCCTTCTTACACCAGCCTATGCAGACACCAGGGTACATCTATCCATCAACTCCCAGACCTTATAAATTAACCCCTTGAACAGAGGAATGTCTGATGCTTCTGCAGTGCCCACAATCCAGAACACTTGCCCAGCTGCTCCCAGCCTGGCCCTCCCTCTGCACAAAGCCAAAATAGGAGCATAGAACTTTCCCTGCCAAACAGCTGCTGGACAAACGTTTCTGCCAGCATTTTGTTTGTTTGCTTGCTTTTAAATGGCAAATGTAAACACATATGTAGCCAGATGTTGTTTCAGTTAATTTAAAACCATCTGCTTTTCTTTTATTTCTTTAGGGAAGAGGCATACCAGATCTTAACACACGACTTTTGGTCAGGAAGCTGTGGGATTCTTTTCAAATTCCTATTTTCACCCTTATGGATGCAGATCCACATGGTAAATCTGTGGAGGTTCAAAGGCATAAAAGGAAAGCAAAATTGGTTTAGAATGTCCTTTCTCACTCTTATGGGAAGGTTCTGAGAGCTCAGAAATCCAACACAATCAGAAGGTGATGTATCTACACTGATCCCACCTGAAATTAGGGAGATTACTGCAAAGTGAGAAGCAGCTGCTCAAAGAAATAATATTAAGAGATATGAATTACACAGGATAAAGAAAGACATTTTTAATATTAGACGTGGGACAATGTGTAAAAGAGCTGATTATCCTTGGGGTTGAATTGACTACACACAGACAGCGTGAAACATTTAACAATATGAAGGTGACATGCTGAAATTCTGACTGTTTTGACATAATCTAAAAATATATGTAAACCATAAGAGCCTCACTAATCATAAAGCCATAACTGTTGTGCCATAAAACTGAATTTTTAAACAGTCTCCTTAAACATGCCCATTGTGCAGACAAACAGACACTTGACTTTTGCTATTCTGCAACCCAGGTGTAGAAATAATGTGCGTCTACAAATATGGATCTGTGGTGAGTACATTTTTTCCCCTTCAAATATGTTGTTTTGTAGCCCAGCCTGGAAGCTGGAATGCATGAAATGCTACAGCCTTTGTTAGAATGGGTACTGCCTTTTAACATTTTGTTTCAACACAAAGAGATGATTTTCAGGCCTGGTGTGTCGGCAGAAACAGCTTCATCCTGCAACAAAAAAAAACTGGATAGTAATGCCAGGGGCTTCATTTAACTACATTTCACAGTTTTTCTCTGCTGCATAGGCGGTTTTCAGACAGTCCAGATAGAAAAGGGTTCACCATTGGACTTTGTTTCTGCCTTAGAAGAGGAATGAAGGAGGAGGACCTAATTGTGAGATGGGTGATTTACCACAAAATCATGTTATGTTGGTAAAGCATTTGTTCTGGAGTGAGAATTTGCTTAGGGATACTTGTGTTAGTGTGGAACATTATGGAAGAAGAAGCAAGAGGAACAAGAAAGTGTTATCACTTTGTACAGACAAGGTATGGAAACACAATAAGGAAGGCAGGCAGATACAGGTGAAGGCAGAGGGCAGGAGCAGATGGATGAACTGCTCAGTAGAGAAACGGAAGAAGATCATCCCAAGTTAAACTAAAGACCATTGAATGTTATAGCTGACCTTTCTTATTTTAGTCCATGTCCTTTGAGGCCCATCATCTCACCGTTCCCTCTATCAAGTGGCTTGGTCTCCTTCCATCTGATCTCAAGAGGTGAGTTATTTCCCCAAAAGAAACACAAGTATCATTCTGCTTCATAGACAGGAAATGCAGTCTGATTTACTGCACAAAAATCCATTTAAATCCGTCATTCTTTTCACACATTATTTTGGCTTAATATAAAGAAATAAGTAGCACAAATATATTTTTAAGTGTGAGTAAATGTAAGAATTTTATTTTCTAGAGAAATTAAACATATGCAAAGATGCCCTGATTCCATTTACAAAGCAAGATGAAAATAAGTTAGCAAGTATTCAAAAGAGACCTTACATTGCTTGTCAGCCACTGTGGAAAAAAGAGGTGTGTATAAACCTGCTGTTTTCTGTTGCTTACTCCCCACAGGACAAATCCTATGTCTGAAAACCTCTTAGGATAGCAGAACCAGTCAGATCTTGTAGCCCTAAAAGAAGGCAAGATTGAGAAAGCCCACGCCCTGGGATGTCTCTCTGAACCATTTTATAGTTCTCCATGCACATACAAAGAGTGGAATTTTCTTATTTAACTTCCAACACATTTTAATTTTTCCTCTTTTTTCTCTCTTTTAGCTGGAAATTATGGCAGCATCTAAACTGAAGGCAGAAATTCAAGTTTTAACTTCTCTCTCATCAGATTACCTGTCCAGAGTCTATTTACCAAACAAACTGCAGTTTGGTGGATGGCTATGAATGTTGTTCTGCAAATGAAATGTTTTTCTATATATAGATTTATTTTCACTGCACTTAAGAAAAAAAAAGTGCAGAGACAGAGGAGTATCTGTCAGTTTCTTGATTAGTTTCTTTATCACTGTACCTAGAGTATAATTTTCTCTTTTTCTTTGTTCAAACTATAAGAGTAATTATGATTTTTGCAGAATAGTCCTACTTCCATTCTGTGGTTTCTGCTGTGAAACAGTGCCAAATGCAATGGTACACACAGAAAAGATAATGAAATATGTTCTTTCTGGCCAGAAAAACGTGAAGTTCGAAAATATATCCAGGAATTGTTTTGCCTTCTGTCTTAAAGCACAAGATGATGCTTTTCATTTTTGAAGGGAGTGAAAGACTCTGTTAAGAATTTATTGCACGTGCCTCGTTTTGGAATTTTTTTTAGGTACAGCATTGTGAGGTTTTGTAAATTAAGACCTAAAAGCCAGAAATAATTCCTTACTGCATATCTCAAGCGGCTATAAATCTTCCAGCAATCAAATTACAATTTGTCTTCAATGAAAAAAATAAGCAGATGTTTGTGATTAAGAATTTAATAAACAATCCTGTTAACAATGCACATCATAACAGAATCCCTTGTTCATTTTATTTATTTAAAACTCTAAACACTAAAGAAGAGAAGCAGAAAACTGTGGAAATTAAAGCATGCAATAATTTTTATGCGAGGGAGCCAGATTGACACTATAGAAAATACCTCCAAAATGGATCTCTACAGTCATTAGCATGGATATTACAGACGATATTTTCAGTAGGTTTATCTAGCTGGGCTTTTTAATGGCTGTTCCATCAGTCTTAAACTCGAATGAAATGTCCTTTTTATTTACTGTACAGCGGCAGAGTTACAACTGAGTAGTGATGGCCGGTGTCCGGGTGTCCAGGCACTGTAATCCCAGGGAACACAGGGCTGGTCCAGCAGCAGCTGTACCACAGGAGGGTCAGGTCACCTGCGGCTCAGGGACACCCCAAAAAAACCACCCAACTCGCAACGACTCCAGCAGCTCTGAGAAAGAAAAGAACCTTTATCCTTTTGCTCTGACGGGAGGGGAAGGGACAGCACCCAGCCGGACCGTCCGGCCCACCCGGCCCCGCCCGCCCAGGGCGCAGCCGCGGCCCCGCCCCGCGGCGCGTGCGCAGGAGGCGCGGCC
>VZTH01000733.1:102551-121829 GCA_013397815.1 Aleadryas rufinucha
TATTTTGTTTGGTATGTTTGTATATCCCTGGGTGCCTCCCGGGGACGTGGTGGTGTGGTGGCTGCGGTGAGACGCTTGAGGGCCTTGCAGGACTCAACCTTTTACTCTTTCGCAGGGCAAGGATGAGTCTGTTCGGATCAACGTCGGGGTTTGGTACCGGAGGTACCAGCATGTTCGGCAGCACCACAGCAGATAACCACAACCCGATGAAGGTACGTGTGCCAGCCCCTGTGCTGCTGGGTGTGTTCATGTATCACAGCAGGACCCACTGGTTTATTCTATAGAAGTAATAAAAGCTCAGTTCACAGTTTTCAAATGTGGCAAATTGTGTTCTGTCTCCTGTCCTTTATAGGATATTGAAGTTACATCTCCACCTGATGACAGCATATCTTGTTTAGCATTTAGTCCACCAACGCTGCCGGGTAATTTCCTCATTGCAGGATCATGGGCAAATGATGTAAGTACTTTCAGTTAGACATGCAGATGAATAAAGTGCCTAAACTGCAGAATGGGATCCTAAAAGCTTGTGCAGGGCACCTGAAAACCTACCTAACTTGTTGAAGAACTGCAAAATTTATGTCTGGTACCAAGGCACTAAGTTTGACGTAGTTGATAAATCATCTACATTGACAGCGCAAACCCAAAAAGATTAAGTTCTTGATTAAGCTATCATATTGATTAAGTTATCTCAAGTTTTTTTGGTTTGAAGGATGACATCCCAGCTGGCTCAGGCAGGGTGGGAAGACAAATGTGGGCATGTTTTCTAACTGTTGTGTTCTGCCAAGCTGGGTGTTAAGGGTTCTCCCGGACAGTGTGGTGAGGGGTTACAGGTTTGCAGGGTACTCTTGAGGTGGAAATTGAAGTTGTGGGGTTGAGTTTTGGCTCTACGGGTAAAAGGAACATAGGCAGAGAAAATAAGGTTTTACTAGTTCTGAAAAAACCCCAGACTTTGGTGTTTCTAACCATACTTTTTGTTGGATTAACTAAGTCTTTTTAAGTTGCTGTTAATATGTTAAATCTGCGTTTGCTTCTCCTGTTACAGGTTCGCTGCTGGGAGGTTCAGGATAACGGACAGACAATTCCAAAGGCTCAGCAGATGCACACAGGGCCCGTACTAGATGCCTGCTGGAGTGATGTATGTTCTTATTTAAAAACAAATGTACTTTTTGTACCAAAAGTCTAAATAAATTGGTGTGTGGTTTGCAGGCAGATGAGTGTCACATGTAGCTGCAGCCCATGGTTATTGTACAGACTTAAATTGCTGTACGTGTGTGCTAAGTGTGTCCTAATGGGATGCGCTGGCATGGATCTAAGAAGGCTAAAAGTGAGTTTAAAAGTGTTTAGGAGTGTATTAAAAAGCTAGATAAAAGCCAGCACCATTTGTTATTTTATGACATAGTCATAAATAAATTTGATTTTATGTTTCTTCTTTGTCTTGCAATCCCTGTACGTGTTACATTGATGTTACACTGTTACTGGAAGAGAATGAGACTTGACTGTTGTCCAGTAGAGCCAGTTAATCTCTTGGGTTTATTCTTGTTTCTTAGGATGGGAGTAAAGTTTTTACTGCTTCCTGTGATAAAACTGCCAAAATGTGGGATCTCAACAGTAATCAGGCAATTCAGATTGCACAGGTAAGTAAAGCCCAAAGTACTAAATGTTTTTTTTTTTCTTTTTTTATTCAAAACTACCTTTCTAATTTTTGTATTTTTGAGATAGTGAAGTGCACCTGAACAGGTGATCAAAGTGATTTAAAACCCTTGTGCACCTGTTTTCTCTATTTTACTTAAGAGAGTTCTTTCCACTGCTGCAGTAATCTCACCAAGTCACTCTGCTGCATTAGAGGGGAAGACAATTTTAAGGAGTCATTCAATTCACAAATACGAGCTTCCTGCTGCAACAAAAACAGGGATTACAGTTTACATTCTCAAATGAGAAGTTAATGTCTGTTTGTAGAATATGTAATTATGGTGATTAAAATTAGTTACCAGTTATAATTTAAGAAGAGTTAATCCCTTTAATGATTGCTTCTTGTATGTGTTTGTCCTTCCTTTCTTCAGCATGATGCTCCTGTGAAGACCATCCATTGGATTAAAGCACCAAATTACAGCTGTGTGATGACAGGAAGCTGGGATAAAACTTTGAAGGTATGATTTTTACCTGAACAAATGGATACAAAGTGTGCTAGTAGTCTGTGTATAAAAATATTTATGTGAAGTGAAAATATTAATTATTAGGCTCTAATAATTAATGAATAGCTTCACTTCAGAGAGTTGCACTACTTGGTGCCAGTTACATTCTCTCTCCTGTAGTAATTGTAAGTGTATCCTGAGCTCCAAGTGTAAGTTTGTTTATTTCTCTGTTCCCATCAGTTCTGGGATACCCGTTCCCCAACACCTATGATGACCCTGCAGCTCCCTGAAAGATGTTACTGTGCAGATGTGGTAAGTCAGGATATGTGGTAAACTGGTGCCAGCTGGATAACTGGGAGCAGGAATGAGTTTTGGGGGGCTTCTGTAGGACAGTACTTGAATACTGTTAGTGTTTGATCTTTGTGTGATTGTAGTTGTAGAACATAATCTGATCTTCTTGATCACGCCCTGGAAAATGGGGATTTTCATTATACAAAACACACTTAGTGTCCTTTAAACATCACAAAAATCAGCACGAGGACTGAGCTACCCTTAGTTCTGGACAAGTTTGTAAACCACCATTGCACTTCACACTGCAAGAGTCAGCTCGTAATTAGAAGATTTTTGGTGTGTTTAATTTCTCAGAGGTAGGGAAAAACTGACTCATGTTTGAAATGTGAGTAAATGAACTTTGTTCTTTATCTGCTTCCTAATTCCCTCCCTGTCATTCCTTTAAGTTCTTCAGGATGTTGTGCCATGCAATTAACACAAGTGTCTGTCTTCCAACCTGTTGTACAACCTTCTCCAGGTTCATCCTATGGCAGCTGTGGCCACTGCAGAAAGGGGTTTGATAGTTTATCAGTTAGAGAACCAGCCTTCTGAATTTAGAAGAATAGAATCTCCTCTTAAACACCAGGTAAATAATAATGTTTATTGTGAGTGTATTTATACAGATTGTTGACATTTTGCAGTGTTTCAACCCCAAGTTATCTGAGCATGGCAATGACCTGGTTTGTCATTGACCATTGCCTGATCTTCACAAGGATTTGGAAATTTAAATACTATTGCCCAAATTCTCAACGGAATTTGAGCTATCTCTTGACCTTGTTAGTGGTTTTGCTTTACCTTGCACTGATGTCTGGGATGTTGTGTGTCCCTGCAGAAAAGATGTCTCTTTCTAAAACTCCTTTGTATCTTTCTCAAATTCAGCATCGCTGTGTTGCTATTTTCAAAGACAAAGTGAACAAACCAACTGGATTTGCCCTTGGAAGTATTGAAGGGAGAGTAGCTATTCATTATATCAACCCCCCAAATCCGTAAGTATTTAATGAAACATCCCCTCTTAATTGCTCAGTTCACAATGATGAAAGTAAAAAGGCTTTTTTAAAAAAAAAAATTTTATTTCCTTCCCAGTGCAAAAGATAATTTCACTTTTAAATGCCATCGCTCCAATGGAACAAACACATCAGCACCTCAGGACATCTATGCTGTGAGTTTCCAACATGTACCATCTATCACATGTACACTGTACACTCCTAATGTAAAATTGGCTCTGAATTGTTTGTTCTCCTTGACCTTTTGTCTTGCCTAAAGTTGTCTTAGACACGTTTAAAGACCTGTCATAGTCATAAGAGGAAATTCAAATTTTTATACTTCCCATAAAACAAGCACTAGATCAGCCTTTCGTTGAATCTTCTTGTCAACAAGTGGAGTTGACACTTGTTAATTTTGCAGATATTGAAACAATAGTTGTGTAATGGCATTATGCATTGAATTATTAGGTACTAGGCAAAAGAAATGGTGCTTTTCTTGTTGCTTTGGTGGTTTTCCTTCGGTTGTTTTTTGGGCTTTTTCTCCAAAAATATATCTGAAAATATTTTAAAAAATTAAGACTTGTATCCAGTTGAAATTTTGTGTACTTACTCTTGTAGGCTTCAGCACATGTGCTGTGAGTGTTGCCATCACCTGTTGCTGTGTGTGGTGTTTCACATGCTGTTCTGTATGGTTGTGCAGGTCAATGGGATAGCATTCCACCCTGTCCATGGTACTCTGGCCACAGTAGGGTCCGATGGGAGATTCAGCTTCTGGGATAAAGATGCACGGACAAAGCTAAAAACCTCAGAGCAACTGGACCAGCCAATATCTGCTTGTTGTTTCAACCACAATGGCAATATATTTGCTTATGCTTCCAGCTATGATTGGTCAAAGGTAAGAAAGGTTTAGGCTCGTGTTTATACTTGCAGTTGACAGCTAAGACTCTGTCTCTTATGAGGGTTTTGCTGTTCTTTATAAATAGCAGCTGAATCTTTCTAAGAAAACTTAGAATGGCCATTTTGGCCTCCTGATGAAGTATAACACTGAAGCTGTGACTTGGTGCTGTTTTAGCTTCAGCTGGACAAGATTGCTAAATGATGCTGGTTTGCAAATGGGGATGAGCAAAATGTAAATTCCCTGATTCAGAGGTTGCTGTGGTTGCTCACACACGTTGTGCCGTGGGCAGTGTCACAGGGCAGTGTGGCACCCTAACAGCTTCCCACAGAGCTGGTGAAATGCACATCTCTGCTGCTTGTGCAGGAAAAAAAGCTGTGACTGACTGTAAACACCCCAGAGTTTGAATGCCCTGTATTAAATTTTCACTGTCACTCAGTGAGCCTTTTGATGCTGCTTGTTTAGGTGTTTCTCTTCCAGACTTAACAATACAGATGCAGCAGAACCACAGCAAACCATAATCTGTGGGAAATCAATACTTCCTAATAGTTTAAGAAAGAAGGGCAGCAAGGTTGAAATGTAGCTAATTTTCATGGAGGATAATGCTCCCTGTGGCTTTGGTGAAATGAAGGCAGAAATCACATAGATTAACTGATTGCACATCACATAGATTAACTGATTGCACGTCACAAAGGGCAAAATTTTAATTCACTGCATTGTATTTAGTCCTCTGCCCAAAGTATTTGTTGGTGCCAGGGCAGAGGAATTCTTCAGTTCTAATGCTTGGGTAGATTGCAGTGGTATCTTTCAGATCTGTGAACCAATATTAAGTAGTAAAATCAGTTGATGCTAAGTACTAACCTTCCTTCCCAGAACCATTTCTTGTCCGTAGCGTTGGTAATTTCCACCTTGCATGTTGGGCTTCAGTAGCTTTATTAGTGTTTACTCTCCCTGATTTGGATACTTGGGTATTAATTTGGTGATGTGTATGCAAATGTATGAATATGCAAAATAGGACATTTGCATATACAGCTGGGGAACAGAAAGCTCTGCAGTTGCCTGTAGAACTTGGGCTTCACTTTGAAGAAATGTGATCTTATGTCATTTAAAAGATAAAAAATATAAAGTGAAGCTGGGTGGCCAGTAAAGGTTTAGTTTCTTCTCTGCCTAGAATGACATTTGAAAGAAATCATATTGAGTTCTTAGGCTGCATCTGTAAAGTAGAACTTAGAGATATGTGGTTATTTTTTTTATTAAAAATATTTTGTACTTTAAAAATGGATAAAAGTCTCTTAAATTTTACTTTATATGTATAGTTCTTGTAATTGCTTGTTAAAATGAGCTGTTTCTAATCCACCAGTGTGGGCCAATATCTGGTCTTAAAGGCTTTAAGAGTAAATCTTAATAACCCAAACTAATGGAATATTCATATTCTTACATTTTACGTAATGCTGATATTTCTTCTTTGAAGAGAGTAAATGTAGATGATTTTTGTCTTTAGGGTCATGAATTCTATAATCCACAGAAGAAAAACTACATTTTTCTGCGAAATGCAGCAGAAGAGCTGAAGCCCAGGAATAAGAAGTAGTGAGTCTGACTTGAGCTCCTCTACTTGTTCTGCTCTTCTGCCATTTGTGCCCTGTTGCACCATGGTTCAGTCAGCTTTGGATCACAAACATTTAGCAGGAACTGTAAAAATTACACTAAATGTATTCTGACTTGCTGGAGAACATTTTCCAAATTAGATGCTCTGGTGTGTGTAAGAAAGAGGGGCTTGTATTGACATGACTTAACCACTCTCTGTTCCACAGCAATAATGAAATTGCAGCAAAATCAACATCTGGGGTGGATATTCCTGCTTTGAAGTGCAACCATTTGTATCTATGGATTTATTTTGTTAGTACTACATTAAAATATGTTCATGGTAATAGTTCTGGAGAAGTTGTATAAATACTGTATTTTTTGTAAGTACTTGGAGAATCACCAGTAATTTTTCTCAAAGGAGGCTTGTTTTCATTATTAATAATTCAGGGGTTCTTTCATTGCTTTCTGGTTTCTGAAATGGAAGCATTGTCTGCTGTATGCCAGGAAGAAATGCCTTGCAAATAGTTTTCCCTCCTTTGTAGATGATTAGGAAGGTATGTAAGGGGCCAGCAGCAGTGACAGAAACTCAAGACAGAAGATGGGCCCAGTGCGAAGTTGAGATTTTTCTGACATTTCCTGCAGTGGACGTGACTTTTGAGCAAACTGCTTTTTCTAGTTCAAAGGAGAAGTTGCAGTGGTGCCAAGTGGTGAAATAGCTCAGTGACACAGAGTTCAGGAACAGGAGCAAACCTTTAAAGGTTTTATTCATGACCAAACCAATGTGTGCAAAATCCCTTTGACTTAAACTGCTTTGAAGCTGACACCTTTTAGAGTTAAAAGTTGGGTTTTTTCATCTCTCTTAACATGGTTTTGTCCTGTAACAGGGTGTTCAGGACTGAAAAAAATACTCATTTTTGTATTAACTAGAAAGTAGTGCTGGGGAGCTTCACCCTGATCAAAAATGCTGTGAAACAAAATGAGTGGGTCTCTTTCTGACTTGAATCTACCACTGTTTACTTTTAACTAGCCAGTTGTATACATGCCAAAGTTTTCTTTTTGGAAGTGAATGCTTATTATTATTCCTGTCTATCTGTTGTTTGTTTGATAATGACTGAATAAAAAGGCGAGGGGGGGAGCATGTATAGAAATACATGTCACATTGTACAAATCCTCTGTAAAACTGTTATGGTTTAATGCTGATGGTTACGGATTCATGCTACATTTCAAATAAAATTTTTACTAAATGCTTTTTTATATTCAAAAGTTCTGTTACAATAATGTGGGCAAGGTAATGTGCTTCACTTTTAAGAGTCCTTTCACTGTAATTCAGAGACATTTAATGAAAGTCCTTTTCCTCCAGCTGCTTCAGCTGGGAATCCAATGCATTTTCCAACTGCTGTTTCACTATGAATGATTCCTGTGGGTTTGCCTCAAAGAATTGGGAGAACTGGTGTGAAAGGCCTTTTGATTTGTGAGAATGAATCAAGTTCACTGCTATTTCAGCAGCCAAATACCTGACAGTGTGAGTACAAGTGAATCACAGACTCTTCAAACTCTCTCCAGCCCACTGTCCTTTCACTCCAGACTCTTCCCTGTGTTCATGAGTTTTTTGCTGGATGGGTATTTCTTGTTTGATGTATAGGAAAGTCCTTGAAATGCACCCAACTCTGCTTTGTTGAGGGATGATATTTTTCTGTTTTATTTCTCAAGATAGTTTTTTTTTCCTGCTACCTCTGTGTTTTACATAGTTTTAGATTTCACATTCACGCACTGTTTGTTTTCTTCAAGGTAGGAAAGAGTTCCCAGCACTTACATCAGTAGCTGGTCATTTGCTCAAACATTTCTTTGGTTTCTGTTGATTTTTTTCCCTAAGGTTGTGATTGTTATGCAGCAATCTTTGGTTGTTAGCACATTTTTCCAGACTTCCCAGTCAGCTGAATGCCACCAAACAACTGCAGGCTCAAGATGAAGTGGATGTGATCACAGATGTGTGCAGAACTCCCACTGGTGTAAACAGGGAAGAATGGAATGTGTCATTGGTTCTTGCTTAAAAAAAGCCCTCGTTTTGTTTAAATACTTAACAATGTGAATGAGAGAAAATAGATGAGTTCAGCAGGTACATTTCTCTGGGATCCCACGGAGTCTCACCTACTTCAGTGGACACTGAGGCCAGTGCTGGTGAGTCTTGTTTCATAACACATTGTGTGTTAACATGTTGAGTACTTACTCTGCTGGACTCAATTTCTCTGTCAGTGAGGCTTCAGAATTATTTAGTCATCACTTGCTACTTGTTTAGACTAATTTTAGAAGAGCATAGTTTCCATTATGTTGCTGTGCACATTGGATGTGTTCAGCTGGGAGGAGAGTCAGGCTTTGAACTGAATTGTTTTCCATTACCCAAGTTAAGAGAACACATTTCAATTTACTCTTCCCTGGAACTATTGTGAGGTGCTGTTGTAAAGTACACACAGCTGTATCCCTTCAAGCATCAAAAACAAGTGAGAGTTTATTCACACCCTTTCAAGTGTTAGTGCATTTCTGGAGATGTATTAACTTGCTGTTCTATGGCAGTAACCTGTCCAAAAAAACTGAGTGAACAATGTCAGATTCTAACATACCCAAAGCTAACCATGGGAATGCTTGATTTATAAAATAACTTCTTTAGTTTTCAGAAAGTTCGCTGTCAATGTGTTTTATTGCAGGAAAATAATCTTTGGCATAAAGAGCAGCCCAGTTAAACCCCTCAAAATGGGAACATTTTACAACATTTTCACGTGAGTTTCCTGCTGCTGCTCTCACGTGTCAGTGGTTTTGCACATTGGTTTAATGAAATGTACTTCAGAAAACGAAGTAATTGGCAAAGTTTGTCTGCTAAAGCCTTTCACAGATGAAACAAGACATGTTTGCACAATGGCAGGCAGGCAGAATATTGATTTACCATCTGTCACAGGAAATGCAATCCTGAATTGGTGAGTACTCCAGCTTGGCTCCTAGGCCAAGAAAACTGGTCACTGAGTTCTGCAGAGAGGTGTGGATTTGAGATCGAGCTGGGATTAGGTGTGTGTGGGATATTTCAATAAAACTATTGCTTAGGCCTGGCTCAATTCAATGGTGAAGAAGTGCTGTTTGCAGATGAGGTGTCTGGGCAGCTGCCCATAGTGAGGAATTGTGTGGAATTGTGTCAAATCACTACCACGAGGTTTTACACACAGCCTTCTTTGAAATGACAGAAACCATTGATTTCTAATTTATTTGCTTTTTGCAGAGATTAACCTGGGCAAAATGAAATGGCTGTTAATTTTAAAGTCTTCAGATTGGCTAAGTAAGTGTCATTTGCAGTCATTTGGGTAAGACTGATTTATTTCAAAAATCTTTGCTTCAGATTCACCGTGTAAAGCATTTCCCCTCGGCTGTTCAGCTTTACCAGCCAGGTGATGTTCATCATCTGGAGCCGCAGCACACGATAATGACTGGAACAAATTCAGAGCAGGAACAATTCCCCAATAACTTTCTCTACCCCGGCAGCTGCAGGATGCACAGGATGCTGCAGTTTGAAGCCGGTGCTGTAACTCTGCTGCGGTGCCAGGCGAGGGCAGTGCTGATGGCTCCTGAGCAGAGCTTTCCCTGCTGCACGGAGCTGGAGTGCTACAGCACGTGTGCTGGAATACGAGGTACAGCTATTTGCAAGTTACCCCAAAATACTGAGAGAACAGAAGAAAATGGCAATCATTTCTAATTTTGTGTTTCTCAGGAGTGTACCTGGTATCCATAAACATAAACCAAGTTTTAGAACAAACTGTAAGATGCTCCTTTAGCTGCTCAGAGAGACATCTGACCAAGCAGGTTATGTACTTGTTCCTCTTCTCTCACTGTCAGGCCCTGAAGGTTCTCTGAACGAAGTCAACCAAACATACTTCTTCTTCCCCTCACTGCTGGCTTCAAGATTCCTGAGCTGATGTCCTGCTGAGCTGTAACAACAATTTAGTGCTCCTTATTCTGCCAAAGACCCCTTAAAAGAACCCATCTGTCCCCTTGGTGTCAGGTGTAACAGGTGTCATTCAAAACAAAAAAAACCCAGTGATATCTGCACTGACAGAATGTTGTCTTTGCACACCTCGGGCTGTGAGTTGGGGTTGGTAGAACTGAATTTCATCCTGCAGCTGGTGTTCAAACAGCTGGAAGCCATCCATTTTTATCTCCAGGTAAGCTCGGGTTTATCCACAGCAGTGCAGGGCCCATCCTGCTCTCAGCAGCAGCACAGCCACTCCATGTGTGGAAACTGCTGCTGCTCTTCCCTTGCCAGCTCAGAATAAAGGCAGCAGCACCAGCTGGCTGGCTGTGGTGCTTTCAGCAGACGTGCTGGGACTGCCACTGTGCAGCCTGTGTTCCCAAAAACCTGCAGCAGGGAGCAATCCTCTGAGAGCAGAGCCCCTGGAGTGCACACTGGGACAGGAGCTGCAAGCAGTGTGAGCTGAGAGGGGCAGTGGCTGTTTGCACAGCCCCAGGTAGGTCTCACCTGATGCAGAATGAGGGGGTCAGGCTGGTACCTGTGCCAGTTTGATCTCGCTCCTTCCTCAGATGCAAAGCAAACTCCCAGGTGTTTGCACCATTTACCTGCTTCTGAAATGGGGATGGTGCTACATTTGGTAAAAGTAATTTGCATTTTTAGGACTTGGTTGTAAGATGAGACTGAGGCAGCACCACAAAGGGGACCACGTGCCTTGGGAGCACTTGTGCAGGGACAGAGCAATTCCAAATGTTTGTGTTGCATCAGTCCTGCAAATGCTTTTTGTTACAGTGCATAAAAGATACAATACCTGTCAACATTAGCTTTGTAAAGAGAGACCGTTTTCTTCTGTTGACTAATTATCCAGTGAATGCATTCAGTTTGAAGGGACACTTCAATAATTTAGCAGGCATGTGCCAGGTAATATAGGAGCTTTTGTCTTACTGGTGGCACAGATCTGGAATCGTGTGTAACCCAATCCCTGGCTTTATGTGCTCAAGGAAGTGTTCCTATAGCTCCTGTATCAAGTGCCACTGGAAAGCAGGCCTAGATAAGAGATTAAGGTAATGCTCTTCCCTGGGCACAGGGAAAGTTCACCCTTTGCTGCCCAGGGTGCCTTTTGCAGGCAGTAACTGCTGCATACTTGTGGGGTGTGGGTATGCTGAGATCCAACAAGGAGTTTGTTGTAGGAGCACAAAAATGCTGGAAACTGCATGTTAAACACCCAGGTCAGCTAAGCCTCTCCTTCTTGGGGGTGTATTAACAAATGCTGTGTAGTTTGGTGAGGAAGGCTTTCTGTCGTTGATGTTTCTTAAACATCATCGGTGTGCTGGACCAGACAAGGAGAGGGATAATGGTCAGTTCCTGGGAACACTGTGAAATAAAACTCAAGTAATGGATTTTTTTCACCCCTTCCCATGGTACTTCCTCACAGCTGTGCCATCTCCCAGAAAGGTGTAAGCTCAAATGTCCTTTTCTGACCCACTGCCAGCTGGTTCAATCACCTTCCTTTCCTTGCCTATAAAATGCAGCTCACTACTGATCTACAGCAAAGGGAGACTCATTTGGTTTAGAATATGCCAGGATTATTGCACTCAGTAAAGGGCAGAGATAATGCAGTAGCTCAAACTATTCTCAGATGACTAAACTGGAGTTCAAATACAATCTTTACAGCCTTTTTTTCTTTGGAAGGACAGCTGTCTGCCATGCTCCTGCTGTAAGAGTGGGATTTATAGGGAGTCAGGTATCACTTACTGACAGGTAATTGCTTTCTGCAGATACCTGACTCTTTTCCTTGGAGGTCTCCCTTTCCTAAGTGATGTTCATTCTTGGTCTGTAGCAGCAGGGTTGCAGACAGCAGCTGGTTGTTTAGGCATTAATGTTTAATTTATGGAACAGTATCTATATGGTTGTAAAGAACATCTACATTGGTGGAACACTGTCAGACTTCAAACACGAGTATGTAGCATTTCAGAAACACTTTCACTGGGCTGAAAGAGCTTTTCAAAAAACCACAGAAAGATGGCAAATGTCTATTTAAAGAGAACAGCTTAGCAAAACCTTTTTCATTGAAGCCTTCTAGCTTTTGTTCAGCCATTGGCTGCGTGATGCAGCTGGAGTCATTCTGCAGTGCTGACCTGTGTCTGTCACAATGGCTGAGGTCATCCAGTTCATCATCTGAGCACCTTTCTTTGGTGGTCCTGCAAACAGCACTAGGGAGGTGAGAGAGAGGACGATTAAACTCTCCAAACTATTCTGAATGTGGCTTGGCCCAGGGTAACATTCCCCACTGGTGACCTACGTGCTACTGCTCGCAGGCCTCCTTATGGATGGTGCTGTCACAGGCACAATTCTGGTAAGGAAAAAGAAAAATGGTTTTTTCTCTTTGTAGGCTGATGAAAATGTCCTTTGAGGTAGGACTGGCCCTGGCACCCCCAGGCTGGCAAAAGGAAAACCATACTCCAAGAAGCAGAATGGGTTTCCTGACCTAGTACTGATCCATACACTCCATTCACGAGCTTGACTTCAAAACACAGATCAACTGATCCTCCATCCTTTGTGTCCTCCTGAGAATGCATGGAAAACAGACCCTCTTTATTGTCTTGCACCTTTCTCTATTGCTTACCCACTAGCTAAAGGCGTGGTGGGCACCAACTGGGCCGTGTGATTTAGCAGGAAGTGGCCTGCCTTTGTTTCACTTGTCATGTTCAGCTGATGTCATTGTCCTGCTGCAATGTTGGGGATGTGGTGCTGCTGGTGACTGCCTGTTGAGCTGTTGATGGCTTTTCCTCATCAGCAAGGACTGCTCCAGCTGATTGGATGTGGGTGTTGGACTGTCAGGAGCCAGACTGCATTGCCCAAGTGAGCTTTGACCCTTCCAGTCAGTGATTGTGCTGCCTTGCTGTGGCACCACTGAGGTTTTTTTGTAAAAGGCCCATTTTGGACTTTTTGAGATCGTGTAGAAGCTGGAATCATCCTGCCCACATTTCAGTGCAGGTAACTGTGTTTTTCTTTTTAAATACCTTTCCAGGCTCCATGGATAAAGCCTCTGTATCCAATGCTGATGTGTTGGTTTGTTGTCTTGACATTCCAATTGTGTTTATATCCTGTTCAGTGCCACTGCAACGAATCTTTGCTGCCTGGTGTTTAAATAGAGTAGACATGGTAACCAGAAGGCTCTAAGAGTTTCAAACAAAACCTTTAATGAAGGTTAATTACCATGCCAACATTTTTTCTTTTTGTGTATGGTCCTGCACCTGGCCAGGTTCATTGTGGGCATTAAATACCTTCTAAAAGTATCACAGCTGGAAAAGTGATATCAGAGCAGATGGATTATTTATCTCATTGGATGTGATGTGACAGAAGAGTCTGTGTTAGTGAGGACTAAAATACAGCAATCTGGAGAAAAGGACCACCAGGTTAAGGAGCTGAGTCAGGGGTGAGACCTGGGTGTGCCCATGGGCAGTGGGGTGGAAACTGGGTCTGCCCCAGTGCTGTGGATGTGTTCCAGCTCTGGAGTCACTTGCCTTTTGCTGTTAGGAATATCTGTTGTGTCCATACAGCTGTTGCACATCCCAGAGCTGAGACATCTTGTTTAATGTTCTTCTGTGTCCTATTCCCTGGTTGGAGTGGGTGGACAGTTCCTGCTCAGTCTGTGCTACCAGTGTCACGTGCACTCCCATGAAAAGGTCATGAGATGTAGCCCTGGCAGCTTTGGCAGAGATTGTTAGAAGCCTTCTGGCATTTTCTTTTTTTAAATCAGAAAATACCTCTTAGTTTTAACATAACAACTCCACAAATATTTGGAAAAAAATTAAAATTATTTATGCTGTTTCAAAAGGCCTTACATTTTCTGCTTTCTTCCTTTAAAGAATATTAAATTATTTCTTGCTCATTTTAAAATGTAGTTTTATGGTTTTCAAACTTCAAAAGTATGAAGTAATAATTAATATTTTCCCAAAGTACAACATAAAACCGAAATAGCAAAAATATTTGTTTAACTATTTTGAGATGTGGTTTGCATGTTTGACTCAAATGGAATGTTTTTTCCTAAAAAACTTTTTGAGGGAGGAAAACCCTTCTGATAATGAAATCCCAGCCTGGGAGAGATGGGACAATATCTCCATTAAAGAGAGACAGATTTTCTGTGCAGGAATTCAGGAAAGGAGCAGTATCTTTATTGGAGGTTGTGTTTAGCAGGTGATGATAAGTGGTTTTATCTCCTTATCTTCCTCTCCCTTCTCCCTGTGCCCTGCCTTTCGGATTTGGGGATACCTGAGCCAGTTTCTGAAGAGACTCTTCCTCCACAACACCACCAAAGGCAAACCTGAAGAAATGGGCAGTATTTTGGCCTACATATTTAATGTTCTGCTGACATCACCTAATGCTGTCATAGCAGGAGAACATTTGCTGGGTCTCCCTTTATCTTACAGCTCCTGTTCCCCAGTGCTTACTGCCAATGGAGGAGTTGTGGTAGAAAATCTGGAGGGAAACTTCAGTCCCAGAAACCAACATGAGTTGTTTGCTTTTTCCTGTTCCTTTTCTTTTTCTAACCCTTCATCATCCCTTTCCTGCCTTCTACGAAGTAAAGAAGAAACGAAGATCAGCTAGTGAAGGGTTTCCTGGACTGGTTGCATAATTTAGTTGCAATATGAACGTCTGCACTTTTCATTAGTCACTCACTAAGAGGTCGAAGAGAGACCATCCCCAAGGTCACAGGGAAGGCAAGGGTTACCATTGCTCCAGGCCAAGACATTACAATACTGACGATGACAAAACTATTTGGCAGAGATGCCAACAATGCCAGAAAACAAGCCACCATCCTAATCAAGGGCAGTATTTTGATTGCTCAGAAAGGCAGCCCAGCTCCCTGCTGTCAGACTGTGACAATGCCCAGCTGGCAGGCCCGGGCTGATGGGCTGCATCCCCAGCCCAATGCCATTCCAGCTCCCCAGAGTGCTTTGCCAGGGCTGGGGAGAGTCTGTACACACACAGCTCCCAGGAGCTGTACCTGGATAAACAGAGAATTGGAGATGGTGCTGGACAAATTCCCCAAGGGCAGAGTTACCAGCACCAAGAAGTGCAGGTGTGACCACTTGGGGTGGCTGCAGCACATCTTCACCACTGGCCCACTGCCACACCTTTCCTTGCTGGCCTAGTCCTTCCTGGTCCCAGGGAGGTGGTTCATCCTTCCCCTGACACACTCAACTGGCACAAGGGCATGTGGAAGGAAAAGTGCCAAGCTGTGCTCTGAGAAACTCCTGGGAAAGGGTGATGGTGGCACAAAGAGCAAAGCACAGCGTTCCTGAGCTCAGACATTCTCCCTGCTGGCAGCTGCAGAGGTATGAGCAATGTGATGGCACAGCCTCTCCGTTTCCTTGGCCATGTTATGCCTTTATTTTCATCTAGACTTATATCCAAGGCTTGCAGTGCACTTCCTGTGGCAAGATCCTCCAAGCAGTTATGAGCTCTGCAATTTCTCCCCCGAGCCTCTTCCTCTTCAGGAATCTTGTTTGCAATTACCATGATTCTGTTTTTCCTTTGTCATGGCAAAGATATGCAATTTTCATTTTGTGAAGGGTCAAGTGGGAGGGCAGGAAAGTTTGGGGAAGTAGAATTAGATTTTTAATGACATTTCCTTTAGCCACACTCTCTAACACACGCTTGTGGTGCAGCAGAATTGAGCCAAGTGTCCCATTTGTTGTTCTCTCAGCCCCAGAGTTATCAATGTCCATATCCATGTTGTTTTAATGCAGGTTACTTGCACATTAAACCAGATCACTCTGTGCCCACTAGAGCTGATGGTCTGCTTGTGTGTAACCAGTGTAGCCAGCAAAAGGAAACAGGGTTCACTCAGCATCCCCAGTTTGGAATACTCAGAAGAGGAAATAGTCCTACTGGAAGATTCCTACAGAAACCAAAGCCAAAAAGCAGCCCTGATTGGGAACATCCTCTGCTCAACTATTTTGTCACAAGTGGCCCGAAGAAGAATGATTTTCATTTTTTAATTCTTGTTGCAGCAGCAGCTCTGGGTTAAGCCATGGTTATGGTGTGCTCAGGGCACCAAACCAGAAAATCTGAGACAGAGGGCCCAGATGCAGAATTTCCTGCTCTAACCTAAACCAAATGCCACTGAATGCAGCTCCCCTCAAGATCTCCCTGCTCACAGCCTCGCTGGTGGCCAGCATCCAGACTGAGCATTAGTAAAACTAACAAACCAAACAGTTCCCACAGTAAGTCCCTTGCTCTCCAGTTAACTTATTTAACTGTGGAGCTTCTAAGGGGGATGTTTCATCTGCTGTTGTTGCAATAAGCGGGTATCCATGGCAAAACCCAAGGGCACTGCCCTACAGCAATGAAGTCTTGGCTAAGCAGCAGCAGCAACTGAAAAAGGTCAGAGCTCCACAGTAGCTCTGCTCCATTTTAAAAATAAAGCCCATCAGTTTGCTAAGAAATGAAGCAGGTTCTCCAATGGCTTGTAGGTCAGACCTGGGATGTCTCAACTCTGTCCCATTCTTGTGCTCCCAAAGGTAGAACTTCCTGCCATAATTTGTTTTGCATCCTTTAGGCAGGGACCATTTCTACGTGGTTCTGTACCTGGGGAGTCTTGCAGTGCCACCTTCTCTAGAACTTTCAGTGGAATCCAGGACACTTGGTTTGGTGATGTGCAGCTGCTCCACTCCACCTCCTGGATAATGCTGCTGAAGTCCACCAGAAGGAGGCTTCGTGTGTCAGTTTTGCATAAGCCTCAAGGGATATATTAACATGTAAGTAAAGACCCAGTGAGTCCTCTTAACTGTGTTGAATTATCATAAAATTAATCTTCCCAATCTGAATGAGAATAGGATGCTCTGGATTTGCAATACAAATCCTACACATTAAGGATATGGATGGCTGTACACCTGCTGCAAAAGATGACTTTTCTCCCAGCTTCCTCACTGATGGAACAGTGTAGTTCCATTTCTTAATGACTACAAAGGACGAAATGCACCCCTACAATAGCACAGATCTGTGTTCCCCTTCTTGCTTGCAGTTTTCTCTCAGATTTGTGCTAAGCAATGTCCTGCCTTCCCAAAGGCAGCTTCATACTTTGAGATATGCCTGTCTTTGACCAGAGGAAGTTGAAATATATTCTTCTCTTCTCAGGTACTCCTATTGTTGCAGTAAAAGCACAGGGAGGTGTCAGCAAACTGGCTCTGCCAAGCTCCTGCAGCTTTGATCTGATGGCTGGATTTTATCTGCAGGTGTTTTGAGGAGGATGAGCGCTCTTCACAAGAACGGGGCGGAAAAAATAAAAGCAAATTAATTAACTTCCATGAAGTTATCCTTACTCACTTTCTCTTCCCTTTCCTGCTGCGTTTGTGGTAACAGCTCATTACAGCCCGTGTTTGCAATAGCTGCACCGTGAGACAGGAGATTTCATTTCCCGTCCTGCTTTCCAGGATGTGGCAGAACCGAGGCCGCCTCCCCCAGCCACGCCAGCGGTACCGGGGGGTTTGTGGTGTTCACCGAGCACAGCTTTAGCCTCAACTCCTTTCTTGTCCTGTTCTGCCTGCAGGAGAACTCCTGCTCCTGCCTCGAGGGAAGAAGAGGAGCTGGGATTTCTCCTTGGAGAGATGCTGGGCTCGTGTTTGAAGAAGAAAAAATCCTGTGCTCATTTCCCCCCCATTGACCAGCACAAGAGTCGAGACCAGAGATGCTGCTGGTCTCTTTGGAGAACTTTGCCAGCCCTGCCTGCCCTGCAGAGGAGCCGGAGTCTGGTTGGATGATTTGAATCTTTGCCATCATTTGGAGCAGAATGAAGCTCTGTAAAAGGACAGGGACTGAATGCCAGCCGGGCTGTCATTAGCTCGGGCGGCCCAGGAAGCAGCTGATGTGCAGTTTGTGCAGACAGAAGGGGTGACTCGGGGCTGGAGAGGCCCCAGCCCCTGGCGGGAGTCCGACCCCAAAGGTGTGTCCCAGGCTTGCTGTTGGGATGGACCAGGGACAGCTGGTGGCTGCACGAAGCACAGAGGCTCCGTGGATCATCCATTTGCAGAGGCTGGCAATTTTGCAGTGATGTTGGGTGCTGCTGGCCCAGCTCCATCTTCCTTCCACAGCAATCAAAGGAAATGTGCCCTAGTCTTGAAATCTGGTGCTTCAGGACTGAAAAGCTTAATGGCTTTCCTTGGCTTTTTTTTTTTTTTCCCTCTTTCTTTTATGAAGCATAGGGTGTTTAGAACTATGGAAGCGGTGCAAGAAAAATATTAATGAATAACTATGGAGTGCAGACATTAATGCATTCCTTTCTCTTGAAATAACTGGCTTTTCTCTGTGGGGTCCATAAGAGAAAAAATGTCTGCAGAGTCTGAACCTGCTGTATAGAAGCCAAAGTAGATGGTGATTTAGAACTTCACTGGCTTTTTTTTTTTTTTTCCTAAAATGTTATCTCTGCATTTATCATGTTGCAAAAAATCTTTCTCTGAGAAATGCTAAACCTAAGGTACAGGGGCAGTTCTTGAGGCTCTGGGTGATGGAAACGATGAGTGAATAATGATCTTTGGGATCCTCTCCTACACCTCAAACTCCAGCTGATGTTGGAGAGGAGGAATTAAAGCATTGCAAGCACCCCACCATCGGAGCTCCCCAGTGGTGGGTTCTGAAGTACCAAGCAGCTTTCCAGCTTTTGTTTTCCTGCAGTTATGGACCAAGGGCTGCATGCAGCAACTACGGGGCTGTGCTGCAGTAACAATTCTCCCAGGTTTGAATCACAGGCCAGGGCTGAAACCTGCGGGTGAGGTCAAAGGCAGTGGCACTTCACAGCCTTGTACTTCACAGCAGGAGCTGCCCGTCCTTTGATGGAACAAAATGCAAAAGGAGGACGGTGGAGAACCCCACTGCTGACTACCAGAGGAAATGGGAGCGGTGCATCCCTGTCCCCAGAGCCAGGCTGCACGGGCACATGTCCAGGTGCCCAGTGGAGAAGCAGGAGGTTTAAGAACCTGCTTGAGCAAGATAGTTCTGAACCTCTGTTCACCCCTTGACCTCCTCCCAGGCTGTTCCTCCTTGCCGATTCGGTTCAACACCACCCCTTCCTCCTGCCCTGCCTTCCACCGCGCCTTTGCCACCCTTGCGTGACCCAAAGGCTGCCCGCCGCTGGACGGCTTTGTCCCCGTGCCCGAACCTGCCGGGGACCGAGCCCTCGCCGTTGCGATGGTTGTGCAATAGCAGCGGGCTGGCGGTGCCGCTGCCCGGGCGGGATCTTTGGCGGGCTCCGCGGGCGCGCTCCCCTCTCCCCCCCGGGCCCCGCTCCCCGGGAGCCGCCGGGACTTGTAGTGTGCGCGGGGCACGGCCCGAGGGGCGGCCGCA
>VZTH01000733.1:121879-238211 GCA_013397815.1 Aleadryas rufinucha
CGTGCAGAAGGACACCACCTTCACCAAGATCTTCGTCGGGGGGCTGCCCTACCACACCACCGACTCCTCCCTCAGGAAGTACTTCGAGGTCTTCGGGGACATCGAGGAGGCGGTGGTGATCACGGACCGGCAGACCGGCAAATCCCGAGGATACGGCTTTGTAAGTGCCGCTCCGCTCCGCGCCGGGACGGGCGCCGGCGCTGCCCCCGCTGCCCCCCGTGCGCCGGGGAAGGGGCCGGCAGCGGAGCCCCGGGCTGGCGAGCCCCCCGCTGTGGCCAGGCAAACCCCCCGGTGTGGCCGGACAAACTCCAGTGTGGCCGGACAAACCCCCGGTGTGGCCGGGCGGACCCCCCGGTACCGGGCACTGCGGAGCCGCCGCCCGTCCCGTCGCTGCCGCGGAGCGCTGGGTGCCGGGGCCGGGGAGGTTGTGCCCGCTGCGGGAACGAGGGGCTCGCTCAGGACAAAGGCTGGGCTGGGGGCCCGGGAGGAGCCCCCCGTGTTGGCCGAGGCCGTGCCGTTCATTTCAGCACCTCCTCCCCGCTCCCGATGTCCGTGCGGGGCTCGGCGCGGTCCCCGCATCCCGGCCGCGGCTGCCCTGAACTCCTCTGCGCCGGGCATTTTGGGAAGGGCTCCACCAGCTTCTTAAAAAAGGCACGGGGAGGAGGTGGCAGGGCAGGGGAAGACAGCTGGCACCGGCCCAGCGGGGAAACCGGGCGCGGGGGGAGCCCCCGCTTTGCCATCGAGTCCCAGCAGCCCTTCCCATCTCGCCGTGCAAGCGGGGCTGCACGCAGGGAGTTCAGCTCCCGATTCAAAATAGAACAATAAATAAACTCCTCTTAGTGCCTGTTGCTGGAGTGTTTACAAAGCACTGTTGCTACAAACAAGGCTGTGCTCGATTCCAGGTGACCATGGCAGACAGAGCTGCTGCTGAAAGAGCCTGCAAAGACCCGAACCCCATCATCGACGGCAGGAAAGCAAATGTGAACCTGGCGTATTTGGGAGCAAAACCAAGGAGTATTCAAACTGGTGAGGCATCCAGGAGATCCCATCTCTCTCTATTAGAATAACTTGTAAGACGAGGAAACAAGTTCCTCGGTCTGGAATCATCTGATCTGACGATGCACATTTATCTGTCCCCCCGTAGTTCTGATTGTTGGCTGAGGACGCTGCGTAGTCCAGTTACCTCTCTGCTGTATCTTCTTACTCAGCCCTGCTGCACTCACGTTACTCACCAAAGTCCATATAACTGAGTTAAAGCTGTTTCCTTCCACGGCTGAGCTGTGTGCCCATTACCCTCTTTGTTACATGAGAATTAACAATAAGATCCACTTCATCATTTCTCCCTTTGGTTTAATGACCACAGTACCCAGTGTGTAAAATAAGGCTTTATACCCCATTGTCTGTTCGATAGCAGCGCGTTCACACTGGGCTTTCATCATTAATTCCCATCTGCTCCTCGTGCATATCACATATGCATGTTAAATTTAACTTGTTTCTAAATGGGTCTCTGAATTTGCTCGCATGCATAGCAGATCAAATGCAGAGACGTGCGGTGTAATTCTGCCTGTGTGTTACGAGTTGAATGGTACAATGGATGCCATTCATTAATATTTCTCTTTTTTTCTGAACCTTTTTTCTTAGGTTTTACTATAGGTGTGCAGCAGCTACATCCAGCCTTCATTCAGAGACCCTTTGGGTAAGTGGAAATGTTTCCTAACGGTCTGTTTGAAATCAAATTCATTAATCAACTTCCTCATTATTTAAAATGTGTGAGAAAAGCCTTCACCGTCAAGAGTGGACAGTTTCAACAGCTGTTGTTAATGTTCAGAGTACTTTATTTCTGGTGGAGATTTCAGAAGTTTTGTGCATTTGTCAGCTTTAATGTAATTCCCAAAGATCCTTCTTTATCCTCAGTAAATCTTAGTCATAATAAACCCAGTGCATTGCTCGCTGCTTTGCCAACTTCAAGAATTCACAGGAATTCAAATAAATGGAAAATAGTTTCTCTATTATAGTACTTAAGGTGTCAAAACAATTAAGCAAATTCTGTTCTCATGTTTCTCAAATAAGATCCTCTGCTTCCTCTGTGCCGTTTCCCACGTAATAACGCTTAGGATACAGTTTTATCCTAGAAAACAAATTGCATTGGAAACAAAGTCTGTTACTTAATGAAAGTAACATTAGGTCAAAAATTGATTTTGGACAGATGTTATACAAGGCTTGAATAGTCTGCAAAAGTGGGCTTTTGTCTGCTGTTTTCAATAGCTTATACCATCCCTACTCGGTTAGAAAAGTCCTCTTTTTATACATCTAATAGGATCTGGCAGCTGCTCGGCAAAAGACAAGTGTGCTTCACGAGAACAATAGTGACTGTCATACTGCCTTCATTTAACTGTTTAATGATTGATGCAGCTCTTTTTTTACACCATTTCAGAAAGTGAATATTGATAAGGTTTTTTATTATTATTTTCTAAGAGCATTAAGAAAGTAGGTGCATTTTTTAAAGCTTTTGAGCACTGCCCTGTTGTGGTTTTTGTGTGACTCTAATATAAATAGATGGGATTTTGGCCTTTGTCAACAGCAGTACTTCATCCCTTCCCTGCTCTCCGCTCATTTTTTGGGGGGTTTTTTGTTTCTTTTTTTTTTGTTTTGGTTGTTTTTGTTTTTTTTTTAAAGAAAAAAATCTGCCAACAATAAAACTTTCATTCCTCTGCCCTTATGGCTGCAGTTGCCAACTGCCTGGATAAGCTCATTCCGATGAGTTGATGGATGTAAGAGGCTGTGTTGCCACAATAGTGCACACCCAGCGTACGTGTGCTGTGTACGGTTCAAACACGCTGCTTTTCGCAGGCGGTTACAGCTCTGCTGGGAAGCCTTGGAGAACATCTGCCATGAAATGAAGAGTCTCCCCTTTTTTTGGGGCAAGAGCCACTTTAGTCTGCATAGACAAGATGCTGCTTTTTAATAGCTCTCCTTGCATGGGAGCTGCAAGAGCTGTCACAGCCCCCAAAGCAGCAGCAGCAGCACCTTTGAGATGCGAACCCAGAGATTTTTGCATGGGAGTGCAGGAGAGAAGTTGCCAATAAAAGCAGCCTCTGGCAAGTCCTGCCATGCATGGGAACAGAGAAGAGCAAAATGGTGAAGCCCATTAAACTCCTCATGTTGGCAGGAGCACCTTGCAGATTATCTGCAGTTCTCTGGGTGCCCTTCCTACCCCACAGCCACAGCTCTGGAAAACTTTTTTTTTTTTCCCCCCAACAGTTTGCTTTTGGTTTCACATCCAGAGGAGTGTGGGATCGACTGATTACATGTTCCTTGTGATCTAGACAGTTCCTGTTGCAGTTCTTAGGCATTGGTTTCATCATTAAACCAGCAGAGCTGCAGTTAGCACATACAGCAGAGAACACTATAAATTATTTATCAGTTGCCAAGAGACAGGAACCAGGAGAATGGAGGGCTGGAGGCAGGGGATTATATATCATTATTTGCAAGCATCAGTAAACAAGAATTTCATTGAATTCAGTCATTGCTGCAGCAGAATCACTGGAAATTTGGGTTTTGCAGAATGTGTTTACCTGAGCACCACCTTTACCTGAGCACCACAACTGGGGCTGTTCTGTGGCTCCTGAGCAAAGCCTCAGGTGCTCAGTCAAGCAGCACAGCTTGGCTGCCAGTTCCTTCTTTGTCTCCTCAGCAGACCAACAAAATTAAGAGCCTGCCAGACTTCACTCTTGCACTCCCTTGAACCCACAGTTTCCTTGGCCCTCTGTGGGATATGAGGGTAAATGAGGAGTTTATCGGGGTCTGTCACTGAGTTGCTGTTGTCTGTTTGCTCTGCGCCGTGCAGAGTCGATCCTGACCTTTCCCAGAGGAAGCTCGGTGGCTCGGCTGCTTTGCCCCTGGTGTGAGATGTTGCCTGGCTCTTCCTCCTGCAGCTCCTGCCTCTGCAAAGTGTTTGTGCCCAGGGGTTGGCATTGTGGTTTCCAAAAGGTGATTGTTACGGGGCACAGGGTGCTTGGTGAGCGTGCTGGGCTTGGCAGGGCAGGAATGAATGAACAACCGTTAACTCCTGGGCAATTAACGCAGAGCAAGCAGCCAGTCAAGTCCCAGCTATCAAACCACAAAAGGCAGGTTTTGGTGAAACCTGAAATGAGTGGAAACTATGAAAATTACCCAAACACCAGTGAGGATTATTTATAAAATGAAGGCCCCCCCCAGCCCCAGACACCCAAATGCAGCTGTAAATATTGCCAGGGCTATGCGGAACAGAAAGAGAAACCACGAGGAGCCTCTCTCCTTCCTCCTGCTGTCCTGGCAGGGGAGGCACTTGCACAGCAGACAGCACGGAGTCAGTAGTAAATCCTGTTTGGAAAAGAAGTTTCTAGCTGCTTGTAACCAGAGATCTTAACAGTAATGCGAGGCAAAGGATGGGTCTGTGTCAGGGTGACTCGGAGAGCCGGCTGCTGAGTTTAGGGAAGCAGCACTCGGCCTGGGGCTCAGCCTGGAGCTTGCAGACTGTGCTTTGCTTGGAGGCACCTGGCAGTGCCAGTGCGTCCCTGCCACGCTTAGTGATCAGGTGATGTGGCACAGCTGCTTGGTCCCACCTCTTGGTCCTTTCCCCTGGGACTCTGGAGCTGGAGGCAGGTTTGAGTCTGTGCAGGGAACGGGGATTCCCTGGTTCTCCTCTGTGCTTGCTGCTCTGGCCACGGGCAGCATATGGCAGATGCATTCCTGTGGCTGTGCCTCAGCGAAGGAGCTATCTGTGTGGGAGATCTACCAGTGACTAAGTGACTGAGCTCTTGCAAACATAAAGCTGTCTCTTGTGGCAGGATCCAGCTCTTTCCATAGCTGCACGTTGGATGTCATTGCTCCAGAGACCCCATCCATGTGTAGTTACTTGTTTTGGTGGCCCCCTGCCTCTGGCCCACATTTGGTCTCCAGCAACATCAGAAAGAGTTAAATCTCTTTGAGTTTAACATTTCATGCATTGATGCTGCTGCAGTTAGGAAGTGAAGAAAGTCCCTCTTTGTGTCAGCCCAGCCTCCCTTGCAGCTGTTTATCCTTAAAATTTCTCTATTGGGTTAAAAATAAAAGGCAACAAACTTTAATCTTTTCTGTGGTTGTGCTCATGAAAGGGCGCATGCTGGCCGTGCTGTGCCCAGCCTCTGTCAGCTGGCATCCCCCTGCTCCAGCTTCCCACTGCCCACTTCCCCGGAGCTGGAGGCTGCAGGGTCCCATCCCACTCCAGCAGGCTCATGTGGATGGAGCACCCGGCACCTGGTGTTATCCTGTGCCAGGAACATGAAAGGCTGGGGGGGAGAGGGGGCATTTCCTAAGAAATGTCCAAATCCATTTTCCAAACGGCTTCAGCTGCTGGTTCTCGTGCATGGTGACTGCTGTTCAGACCAAATGCTTGCCAGTCAGAAAGAAACCCCTTTTTTATTTTTCTGTTTTGTAGGTTTTAAGCACAGACATGTATTTATAAGCAGATCAGACAGCTTTGAGAATTTTCTTGAACATCTCCTTCAAGATGGCAAATGCTGGTGTGAGACCCAAGGGCTTGGTGTGCCATTTGTTTGGGGTTTGGGGCAGAATTTGCTCATGTTCTGCCTGTAGAACAATACTAAAGCATGGTCTGATACAGTGACCTCACATTTGGCCATGTGAATGATGTGCCAAGCTCAGACCTGTTGCAAGGCTCAGGCTCTGGGTGAAGGGTCTGAGCCATTCCTGGGCAGCTGGGCTCAGGCTTGTGTGTGATGGAGAGACAGGCCGAGCTGGCTCAGCTTTGTCTTTACAGCACATGGCTTGAGCTGTGCCATCTTCTCCACGTGATTCCATTGCCTCTGGTGGATTTTCTCTTCATCCTCCCCAGCACGAGAGCAGCCTCCTCAGCAGCAGAGACTTGAGTCCTCTCCCCTTGGTGCAGGAGCTGGGGAGTGGCAGATCCAAAATTCTCCTGTGCTGCTCTGGCTGGTGCCACGGAGTCCCAATGTGGCAGATTGATGCACACGTCTGAATTTGCAGAGCAGCCCAGCTTGTGCTTGATCTCATGTTTCCTTTGAGCAGCTGCTGGCATATGGGCCCCAACTCGTAGTATTAAGCACATGCCCAGTAATTCGAATGATGAATGCAGCCCTGGGCACCCTGCCCCGGCGCTGAGGGCACCAGCCAGGGAACCAGACAGTTGTTGTGCTGATAATTTGGTAGCAAGGACAGCGGGTCACTTCTAAATATGACTTTTATGAAGAACTTGTTCCCCACGGATGGGAGCAGGCTACATACCAGAGCTAAATATACTCCGTGATCACAAAAGATGAGAAGTCCTGGACCTCGGAGTTAAAACTCAAGTCTCCTGTTTCTCAGTCTCCAAGTGCTGTAAACGGGGTCGTGCTGTCCCCTGCAATTTCCCTGTCACCAGCTTGGAGCATTTTAGCTCTCCTGTGTCAGAGTTGAGCTGCTCTGGCCAAAGCAGCAGAGGCTGGGAAAGCCACCCTGGATCCAGGCATGCCCCATGATTCCAGCTCGCAGGAAGGTGTGGAGGGATTAGATTGAGATGTCTTAAATGTTCTACTACAACAATGACACAACTGGTAGCAGAGGTCACAAACTCTTAAAATGGAATTTCTTTCTTGACTGAGTAATTACTTAATTACTTGTTTTATCAGTGTGGGCCTTCTTTTATCGAAAAGAGGTGTTTCAGTGCTTCTTCCATAGCTGAAGCATTCTACTTCAAAATACTTCATCTCTCCAAGAAAGGGGTTTTGATAAATCAAATGAGTGGATGGTTTTAATTAAGGGTCAGTGGAAGGGATCATGTGTAAAGAAAGAAAGTCTGTTAAAAATGGAACCAGTTGAAAGTAGTAAGGTAAGGTATATGATTCCAAAACTTCTCAGGTACTTCAGAAGACTTTAGAGATGTTTCTGCCATTGATTTTCTCTAAATTGCAGAAGAAAATTGCAGAGCTCAGTCAAAGGCAGAATTCTGGGGCTTCTTGGGTTAACCTGTTGGAGACCCTGGTTTTCCCCACCATCCCACCAGGTTCCTCACACTGATGTTGAAGGACTCAGGTTCCTGTTGTGCACTGGTGTGAAGCAGTCCCAGTTTCTTCTGTCAGTTAATTTCTGGTTTGGCTGTGCTGATAACTGGAAAGGGGAGGGGTTTTTCCTTCTCTGGAGAGCTGACTAGTTGTGGATAAACTTCCATGTGGCTTTTTCCTTGGTGCCAGATGGCTCTTGTTTCAGGCAGATGTTATCTCCTGCTACCTGAGTGTTTTTCAGCCTGCTTCTCCAAAACTATTTTTGGTCTGGCCCAGCATGCCTTTGTTTGGGATCATGGGGATTTTTTTTTTTTCCTTCTTCCTTTGGGTGTGGGGGAAGCAAGATGCAGAGGATAAAACTATTGAGCCTGGCTGTAACTCATGGTGGAGCTCAGCATGTTGATCTCAAGAGTCTTGGTTGAGCTGAGAAAAAGGATTAGATCTTTGTGAGATGTACTCTCACCTTTGGTCTGCTGCCTCTTTTTTATTTCTTTCTGGTTTTTTCCCCACTGACTGCAGTCTGGGACAGTGTTGTGGCACGCCATGCCTTGGTGATTGCCACTGCTGTGGTGACATCTGCTCCCAGCAGGGAAGCAGGAAACTCAGTCCTGTACCTGTTTGCACAGGCTGCTCTGTAAATCTTCTCAGAGGGACAGAGGAGGATGAGGAGACAGGCAGTCAAATTAGTTACAAGAGGAGCAGAAATTGTGTTGATTGCTTTGCTGTTTTGTGTTTGTGTCGTATTGCAGCAGGTGAGGATAAATCCCATGGAGCTGCAGAGTTCATCCTCGTGTGACTTTGAGCTGGCTGGGATAGCTGGCTGATGAGGCAGAAGCTGTTGACATTTCAGTGCATGTTTAAATCAGCTTTAGTAGGGACATTTCAGGAGCTGGAGGTTTGTCATGTCGTGGTCGAAGCCCAGCCCTGTCAGTGAACGGTGAGGGGCTGTGGAGTGGTTGGGGCACAACCAAGATCCGCACCAAAGCGTTGGTGGATAAACTCTGATCCCCTCCTGGAGTGAAGGTCCCTGTGGGCAGGCAGGGACCCCCTGGCCATACTCCAGCCTCCTCCTCACGTGTCTGGACTGAGAACAGCACCTGAATTTCTCACATTTCTACAGCCTGTCATCGTGGCTGGGGCCCGTATGACACCCGTGGCCAGCCCTGCCTGCACTCCACACACGTTCACTAAGAGTGTCTCCTCGAGGTGAGTGCTCGCTGGCTTGGGAGTGTCCCTCAGGAACGAATCCTTGGAGTGTGAGTTACACCGGGACGTGTGCCTGCATCTCTGCTCTGCGGTGGTGCCGTGGCACTGCCAGTGTGGGGTGTGCTTCCCAGAGCAGCTTTCGACTCAGGAGCCCACTTCAGAGCCCACCCTTGGATCTGCCGTGCCAGGCAGTGGTTGGAGGTGTCACATCACCGGGGGCTGTGCTCAGCTGCTTCTGCAGCACCCCCAGCACCGCCTGCCATCACGTGCCGTGGCAGTGTGGGTGTCCCTGTGGCAGCTAATGGGTCAGCTCTAGTGGAAATGGAGGCCAAATTCCTGGGGTCAAATGCCAGAATTTGTGCCTTCACTGGCAGACACAAAGGGCTCTGTTTCTTTTATTCTCCAAGGAATAAAAGGCTGGTCGTGGTGGTGGCGTTTGTGTGCTGATCTCTGCGAGGCTGCCAAGAGCCCTGTGCCCCTCCTTGTTTCCCAAATGTTTGTGTGATGCCGTGTCCCTCCTGACAGAGGGGTGCAGCTGTCTCCACCTCTTCAGAACTGACAAAACCAGCTCCCAGCAGGGCTGGCAGAGTTCGAGGGGGTCAGGAATTCCCACCTTGCTGCTCTCCCAAACTCGTGCAGCTCTCAGGAGCAGCTCATGTGTAGGAAGTCCTGCAGGATGGCAGAGAGTGGAGAAAGTGCAGCTAAAGCACATTTTAGGTGTAAATCTGATACAAAATCGTCAAACATATGAAGTGTCTCTGAGATGAGCATTGCTGGAGAGAGCTGCTGATGAGAGCTCGTTCCTCTTCCTCAGTGTTTGGGGAGAGGTGTGGGACACATTTGCACCTGACTTGTCCCTTCTTCCTGGCCATGCCCCAGCCAGCCCTGCCCTGCTGCTGTGGTGGGGACACCTGGGTGGTGGCAGGTTTTGAAAGGGACTTTTTCACCTGCCTGGAGCCAAGGGTGCTGTCCCTACTCGCTTCCCCTGACATGTTTGAACATCTCCACCCAGGCCTGCACCAAAACTGGGCCCATTTTGTTCTGTCCCCCAGCCAAAGCAGGACAGGGCCTGTGTCCTCTCAACCAGTGGCTCTGTGACCATCTCTCCTGTTCTGTTTCCATTCTGGCTGCTGGGGCAGCGTGGCGTGGTCAGGAGCAGGGGCTGGCACCACGATGGCCCTGCTGTCCTTCCTGCTGTCCCTCCTGCTGTCCTTCCTGCTGTCCCTCCTGTGCCACCACCACCCCTAGGCTTAGGTTTGACCATGCCCCTAGGCTTAGGTTTGACCATGCTCGTTGTGTTGGGTGGCCTTTGCCCGTGATTCGTTGTCGTGCCAGCAGCATCTCGTCCATCTGCTGTTCACAGGATGAGTTTGGTGTGTGGCTGATCACTTGGTTGATGTTTTATAATCACACCGTGTGTGTTTTTGGTGAAGTTCTCTTCTGGCTGGCAGGGCCCATCGTGGGGGATGGAGGAAAACTGCAGGGAGGGAGGGAGGAAGGGAAAGGCATCTTAAAACACAGATGTGACTCATCCTGTAGAAATTCAGATTAGAGTTCGCTGTTTTCTAGAAAGACAACTCCAGAACAGCTTTCTTTTTTAAAAATTGATCTCCTGAAAGATCATCTTCAGAAATAATAGAAGAGAGGGAAATATTTTAAGATTTTCTGTGGATGCTAAATGTAGCCAGCAGAGAACTTCATCCTACTGCACTGGTTTGTTTTGTTTGTAGCTGCAAGTCATCAGAGTGACCTTACTTTGGGTTGTGTTTTGTTTTGATCGATGAGTTGCCATCTGTCCACCTAACTCAAAAGAGCAAACTTCATAATACCTTGATTGAAATTTCTAGCTGAATTATTAAAATCCCACAGACCAAAAGAACTTTCCCTTTTACATTTACATTCCCTTTAGAAGCAGATCTGGAGTTGCTGAGTGTGATTTTTCAGTGCAGTACCAGCTGTGGTGTGTGATGTGTGCTTGTGTATGCTCTGGGCTGGTGGGATGGATTTCTGGAAGCAGGGTGCAGGAGTACTTTCTGTCTTCCAAGCTAATGGTGATTTTTGTTCCAAGTACCACTGAAGAGCTGGAATTTTTCCTTGCTGAAGGAAAAATGTAGTGCAAGATGTTGCAGATTGGCTGTCTCCGAGCCCACCATGGAGCTGCGAGAGAGGCGCTCCGTACGTGAAAGCAAAGCCAACAATGCGGAGTTTCTTGGGATGAGCTGGGAATGTCCACTCGCCCTGATGGCACCACATCCCCCACATGGGCTGTGCCAGCTCTGGAGAGCAGCTGGGTGGCAGCAGGGGACATGGAGGAGCTGCTCAAACAGGGTGATGCTCGGGCTGGGAGTCTCTCTGACTGTCCTGGTCGTTTGGTGAGCGCAGGTGGGATGCCTGTGGGCAGGAACAGTGCAGGCCCCTCCTCTGCTCCTGCTGCTGGGTGGTTTTTAGTGGATTGTGCATTTTTTGTTGCATTTGTGGAGTGGTTTTAACTTTGCTGGGCCCTGGAGTACCAGGAGGCCTGGTGGCAGGGTGTGATGTGTAGGGAGCAGTGACGAGCAGCCAGAGCATCCATCCCCAGTCTGGGATGCAGGATGTTGTCTGAGCTGCTGATCTACCAGGGGATAGAGCAATAAGCATGCACAGAGTCTGCTCATGTCATGCCCAAGGCTCTGCAGTGCCTTTCCCCAGGCCCTGGCAGGCCCAGAGAGCAGCATTGCACCTCTGTGTTGTTTAAAACAGAATGAAAGAGAAAATCCCCCAGTGAGAGGTGTGAGGAGCCCCTGGGTGGGACTAAGCCCTGCTGCTCCGAGAGGCGGCTGCCACTGCCTGGTGTGAGTGTGTGACATGAAGTGCCCTTGGGCTGAGCTGGTGCCTGAGCTCCAGCTCTGATTCAGCTGTGCTGGCCTCAGTTTAGATCAGAGCTGAACAAAAAGGGATTCAACGCATTTCTGCTGCCTCATCTCATTCTTGTTACCCACAGGGTGATGCTGGGTATGGTGTGTTTATGGACTGAAGGGCTGGGAGGTCCCTCTTGCTGCCCAGGGGTGTCTGTGGCCTCAGAAGAAGGTCTTGCACTGAATCAGAGGTCGAGGTTCTGCTCACCATCATCCATCCATCCTGCTGCCCTGGGCATATGGAAGGACCCTGAGTTCAGAGGCAGTGCTGCTGTGTGGGGAGAGGGGAGCAGTCATTCTCTTGTCATGCAAATTGTCTCAAGCAAAACCAAACTGCATATGGGAGTGGGGAAAGGAGAGAAAACTCAGTTCAGATGAGCACTTGTTTGTGAGAAGCCTTTCTCCTGCCTGAAGAGCTGATTAAACCATCCAGTGCTGGTTGTAAAGCAAGTGGGAACAGCCCTGTAAGGGCTGGGTAGGAGGGACCAGCCCCAGGTGGACCCCAGCACGTTGCAGGTGGTGGCTGAGGTTTAGGATGCTCAGGTGGAATGAGGGTAGCCATGTACAAGCCCTGTGCCTTGTGAAGAGCCCGTGGGAGGCTTTTCAAAGTGGTTGTGTTTGAAAATGTGCTGTCACACACATCCACACAAAAAAATCCCCAAAATATTTGAATCTGCATAATCTCTCTGCAGAGTTTTGCCTTGAGGTTATTTTTATTTGCCAAAATGAGCTGGGTTTGGAGACAGGGTGGCACAAGCTTTCAGGGGATGGCTTTGTGGTCTTTGTGTGGCCTTGTGTGGTTCAGCAGCAGTGGCCAAAGGAATCTTCTCCTCGGGGTGCCCTTTTTGGTGCGTGTGGCTCTGATCTTCCACTGGTGCTGTGCCATTTGCTGGTGTTTAATAACCCTATTTCTTAAATAAGCCCCAGATGTGTCACCCTGCCACACTCTCCAGGCCATGTGCAATTCCCTATTTTTTTCTGGCCCATGGCAGTTTGTGTGGATGTACCTAAGCCTTCAGGTTTGCACAGTTTTTTGCCTTTGTTGGAGGCCTGACTTGACGTAGGCCCTTTGGAAAATACAGCCCTTTCATTTTGATGCTTTTTTCTCCCCCCTTTCCTCCTCATTAGCAGTTTCTAGCAAATTAGTGGGCACTCCTGCATTAATCACCTCCAGGATCTTTCCATCTGAGGACTTTAATTGACTGTGACATTGTTTAGTTCCTCTCAGCAGCACAGCTGCCTCAGGGCTGGGGCAAACCTGGGAGAAGCAGCACTTTTGGACCCTCGTGGAAAGGGCAGCGGAGATGCCAGGGGCAGATGTGGCAGCTCATGGACACAGGAGTGTCACTGCCCTGCCAGCTACTGGGGAGTGTTACTGGGGGGAAGAAAGCAGCATTAATGTCTCGTGTTTTACAACAAACACCCTGTAGCATTCCCTAAACATCCAGTGTTGTGGAAACATGGTGGAAGTGTGTAGTAACTGATAACACCTGGCAAGCTGGAGGGCCCGGGGACAGTGGTCATTCCTGGTGGGACAAATGGCAAGTTGTCACATTGTCCCTGGTGCCAGGAGGTGCCCCACAGGGGCTGTGGGTCCTCAGGACCCTCCACCGAGGTTTGGATGGTGGGATGTGGAGAACACGGGAGGCAGAAAGGCTGGCATGGACAGGCAGGATGTGTGGGGGCCGAGGAAATGAGGTGAGCCAGGGGCTGTCATGGCCTTCCAGGGAGCTTATTTTGGGGATAGTGGGAGATAGAAGCCGTGGGGGGACCAGGCTGTGTGTATTAGTTGCAGCCCATGCTTCACCTTGCACTACTCCCCTCCCTGGGGACCAGGAGTGTTTGCTTTTCATCCCCACCCCAGGGAGCACCCCTCGCTCGAGGGCAGCACCGCTGGGCAGCACCGTTTCCGTGGCTGATGCACGTGAATTCTGGGGGGGGAAGAGGCGATCCAGCTGCAGGCCGGGGTGGGGGGAAGCCCAGCCCCTCACTGACTCCTCTCCCTTTGCCTCCACAGACTCACGCCTCACTATGTTTACCCCCAAGCTATCATCCAGCCCAGCGTGGTGATCCCCACCCCCGTGCAGTCCATCACGTCTCCCTACATCGACTACACCGCCGCCAGCCAAGCCTACTCCCAGTACACCACAGCTGCCTACGACCAGTACCCCTACGCTGCCTCCCCCGCCGCCGGCTTCGTGGGCTACGGCTACACGGGCGCGGTGCAGCCGCCGCTGACCGCCAGCAACCCCGCGGCGCCCGCCACCGCCTTCGTGCAGTACCAGCCCCAGCAGCTGCAGCCCGACCGCATGCAGTGAGGGCCCGCTCGGCCTCCCAGGACAATCTCTCACCGTGCAAGGATGCGACTAGGACGGCAAAGCAACAAAAAAAAAACCCAATAAAACAAGCAAACAAAAATCGCCCCGTCCCTTTATCCCCCTTGCCGTAGGTGCATATCGATGCCTAAGCTATTTATAGTGTTGAGGGCGATCCCGAATCCTTGCAGTCTGACTGTGCTTATGAAAAAAGTGGACTTCTGGTAAGTTTTTTTTTCCTCTTTTTTTTTTTTTTTTTTGTTTTTCCTTCAATCTGGACAGATACTGTCTTGAAGATGTTCTAAAAGCGGCTGAAATGTTTCACAGGAAAACTACAGATTCTTGCACACACTGCGGTCTGCTTCCATCACCTGTGGTCTTCTTTCCGCCCCCCCTGCCCCATCAGCCCTTCCTTCCTCATCCAGCCTACAATCCTCTTATTTACTGGTGAGGTACAGAGGTACTCGGAGAACATGGAAAAAAAAAGCAATCTTATTTTTTGGTTGTACAAAAACTTTGTAATACTCAGAGATGCCTTACAGAAAAAAAAAAAAAGCAAAAGAAAAACTATTTTTTAATATTTATTGCGATTTTATTCGCATGAGCTGTGAATTGCAGACAGAAGAATAGTAGTAAGTATCTGCCTTGTTTAATTCTCATTTTACTAAATTATTGTATGTAGGTAAAAGTTCTTAAGTAATTGCTGAATCACTTCAACATGCAAAAGGGAATATTGGCTTGAAGGAGAGCAGAATATTCCTTTAGTCAACGCACTGTACTATTTTCTTATTGTAATTGTTACTCTGTTAAGATTATCTCAAATTTAGGTATATTTTTAAATGCAAAAAACCAACCAAGAATACTGAACATTTTGTCTACTTTGGTAGATCTTTTGTTACAATGCTGCAACCTATGGAGACATTTACAGTATTTATGTAAAAGAGATTTGGGGCTGTTGGCCAGCAAGGTTTAGGAGAATATCAGGAGTGGAGCAATAGAGAAAAAGGTGTTATGTCACTGAACAAATGGGTAAATGTAACCTTTTTATGCCTGTAATCCAGCAGCCAAATAAAGGAAGAGAACAGGCGATGTAAGTTAAGTGCATTTCTACAAAGACAGCAATAAACTATTTTAACTTTTAAAATTATTCGATGCTGTATTGGTACCATGTTTGCTTGGCTGCAGTGCCTTAGGGAGTATTTCCCAACCCACCTGGTCTGGCCATGCTGGACTTCACCCTTGAGTGTGCAGGGGTGGGCTGGGAGCGTGTCCCGTGGGAAGAGCCCCTGCTGCCATCCCGGCAGGCGTCGGGTGATGCCACCATCCTGCAGCGTGTCCCACGTGCTGCCCTTGCTCTGCCTGTCCCGAGGCACCTCAGGGTTTCTGAGCTCACAGAACGCTGTGGGCTGGTACCAAGAGCTCCCTCACGCTGTGTGGAGCAGCGGGTGGGAGGTGCTGCCATCCTGGTGCAGCTCCAGTGGCAGTAGGGACAGATGGGATCTCATCCCAGAGTTCTCAGGCCGTCGCTTTCCTTCTGTTATTTGCTTAGAATAAGTTGGGGGTTATTTTTCTAAAATTGAATCCATCTGAAAGTGAGTGGTCTGCCAGAGCCCTGGCTGGGTTAAGGGGATTTGCTGAGGGTGTCTCGGATCCAGCAGAGCCAGGCAGGAGCCAGCAGCAGAGAGGCTCTGGCAGGGTGCTCACACCTCTGAGCCTCCTTCGCTGCTCTGCTGGTCCATTTGACTTTCCCCAACCAACCTGCTTTAGGAGTTTGGTGTTCAGATCTTGACAGTTACAAACTTAAAGAATCAATTTGTAAAAGTAAATAAAATTACTCTGTTTGATCGTGCCAGTTATCTGGTTCATCTCTGTAAAGGTCACGGCAGGCCTGGTGCCAGGAAGGGCGGCGTTTTTGGCACCAGCATCTGCTGCTGTTCCAGGTGTTGGTGCCTAAAGCCATCCTGGGGGAAGAGGATGCCATAGGATGAAAGCAGAGGCAGTTCAGCACTGTGTGTGCCCTGGGGAACTTAAATGCCCACGGTGGGCATGTCTAATGTCAGCAGCCCTTGGAGTAAACAGCCCATCTCGAGATGAATGGAAACAACTCGCTCCTGCCTTGCTTGTGTTGCGTGAGAATGCAGATCCTGGTGGGGCTCTGTTCATCCTGCCCGGGGTTTTGCTTGCAACCATGTGGGTGACATTTATTTCCTTTTTAAGTAATTACTTTCTGGATACGCCGTGGGGCTGCCAAAGGAGTAAGAGCCGAGCGCCGCATCCAGCGCGGCGCTGGCGGGAGCGCAGCCTGGCCCGAGCCCTGCCTTTGAAGTGCTATCGGGGCTGGAGATTATTCAGCAATTCTTCTTTCTCCCTGTCAGGAGTCCTTCTGAGGAGAAGGGAGGGGAGGATTTTTGGATGGAGGTGCTGGGAGCTGCTGGGGAGCACTTGGCCCCAGCCCAGCAGCATTGAGGTGCCTGGCACTGCTGAGCTGGGCTTTTGTCCTTGCTGGGGACCCACATCTCCCCCGCTTAATGGGGACAACAAGGCCGCTGAAAATCGATGTGTTGTTGAAAAAACCCATGTGTGCAGTGCGCTCTGAAGTGAAAAGAGCGATGATTTCCCATTTAGCCGTCTGATTTCCTGAAAGGTGGCCAAACTGCCAGGAAGCGAGGGCGCAGGCGGCGCTCCCAGCACCCAGCGCTGCCGAGTGCCGTTCCTGGATCCCGCTCGGTTTTGCTCCGGGCTCATTTCGAGAAAACAGCCACATCAAAACAGCAGCCCGACCTGCCGCCTTCCTGTTTGCGAAAAGCCGGCTGTGAGATCGCGGGCGGGCGGGCAGAACAATGAACCCTGCCGTCCTCCTTCCCGGTGGGAGCGGGGCTGTGCTGCCAGGTGGGGCTGGGAGCCTCCGAAAGGGAGCCCCAGCACTTCCCTGTCCCGTGCTAGGCTGGGAAAGTGGGAAAAGCTCGAAGGGTTGCTGCGTTAGCAGGACAAGAGATAAACTCGTGCGAGCAGTGGGTGTGGGTGAGAGGCAGTGGCTGCCTGGCTCCTGACTGATCAGGGTGGCACAGGGTAAGAGCTTAAATCATTCTGAAATTGCTTAAAAGTATAATTTTATATTTTTTTTAGTGCATTGCTTGATGGAGCAGCCTCTTCCACCTCCTTTTGCTGTCCCAGCACGAAGGAAGCTCGTCCTGGGCAGCTCAGCTCTGCTGCAGCCAGACAGAAGCCAAGGGAGGGGACGAGCAGGGGGGACACAGTGCTTATTTTAGAAGCTTCAGGGACTGGGAGGAGCGGCAAGGGCTGGGTGGTTTTGGCAGGGCAGCCCTGGCAGCACCTGGCATCTGCTTGGCAGGTTCCAGGGGTGGGACCAGCTTTGGGAGGCCAGACCTTGTCCTGGACACATCCCTGTGGCCATGCTGGCAGCTGACCTGGCCCAGGCCACCTCTCACAGCTGTGCCCACATGCCCAGTCATTTGCATGACAAATTCAGATCTTTTTTATAGGAAACCATCACACTGGGGCTGTCAGGGGGAGGTTTGTCTTGTGGGGGCTGGGGCATGTGCAGCCCCTCTGCTGTCATGGGCAAGTGTCACCATAAATACCAGTGCTGGGGTGCTGGTCATCACCTGGAGGAGCCCAGCCACACTCTGGCATCACGTCCTGGCAGCAGCAAGTGAGGCAGCCCTGTACCCCAGGTGGCTGCTGCCAGACCCTCCCCACTTGCCTGCCGTGAAAAGGGATGTCTTGGGTGAGATTTCTGCCCTTTCCAGGCTCTCCCCCTGCCTGGGGTGTCCCCTGTCACAGAGGCACAGCCAAGGACTGCTGCCAGCAGCTGCCTGAATCTGCTCTTGATAAGGAGCAGGGGGTACCCAGCCCACACCTCTGCAGTGCCCCCCCCGCTGTCCCTTGTTATCTGGGGGACACTTGGGGACCCCCACGGGCTCCTGTCAAGGTCCAGAGCTTTGCAGTGGCACCCCCAGCCAGTGACCATCCCCAGGGTGAGGATGGGAGCATTGGGGACATGGGGGGCACTGCCAGCCCCCACAGCCCAGCTCCCCTGGCTAACAAGCCCCAGCACCAAAACTTTGCGCTGAGAGGGAAAGGCTGAGCACAGGATTTATTTGCATAGTAACTGGGCTGCTGTTGGCACTTACTTTAAAACAGAGTTGACAGCAAAATGTTTTTACCCCCTCACATAGAGGGAATGCTAACAGCATCCTTTTTTATTTTTTTTTCCTCTCTTCTGGCTGAAACTTGTTTTTCCCTCCTTTGTGCCTCTCTGAATCCTGCCAGCGTAGAGATTCCCTTGTTCAGAGAGTAAAAAAAGAAAGGGAGGAAAAAAAAAAAAAGAAAAACAGAAAAAGAAAAACTTAAGCCTGGGATTAAAAACCATCACTAAAATAGTTTGAATAACAAAGTCAACTGACTGGCCGGGAACCCGGTGAATGCCTGTCACGTATCGCCCTTCGGCCGGGCACGGTCATGTGTTTCACTAGATAGTTCCTGGAAAAGCTTCTGCTCAGCCTGATAGACCTGTGGCTGCTGATACTGCTGCACCCACGCTCCTGGAGGCTGCAAGAAACTTCCTGACGGGGGGATAAATTGGGGGGAGTAAATAAATCTCCCTTGGGTACCAGAGGCATTGGGTGTTCTCGGGACTTGAGGCTTTTCCAGCCTCAGGGGTCCCAGCATCAGCACCCCGGGCCAGCAGCACTCTCTGTCCTTACTGATGGCTTCAGAAAGGGAATTTATGGTGGGTTTGTGGGTTTTTTTTTCCCCTCCACAAATTTTTGCATGGTTTCAGCTGCCTAAAGAATCAAAAAATGGGGCCTTGCATGAGATAGAAGCAGAGGGTTTGTACCTCCCCGCTGGCAGAGCCAGCTCAGCCCTGTCAGACACATCATGTGGGGCCATGCCACCATGGAGTGTGTTACTGTGGGGGTTTGTACCTAAACCCAAACCCAAATAACTGTTGTTTTATCCTTTTGCTGACTCCAGCAGCACAAACCTGGAAGCAGAGAGATGAGACAAGGCACAGCAACAGGAATGATGGGTCAGATAAGGCCACACAGTGTGGGAGGGCAATTAAAGACTCAGATTTATTAGCTCTATGCCCATGCTCAGGAGGCTGATGAAGCAGTTGGAAAAGTTGGTAATGGAAAGGTCAGAGATGGAGGCTTGTCAGAGGATGAATTGATGAGCACCCAAAATCCCAGGAGCCAATTTTTAAAAGCATTTGCCCACATAAAACTGGAGACCGTGGCCTTTTGTAAATCAGCCAGGAACATGTCTTGGTTTGAAAATAGCAACTGAGCATCTTGTTACATGTTTAACACTCAAAAGATCTTTTAAAATCAGACTCAGCTCGCTGGAGTGGCTCCTGTTCATGGATAAATGGGGGGGTCAGTGTGTGCAGACACCCACAGCAGTTTGTGGTCTCCTGCAGCATCCACTGGTGTGTTTGCATGAGCTGCTGACATGTGAGCACCTTAAACAACCCCCTGAGCTCTGCAAAATGAAAGTGAAATGAAATAAAGAAGTCATGCCATTAGTCTCCTGTGAGCTGGCTTTAAAATTAGCAGGTTTTAGACATAAACATGGTAGAAAGAGCCCTTAGGGGAAGAAAAGCCCTCCAAAAACCACATACTACCTTCTTTTCAACAGTGTACACTACTCGCTATTTCATGCCACTTTAGTAAGGTAAACTAATTTGGTTTCCTGTTTCCAATGAATTTTATATGTAGAAAAACATTTGTGTTATATACATTATAAATCTGATTAGAAACATGGATGTATGAACAAACACATGGTTTTTATCAGTAGCTGTGTGTATTCACGTGTGTATGTGAAAGAATACATATAAATGCCTTGTTTCAACTGGCATTTTAACTATTATTCCACAAACCCTGGCTCCTGAAGATGCCAGGTGAACCACAGTTTAGAAGATAATTTAAAATGAGAAGCATAACATAACAGCAATGCAACCAAGTTTAATGGCTGGTAGCACAAGCTAATCTGGGGCAAAACCATGTCCTGGGCTGAGCTCAGGCTTCATCAGACTGGGAAAAACAGTAAAAATATCCCATGCTGATGTGAGAGCCGTGCCTGGAGGTGGGGCAGCACCTGGGGGCATCCCCCATCCTCTTGCCCACTGCTGCCATACATGCTCAGGCACTCTTCCTGTCTGTCTGTCTCTCTGCATTCCCCTGTGTCCTCTTCAATCAGCCAACCACGGGCACTTCAGCCTCAGTCTGCTCAGCCCAGAATGCAGATATTTTGGGCATCTGCAATCTGGACGAAAGCTCCAGTCCTGCCAGGAACTCTGCACAGGCTTGAATGGAAAAAAAATAAAAATATCCCACGGAGCTGGGTAAAAGCTGCCAGGCTGCCCCGGCCCCTGTCCTGCAGGCAGGGAGCAACCCCGGCCCCCCTGCAGCCGCCAGCCGAGACAGAGCCTGCAGGAAAGATCATAAATTAAATCCAAATNGGATGGATGGGTAGGTGGATGGGTGGATGGATGGGTGGATGGATGGGTGGATGGATGGATGGATGGATGGATGGATGGATGGACGGATGGATACACACACACAGGAGCTGGGCCCAAGTTCAGAGGCCGGGCCAAGAGCTCTGTGCAAAGGCAATGGTTTTGGGGGTAGGAGAGAGGGTGTCTGTGCAAACAAGGCACTGGAGATTGTGGGCATGAGGGTCTTGGATTTCCCCTCTCATCCTTTGCACACACACAGAATTAACTCTTCCCATCCTCATCAGACACAGTGAGCTCTGGATGTGCAGGGCCCTGAGCTCCAGCACAGCCCCAGCTCTGGTGAGTGTGTGCAGCGTGCCCTGGCTGCTGCAGGTCACTGTGCAGAGATGCTTTAAAAACCCCCAGCCCAACCCACCGAGCACAGCCCGAGCCCGCTGCCCCACACGTCCCAGCACGGTGGTTACAACAGGATTACTCATTTCTCCTAATGACTCTCCTTACTAAGACCGAAAGGGGAGCCCCACACGGGCAGGACCGGGGGCTGATAAGGAGCAGCTCCCTAATCTCCAGCCCCAGCAGCCGAAAGGGCGAGGGCGATAACTCACAGAGCCCCCAGCTCCCAGCAGTGCAGGGTGCTGCTGTCGGTTTGAGTGGCTGCAGAGTTGCACCTCCTCACCTCGCAGGGTTTGTCTGCAGTGGCCCAGCCCAGCCCAGCACCACTCGCCCTCCCCGGGCAGCCAGCAGGATCAGGGGGTGGTGGCAATCCCAGGGCTCACACCCTGGCCCACTCACCTCCTCTGCTCTTGATGCCTTGAGCTCCTGGGGCATCAGCACAGGGAAAGGGGGCTACATCATTCATCTGATCAATCAACCCTGTTTAGGAAGATCCTAAGTTTAGAAACTGGAGGTAGGGAAGGTCCCAGCTGAGGTCCATCCTCGTGCTCTGGGTGACACCAGGAAGCCAGGAGCACAGCAAAGCTGGCACTCCCCTGATTCAGACCTGGGCTGGGATTTTGGCTCAGATACCTGGTTTTTGCTGGCCAGGTCAGACCCTGTCCATGCCCATCTCCCGTGGCACATACCCATGGCTGCACCAGCAGCACCCACCGCTGCTGCTGCGCTGGCCCCGTGTCACCTGCCCCCAGCTCCAGGGATCAGCTCCACTATCCCCTCACTGGCCCCGTGTGCCAAATTGCACCTGATAAGCTCTGCTCCACAGCACATTTTTGTCAGAGGCTAGCGAGATAAAATCTTAAAATAGCTCACCACGACATTCATCAGAGTCTGTGCCACCGCATTTCCCACGTGCTGCCATCCTCCATCCTCCCTCCCTGGCTTCAGCCAGGAACATCCCTGCAGCAAGGCTAGGGTCCTGAAATGCAAAGCAGGACGTGCAGAGCTACTCCTGTCCTGGAGCATCGTGGTCTCCAGGCAGCATGGCACTGAATGTGACACAGCAGTGAGCATTACATGGCACTGAGTGTGACACGGCACTGAGTGTGACAGAGCACTGAGTGGGACATGGCACTGAGTGTGACACGGCACTGAGTGTGACATGGCACTGAGTGTGACACAGCACTGAGAGTGACACGGCACTGAGTGTACACACAGCACTGAGAGTGACACGGCACTGAGTGTGACACGGCACTGAGAGTGACACAGCACTGAGTGTGACATGGCACTGAGTGTGACACAGCACTGAGTGTGACACGGCACTGAGTGTGACACGGCACTGAGTGTGACATGGCACTGCCAGCACTGCAGGGCAGACTCTGCCTCTGCTCTCAGGGTGCCCCCGCTCCCACAGGCCCCGCTGCAGGGCCCCCATCCCATGCTTGGCTCGCTGCAGGGAGCTCCGTGCCCTCCCGGCCTCTCAGAGCCTTTGGCTCTGGCCGAACACCACTTGGCCAAGTCTGCAGCACGGGAACAAAAGCAGAGAGCCCCAGGACGGGCCAGGGAGCTGGGGGAGGGTGCAGCTCCCTGCACAGCTCCTCTCCAGCACTAGAAACCAGCGGGGCACAGAAGTGAACCATCCCCTCGCTGCCTTTGTCACTCCTGGTGCTGCCCAGGGCTGCCGTGTGCCTTTCAGGGTGCACTGGTGGCTCTCTCAGGCTGGGTGCCAAGGGGAAGAATGGGGTGCCAGCATCTCGTCCTGGAAAGGCCACTTCCAGCTCTTTCCTTGCAGGGTGAACCCACTTCTTTAACCCCTCTGGTGCCAGCTGGCCAGCGCCGTGCCCTGGCCGTGGTCCCTGGGCTCTCACAGTGCTGCCAAGCGAGTGGCATTCAAAGCTTTAGCCTTTCCCAGCTTTTAGGCACATGCTCCAACTCTCCCTTATTCTGTGTTTAGTTTTGGGCAGCCAATATCACGTCACAGTTAAAGGCGCAGCTTCAATTCATATCTAGCTTGATTTTTTTTTTTTTTAAATGAAAAACAAGATTAAAAATAGCCATCAGAGAAAACAAACACTGTAATGCCCACACTGATTTTTTCAAACAATTTCAAAAATGCCCATGAGAGCCACTGCTTTTAAGTGTTGGAGAATCACGGTGGAGACTTTGCAGTGCAGACATGGCTGTAAGGAAGTGAAGCATTTTATACAGAGGGGAAACCATGGTCCAGGTGTTGCTGTACCACAAGCCCCAGCTCCTTCCACTGCACCTGGCTCACACCTGGCTGGGGGCAGGTGGCCCTGCAGAGACATGTTGGGGTTACTGGGGAAGTCCTGCCGGCATCTCCTGGCCATGCCAAGGAAAATCATCCCATTTTCTCTGCCCTGTGCCCAGGAGGGGCTCACAAACCTCCCCAGCTCAGTGTCACCTTCAGCCTCAGCCAGTCACAGCACAGGCTGTTATGGCACACCAGGCTCATTCCCATATTCACCATACTAATCCTTTTATTCATTATATGAGTAGTAAAAGCAGATGAGCTCACTCCAACTAGCTCATGGCCCTAGAAGAAGCATTTTTCTCCCACCTCATGGTGCAGACAATGGTGGGGGACAGTGGCATGGGACCAGGAACCCACCAGAACAGTGGCTCATCCCTTACCACACATGGTACCTGTGTGAGGCCAGTGTCTCACAGAACGGCCAAGTGCCTCTGGTTCCCCTGCATGCCACAGGGCAGAGCCAGGCTGGGCACAAGTGAGTCCTGAGCTCACAGGGATGTCACCTGTGCCAAAGGGATCCTGGGCTGCTAGAAGCCCGTAGCTGAGGAGCCAGCAGAGCCCACATCCACTTGAACTCGACTCTGAGAGCTGGATGGGGCTTTTGGGGGGTTGTTTAGACTTGTTAAGGGTTTTCCCCTGCCTCCATGGCCTCGCTGCTGTCCCTCAGAGACACCAGCAAAGCCCCAGGGACCCACGTGCTTTGGGGAGCAGCGATGCGGCACAGCTCATAGCCCTGATGTGTTTGGGACAGGGCTGTGAGCGAACCCCATGCAGGAATCATTGGAAGTGACCCTATGTGACAAGGGAGGGTCCCTCAGAGGGGGCCAGATTGTGCCAGCACCCAGCACCCACCCAGTGAGCATCAGAGGCTTCACCCCCATTTGACCAGGGGGCTGCAGAACCAGTGGGGATCTCTCCAGTGCAGATCAAGGGCTTGTCTGAAGCCCCTTTTTAAAAGCTGATTCATCCCTCTGCACACCAGAGCTCAGCGGCCCACTGGGCCTTCTCATGGGGCACATAAGGATGCTGAGGCCTTGGGAGAGCTCAGCTCAGGACAAAACCACTCTGGAGGGATCTAACCTGCCTGCAAAACAGGGTTTTACCACAGCTCCCTGTGGGCAGAGCACAGGCAGCACCACTGCCTCACCCAGCCCGTGCTGCCAGAGCACACAGCACGGGTTTGGCTCTCCCCGTGGACATGGCAGCGTGGCATCACTGCCCGCGTGGGAAAGGCTCAGCTTTGTCCCCGTGGTGCCCCTGGACGCTATGTAAATACTGGCAGGATTTTCTTAGCAGCACGAAATGCACATCTGCTCATGCAAAGGTGCGGGCGGTGGCCGGGGATCTCCAGCCGCCGGCCGGCGCAGGAAGGTCGCTGCCATGCACGGGTGCCTCCCCGGCATGGGCCAGCCTCCCGGCTCGAACTTTTGGCCTGAAAGGGCTTCCTGCATCCAAAACAGCCGCCCCTGCTCCTCTCCTTGCCCAGAGAGCCCGGGCTGAGCCGCAGCCCTCAACAGGGTAGGCAGCAAAGAAGCACCTCTGTGTGACACCCAGGGAGAGCCCCCAGCCCTGCAGCTCTGCTGTCCCCGGCAGGCTCACGGAGATAAAGCTGCAGGATGTTCACTTCATGCTGTCATCAGGACAACATAAAGCCCGACTGCTTCCAATACCGTTTTTTCCCCTTAATTGTTCTATTTCCATGCGCCTGTGCACGCCCAGCTCTTGCCAGAAAAGCCAAGTGCTGATCATTGTCAGATGGCTCACACAGAGGTTTCTGTTTTGTTTTGTTTTTCCAAGGATCCGAGATGATAGGGGGATGGAGAGAACTTTTGTCCTCTGCTTAAAATAATTCGAGCTTTCCACTGTCTACGCCAGGCTCAAGCAGATATTTGCATAACAAATGAGCTTCTCCCCGCACTTCAACCTCGGGTGACCCCGGCAACTCTTGCACGAGGTGGCTCCAGCTCCTTCTTTATCTCCATCATCTCCATCATCTCCATCACCTCCATCATCTCCATCTCCTCTCTCAGCCCTGAATCTGGGGAGGGGAGGGCATGGAGAGAGAGTTGTAAGTTTTTTGGCACTTTTGTCAATCGAGACACTAAACAGCTTCTGGAACATTTCACCAGTAAAACATTCGCTTGGTGACCAACAAATAATTCCAGGCGTCTTTTATCTTGCTGTAAAAATGCCACAAAGCAGCTGATTAGTGGAGGTTTCTCTCCAAGCTAAAGCCTGTTGACAGCAGGACCAAACACTGGCTTTCCTGTTATCAGCAGAAATGGCCTCTCTGTGCTGGGCATTCTCCAGGCAGTGATGGACAAGCACAAGGCTCAGCTCTGAGAGCCTGTTTGGGTGCAGAAAAACCAAGCAAAGCCCTGGAAGTTTCACAGAATTTTTGTTTCACCCCTGAGACAGATTAACACTTCGCTAGTTCAGATGGATAAATTACACTATTGCTGTTTAAACCAATTTCCTCGCAGAGTGTTCCAGAGAACACCTGCTGCAACGGCTGAGGTCACGATTTCCAGCCCAGCAAGAAGATAAAACTGCTGCCAGAGTCCATGGCCAGACCTGCTTTGTGCAGAACCACATCACCTCAGCCTCTCTGCCAAGAAACTGGAGGAATTTTCCAGTTCCCATTCTCCTTCTGGGTGGGAGAAAGTGGGGGAGTAAAGCTGACGTACCTTCATGAAGCTCTGAGAGGCATCAGGAGGGTTTTCATGAGAAAATGGATGGAAGAAAATGCTATCAGAGCCCAAATGCCCCATTAATTATACCAGAATATCATTCTGGGGAGAAGGGAAGTCCCAGCAGTCCTGCAACAGCCTTCTTAGACAATGACTGAAAAAAAATGTTGCAGTTACTCATTTTGAAATGAGTTTTTGTAAGGGTTAGATTTTTTTTGCATGACAACACATTGTGGGTACACAATTAAAAAATGAATCCATGACCAGTCAGAAACAATCATCCCTCCCTTTTTCATTTAGAGTAAACTCTGAAATCTGGCTTCTTTCTTTACATAATTTTAATTACAGAGCAAACCACCAGAAGCCTTTGCAACATTAAACATCCAAACTCTGCACCAGATTCTTTCTGGGCAGCCCCCTGATATCAGTGAGTCACTGCAGCCCCCACAGCTCCAGGTGGAGGGCACATCCCTCCTCCAGCCTGTGTTTCCCAGCATGGGAGATGCTGCTCACAGCTCCTGGAGACCAGGCAGTAAATGCTTAATACAAGGTTTGAGATTCAATCAGCCTGTGCTGCGTCTTTCCACAGCAAACTCAGAGCATCTCAGAGTGAGGTGCAAGTTAAAATCCCACAGAAATTCTCCTGAGTTATTTTTCTTACCTCTGTGGGTTTGGGATTTGTTTGGGTGGACCCCAGGCACACGTGTACCCCTGCTGCTGTGTGCTGCAGGACTGTTTATCCCTGCTGAAGGAGCAGAGCTCAGGGCAGGCCTCTCCAGCAATCCACCGTGGTTTGGGGGTGCTGCCCTCAGCCCTGAGAAGGGGTTGGAATCATGGTTTTCCTGGCACAGGCTCAGAGCAAACCCTGTGTGTCCCCCCAAGCTCTCCTGACTGCCCTGCTGTCTGAGGGGCGTTTCAAACACCAGCCTGAGATGCTGCCCTCTCCACTTGCATCACTTCAGCACAAAACCATCCTCCTTTACATCAAACCCCCCAATCTCAGCAGCTCCACCAGGCACTGGCAGGAGACACCAACACACTTCTGAGCACACGGGCTGGCAGCCTGGAGCAGGGCAGGACAGGTCCCCCGGGCTCCCCATGGCTCACAGTCCAACCTGCTGGGCTGCTTCGGGTTTTGTTCAACTCCATCAAAGCCTCAGAGACAGCATATGGCTCCCGGGGATGCTCCTCTGCAGGATCTGGTTTGCAGCACAGGAGTTATGCCTGGCAGAGGCAGCAGAGCTGCTCCCCCCACCCCGTTCCAGAGTGCCCAGGGGTGACAAATGGCTCTGATGGCACCAGGGTGCTCCCAGCCCACACCAGTGCCCAAAGCATGGAAAATGCATTCCTGTTCCTTGCAGTGCTGTCCCAGGGACTGCTGTGTCCCAGGGGAATGGGGCAAGGGAAGCTCTGCCTGGGTTTTTGGAGAGCCCTGTTGTGGGTTGGAGGCACAGGTGGGGATGGCAGTGGGAGCCAGGATGTTTCTCCTGCTGTTTGCTAGGAAGAGACCAGCCTGGGAGCTGCCTGAGCTGCCCTCACTGCTGCACAGGCCCCAGGGATGCAGAGGCCAGGAGATGTTCGCCCTCGGGCTAAAAGAGCCTCCAACTTCCTTCTCTTGCTTCCATCTCTCCCTGCCTTCCTTCTCCCAGGTGTTTTGAGAAGCTCATTCCCAAGAATCAGTCTCATCCCAGCTCAACCACGTGCACACACCACAAGACTTCTTTTCTTGGGGCACCATCTCCAAACAGTGCACCGAGAACTGGGGAAACTGAGGCACGTACAACTCCCAGGAAAACGCTGCGGGCTGTTTTCACACTGTTTGGGAGGGACAGACCCCAAAGCTGTGCCCTGGACCCTTGGTTCGAGCTGGCACCTTCCACCAGCAGCTCCTTGTCCTCCTCACTGCCCCCTCCCCGCCCCAGTGCCAGCAGGGGACAATCCTGCAGCACTGGGACGTGCTCCCCTCAGGTACCAGTGGCCGTTTCAGCAGTCACTGGCTGAAAAGAGAACAAAAACAGCAACAAAAGACCAACAAATAGTTGACTCTGTTCCCAGGCAAATAAAAAAGAATGGGTTTGGATCGTCACTGCTGTCCCTTTGTTTACCGAATGCAGTAACAAAAACGGCCAGGAAAGAAAAAAAAATATATTCTCTGATAACGACAATTTATTGTGGGTGAAGCAGGCTGGGACATGCCCCAGGGAAGGAGGGTCAGGCTCTGTGTGGATCTGCTGGGGAGGGGAAATAAACGTGCCCAAAAGCACTTAAAAAAAACCTGAAAGGACCAGCCCTGATTGCAGCAGTTAGAAGTGATATATTCTTGGCATGGAAACAAAAAGCAAATTCATAGCAGGTTTGGAGCTGATCTTGCTGGCTTACATGGGATTTTATACTTAGGTAATTCTATTGTTGGCTGGAGCTACCTGATTTATGCCTGAATAAGGTCCTGATCCTGCAAACATTTACTGATGTACTTTAGTTTTACCTTTGCCCCAAGACATCCTCCTGATTTCCCTGCAGCGAGGGTAGTGCCTGTCTGCAGAGCTGGGGCCTTTGCGAGAGGAAAATCCGTGTTGTGATGCCTGAAATGAAGAGGAAATTTTGCAGTGAGACATGAATTCCCCCGGGCTGGGGTCATCCCCCAGCCTGAGACACTTCCAGCCCCAGGCAGGGCACCCAAAATTGCCCGTGCAGCCCCTCTAACCCACAAGATTTGGGAAGCAGTGGGGGAACATCCTTAGCACGGACCTGCAGCTGCATCGAGCTCTGAGTCTCTGCATCACATAAAGCAGCAGTGTAACCCCGAGTTTACTCTCATGACACCCCTCTCCCCAGGGCAGACCCTCCAAACAGGCTGCTAAACCCAGCAGAAGCCATTTGGACTGTCTGTTTCCATTCAAGAAAACGGCATTTATTGTCAAAAACACCATGTTTACCCTGTAAAGTGAAAGAAATACATTAATCCATCAAACACTGTCCTTTGACAGGGAAACCACTGGGTTTGCTTCAGAGTGAGCAGGAGAATAAAACCCTGTCGGAGGTGAGAGGAGGAGAAGCTCTGAGCTCACCCACCTCAGCATTCCGGCCAGCGAGATGCCCCCGTGTCCCTCACATGCTGCTAAAACCAGGCAAACGAAATGAAAAGGGGCTGTGAGGCTCGGAGCAGCTGCTTTCCTCACCGCCTCTGCCAAGCCTTCCCCAGAGCACGGCTTCTCCCCGGCGCAGGGGAGAATTCATTTGCTTCACAATGGGCTCCGCGGGCAGTCGGGTGCCTGCCGCAGCCCGGGGGGAGCGTGGGGGGCCAGGAGCAGCACCTGGAGCCAGCCCTGAGGGTGCTGAGGGGGCTGGAGGGGCACCCAGAGCAAAGCCCCTCCTGTACCAACCTCTGCTGGCTCCTGGGGGATGCTTGGCCAAGGCGCATCAGCGCCAGCCCCAGCCCGGCCACCTCCAGCAGCAAAGCTCAGGTGCTGCTTGTGGACCTCGGGGCACTGCAGCTCCCACACACAAATTGTGGGATCTCTGTTCCCCAAAACACACCTGGAAAAGGGTGCCAGCAGCAGGGAGCAGGGGGCAGAGGTGTGTCCAGAGCCTGCCTTCATCCCACAGCCCCCACAGCGCTGCTGTGCACCCCGGAGAGCCTGGGCTTGTGTCCAGCGAGCTCCAGGACACTGCCATGACCACACAGAGGGGCTGCCCAGAGGTTCTGCACCGTGTCTGATGAGGCTGCAGGATTGGAGACAGCACCCAAAGGCACTTCCAGAGCAGCTCCTCTGAAATGGGCTTTGTTTATGCCGTAGCAGCCCGGAGAAATGAATATTGCCTGCCCAGAAAGATTTAAATATACATAAAATTAGAAGGAGGAAGTGTTAGCTGAAATTTCGTACTTCTGGAAGGCAGACGGTTCGTTAGCAGTACTTTAATGAGGCTCTAACCTCACTGTAATGCTTTTATTAATGCTCACTGCTTATTGAGTGCCAACTGCTTGGCTCCTCTCCGACAGCCCGGCTGGTCCACAAAGAGAGGGGTTGAGGGGTCCTTTGATGCAAAATGTGAGCACATTTCCCCCACAGCCAGGACAAACGACAGTTGGTGAGATGAGACAGCCCCAAACCCAGCAGATGGTGCCCAGAGCAGGCGAAGCAGCGAGAGCAGGGTGGGCAGGAGGGGACACGGGAGGGAACAGGGGAAGGGAGAAGAGGAGGTGCCAGCTATGCCATCGACACTGCTCCTGTTGGCTGCAGCTGGGTCAGCATGAGGGTCAGGCAGTGAGCAATGACAGGACATCGTGGATTGACGTGCTGGAGATTTGGTGACAAGGGCAGACACGGGGAGGTGCAGGATCCAGGAGGCAGGTCCCAGTGGCTGAACACTCAGCCTGCTCCCCCCGCTCTACTGCTGCAGATATCTCGTGTGGAACACTCAGCCTGCTCTCCCCTCTCTACTGCTGCAGATATCTCGTGTGCTTTGAGGCCAAAGCTGCATCCAGATCTCACCAGAGACCTGCTTTAGTCAAACGTGAGTCCTTAATCCACACCCCAAAAGATATACCGTGACTGTGGAGGGAGAACCTGTGCCTTTGGGGTGCTCCCAGCCCTGCTGCAGAGCTGATCCAACTGAGGGAAAACCAGGAGAGGATGGAGTCCCTCCTCCGGCTGCTCTGCCCTGCCATGCCCTTGTCCATGCCCCTGCTGGCTGCAGAGGGGAGGAAGGGACACCACCTGCTCGTGGGGTGATGCCCAGGCACCCTGAGCACACCTTTTGGATGTGGCTGTGGCCAGAAGGACAAGGATCACCCCAGCAGCTGCTGGGACACCTCCTGGGAGCCGAGGTGAGCATATGCCGTGCGCTTCTCCTCCTGTTCCTCGAAACACTCTGAATAGAGGGATTAAAAATCCCCCCTTGCAGCCTGAAACAACGGAGCCAAGGCTCCGGCTGATATTCCAGCACAGAGCAGAACAGGTGGGCTGCTGCATCCGTGCTGAGCAGGAACGGGAGCAGCTTGTGGGAGCCTCGCCCTGGCTCTGCCTGCGGGGCCACCCCTCCCAGGAACACGCCAAGCGCAATCCCGTGCCAGTCCCGGAATCGCAGCGCAGAGCCAAGCGCAACAAGGAGCTGGGGCTGCTGTCCCACCATCGTCCACCCATGGCTTCAGAGGCAAGCAGCGAGGCAAAGAAAAGCTCAGCATTGTGCCGTGATCGACTGAAACTGGCTCTCGTGCCATTGTAGTAAAAAAAAAAGAGGGGAGAAGATTATCCAGAGAAAAGAGGAGGACACCAGCAGGCTGCCAGGGCACAGAGGGATGGGTGAAACACAGGGCAGAGGTGGGAATGGCCAGGGAGAAAAGCTCCTGTCCTCAGTGCATTCTGCCCAACCTGCGAGGCAAAACCACCGAACTACCAAGTCTCTGAACTAGAAAATTCACAACATATTTTTTTTCTCCACGTAAAACTGACAGATTCAGAGCCAAACATGGAAATATCTCAGGGTGCTGATGTGCATTTTTCCTGTTGAAGTTTCTCTGAAATCTGGCCTGGTTCTTGTGAAGGAAGAAAAAAAAAACAGAGAGAAAAAAGAAATAGGATATTTTCAAGTAACACAAGGTAGATGCATCCATTTTTAGAGTGACTGCTATAGGCAGTAAATAGGGAAATTGGTAAAATAAAAATGTTTTCCCAAATATTTTTTGCCAAAATGTGGTGTGGTTGCTTCATTTGTTCTTTTTTTTTTAAAAAGACTTTGATTCAGTGATCTGAATTTATCAGAATTCAGAGTAAAGCAGAATCTAGAAATGAAAATGAAACACGGAAAATAAAATAGGGCAAAACAGAGTGGCAAATGCTGTGAATCTTTCAGCTGGAATTTACAGCAGCGTCTAAAGCCCACTCACCAGACAGCAAATGCTTGTTCCAAGTACAATAAAATAGTCCCAGCATAAATCTTTTCAGTTTCTACTGGCCCCATCCAAAGCTTCCCAGCACTGACAGTGAGACCTTGCAGGTCTCCTGGGGCCTGGGCATCACTTTGCACATGAGAGCAACTGTGCCAGCCTGAAACACAGCGTTCTGAATCCCATGGCTCCTGTGACAAAATATGAGAAACTTGGTATTTAAAATGGATTTTATCCAGGGCATAAAGCAGAAGAGTTTTGTCCCATTGCAAAACGGGAAGACAACGTAAAAAAGCTGAGCACAGCTGTAATCAAGATGCACATTGGCAGTGCTCATCACCCTGGCAAGGGTAATTGCCCTCAAGTTTAATCAAGGTAGAAGGAGGGGATTTGGAAGCACCACATCCGTGGCACACTTCCCTGCTTTGTCACATCACACTAAACACTCGATAAAAGCTCCCTTTGAAGAGGAGCCAAGCCCATCCTCACTTGAGTACAGTGATCCTGCACTGGGTTCGCTGAGCTGGGCTTCCACTTGTGCAAAGAATTTGTAAGAGGCAGAAAAAAGAGTAGGAGTGAGCAGACAGTGTTGCAGCTCAAAGAAAAGTACAAAAGACAGTACAATAATTAATTATTGGGGTTTAACTCTATTTTTTTTGCTGGGACAAACAGACTACTGTATTAGTAAAATGTATCCTTCTCTACAGATTTGGATATGTGCCAATAAATATTCAAAAATCATTTCCCATCTCCCCAAAATCATGAGATGGGTAAGAAAATAAATAGAATAAAAAACCCAATAGTAACAAAGTTTTTTCTTCTGTGTCTTTGCTTCTGAGCTGTTGGCCTGCCAAGCTAATTTCAACAGAAGCTTGGTTAAAGGAATATAAAGAAAGGGAAGGTGAGACTTTCTCATCATTACACCAGAAGAGTTTAATTTCCCAGGAAAGCAAATCTGTAACACGAAATATTGAAAAAGGGAATATAAATGGGAATAATGTCCCATCATTACACCAGAGGAGTTTAGTTTCCCAGGAAAGCAAATCTGTAACGAGATGAGATCACTTCCAGCTGATGAACCCAAAGTTTGTTTTTAGAAGGCTAAAAACAAAAAAAAAGAGTAAGATTAAGAAAAAAAACCCAGCACCCAAACGCAGATCACTTGGACACGGGGTATTTGGGCCCAGCCAGAGCGGGTAACGCCATCCTCCTGCTTCCCAGTCAGGGCACAGGGCTTCCTTCGGGAATTCAGCCTGGGCAGAGGTGTGAGTGGTGATGGATCTGCTGCCTCCACCAGACCAGCGACTTCCCAGTGCCCAGTGACAACCCTGTCATCTGTCCTCTGGTGTGACCCCACCCCAGCCAAGAGCAGGAGGGGCTGGGGGCAGTTCCACTCCAGGGCTTTTGTCCTGGCAGGCCCAGAGGAGCCGCTGCCCGTCCAGCCAGGGCAGGGCAAGGTGGGCGCTCGCCCGCTCTCCTCCTGCGTTACCAGGGGGTGATGGAGGCATCCTCCTCCTCCTCCTCCTCCTGCTGCCCGTGCCAGAGCCCCACCCTGGAGCACAAACAACCTCTGCCCACCATCCCTGCTCCCTTTCAGCCCATGCCCAGCTCCTCCAGGTGTTGTTTGCTCTCCCAGCACAGTTCTTGCTCACAAAGAGCTCACCACAAAAGCTCAGCGTCGTTGCTGTTGATTCCCAGCCCCAGCCCGGGTTTGTTGAGCTGACCAAGTGAGTGGCAGGCAGTTAGTTCTTCTGCTTATTTTCTGCTGTGGATGGGGACACCAAATATTTGCTTTCTGAAATATTTGCAGCAGCTCCACTACAATTAACAACATCAACTGGAATGCTCAAAAAGGGTGGGGAGTGCTCCTGTGCCTTCGCTCTCCCCTGAGCTTTGCTAAGATGACACAGAAACTCCTGGGCTTCGTTGCTTTGCCATGGAGTGAATCTCATGAGCAACAAGTGAGGGATTAACTTTTGGTTTCACTGGAAGATGCCCACAGGAGTGGATCTGGACTCCTGGTTTCTGATCCATGGCAGACCAGTCTTAGGGAACAGCTTTCACTAACACAAGTACAAATGCAGAGCAGTTAAGGACTCACCAAACCAATCCTATGGCAGCAGAACAATCCAGGCCTTGCATTTCAGGAACAACAAAACTGCCTGAGGGTGTGTGCTAATTACAGACTGCTCCCATCATTCCAGTTTACATTGCAAGGCACCATCCAGACAACCAACCAGAGGAAGAGTGACTTACCTTTGATGAGAGGGAGCTTCAGCTATGATCAAGTGTGGATGTTGCACTCAAGGCAAATTTAGGGAAGGCTGAGCCAAGTCCTCCTCTGTATGAGCTACACACACTGTTCAGGAGCTGTTGTCAGTAGCAGAACCATCGAGTGATGTGTCCTCATCTGAGACCTCCAGAAGTGCTGAGTTCCAGATAAATTTTCTCTCACATAATGGCCACATTTCAAAAATAGACCAGGAGTTTTGGGGACAGAATTCTCCATTGCTGAGATGTCCAAAGGCCTTCGTGCTCCAGGATTCTCACAATGTCTCCAGATGCAGCAGAGGCAGAGGGAGAAGGGTTTCCTTCCAGGCAGGGACCGCTGCTGCAATAGGTGTTCAAAGCCACAACTCAGCGTAAGCTTTGCAAAAAGGAGACACCCACACAGACCACAGGACTGCTTGGGACTGAGTGCTGCATCCAAAGATCTGCTGGTGAAATGCCACTGCCTGCAGGGTGGAACACGGGATGGCAAAGGACAGGTCCATCCAACCTGGCAAGTCTGGGACAGAGACTCTGGCCAGTGGGTTCAAGCCATGGCCGTCTCTTCCCCAGCTCTCACTCTTCTTCATCACCTCTCCTGGATGAGAGAGGCAACCATTTAGGAGTGGATTTTTAACTCAGTGCCATGGAACACTGATAGGATCAGACCCACAGAACATGCAGGGTATGACTCAGTGCAAAGCACCTTTTATTCTGCAATCTTCCTAGGCAGACAATATGTTTTTGGCTTCATGCACTGTGCAGTTTCTCTCTTCTCCTTCTTCTTCTTTTTATTTATTTATTTTTTTTTTCCTCTTGTAAAGACTTTGCTCTGTCAGAATCTGTCAAACAACTCCTTGTGCCATGTTTTCACAAGAATCCTACTTGCTGGCCAGTGCCAAGCTCCCTTTTAAACAATACTCAGTGAAGCATTGCACTGCCTGTGCCGCACTCTCGCATGCCATATTTAGACAAAAGCCAGGGAATTCCCTGCCCTAGATGAGGGCTTGAATGAGTGCGTTCTTCTCCCACCTCAACTAAAAATGTATGTGTTCACATCAGCCGGGCCTTCCACCCAGATTTCTTTTTAATTCATTCCACACTTTGATTTATACACCCAGAAATCTGAAGCGGGGGGAAAAGAAAAGGAAAATATAGAGAAAACAAAACAAAAGTGAGTGTGACCACAGACATATGCTTAGTCCCACTGGGTGCATCCCCAAAGAGACCAAAACCAGTGGAAAAAACCACCCAAACTCCACACTGACACACGTGAGCGAAACATGCAAACCCCACCCCACTGCACAGCTGGCAACAGCTGGATCGTGGCCACAGGTGGTTTTTAGCGCATTGGCCCGGGGCGAGCAAACAGCTGACACTGCTGCAGGCTCTCAGGGGGGTTCTGGCAGCGCACCTCGTGTGCACCTGATTGCTGCGGAGGAAAGGAACCCCCCCTGGGCAGGACCAGGGGCGGGGTGAGCAGAGGGGGAGCTCTGAGACTGCGGCACCCGCGGCCCTGCACGTTCCCATCGCCCCGGCGAAAGCCGGAGCGCCGGGGCTCTGTCCTGACGCTGCACGAGTCAATGGGGCTGCAGAGCCTTCTGGAGCGCTATTGAAACGCCGCATTCCAGAGCACTGTGCTAATCGCTCCCCGCCAGCCCTCCAGCATCACTCCACTCACTGGTGTTTAAATTCTTTGCCGTACTTTTGTCCAGCAGCGCTTGGGCCCCCCAGATTTTTTTGACATGTGGTCCTTCCGCTCGCTGCCAAGTCTGCAGGCAGAGGATGTCAGCCTCACAGCACCAAAACAGATGCTGTCCATGCACTAACCCTGCTGGAAAAGCTTCAGATAAAGGCCTGTCTGCCCTCCTCCTCTGCCCCACGAACACTGCAAAATATTCATTACATCTGCCCCAAGAACCTACTTAGGAGAAAAATTGAATCCTGAGAGTCAGAGCATTGTCAAGCACAGCGTACATGGCCTGAAACATGGAATGAAATACTCTGAAAAACAAGGCAGAATTTGCACTAAATTGTTGTTTTCATACACATATATAAAACCCATTACAGCTGTCCCAAATATATCCCTACTGCTGGTAGTGATGATGGGGACCTTACTGCAGACAGGATGCAGACAGGCACCTTTTAACTGCTGTCACTTAACCCTGCTCAGTGTGGCTTGAGCTGACATCTTAACAGAGACATCACTCAAACCTTGACTAGCCTGGTGCTCCTGGTGTTATTGCTGCTGCCAGGAGCATTCTGGGGACAGGGAGAGAGGAAAGAAATGATATGGACAGAGCTGTAGAGCTATGAAATGCACCCTTAGGATCATATGTTCAAAAGCACTCCGTTCCCGTTTAGGAACCTAAACGAAGTTGGCAGGATTTCAGAAGCGCTCAGCATCTATCAGCCCCTACTGAGAACATGCTGAGCTCTTCTTAAAATTGTCAGAGAAAAACAATTTGAAGATAAGAGCCAGCTTGTGGTTTACAATTAACATCATTGTACGGGTCTTCAGAGCAGCTTGGCAAGAGCAAGAATAGCTGCTTTCACAGAAGATATTGTATATGAATCCACATCTCCAAGCACAGGGCCAGGTCTACAAGCAGTCACCCCACTGGGTGCCTCCTGAAAGAGCTCTGCACCCCGAGGAGAATTTTCCACTTTGTGTCAGTGATGCCTTTATAGCATTCAGTAAGTGGGAGTTTGCACCTGACCGTGCCAGGACCAACCACGTCAGTGGAGATGAGAAGGACCAAAATGGGTGCTTAAAAACTCAGAACATAACCCACGGGGCTGCAGGCAGGGCAACTGTGAAAACATCTGGAGAAATGCACTAATTTGGTCCTAACTTATATTAAGTTTTGACATATAATTAGTAGCAATACTAAATGCCAGTTGGTACCTTCTGTCTTTGGACCCCAAAGTGCTCTTTGTTCTGTGAAGGAGAAAGATCTCTTCTCCCAGCAGTGACAAACAGCCAAAGCCATGGGAACCTGCAGCAGACAGAAAGATGTGTCAAATCTCTCCAAACACTTCCAGAGGCATTGATCCAGTAAAGAACTAAATCCCTGCAGCAGTCCCACTTGGCCTCCTGGAACCACTGATCTATTTAAAAGGAAGGCTGTGAATTCAAACCCTCCCACTGCTCACAGCTCCCCCAGCCTTGAACCAGCTGAACCTTGGTACCACACCAAAAAAAACCCCAAATCAAGCACAGCAGCTCGTGCCAGGCTTCAGCTCATGGACATGTTATGATTCTTGAAGGGACCAAGAGTGAATTCTTCTCATCAAGATCCTCTTTTTCATAGTGTGCTTCATCTTACATTGACATTCCAGCAGCTACCTTCCAGGTTGGAGTAGCTTGCTTACCCTTACCTTCCAGGTATTTCAGGGGTTACAATGTCTGTCTGCTCCTTAGCTTGCTATGTTGCTTGGTCTAATTCCACAGAGAAACTCCAGAGATTCTTCTGGGGACAGCAGGAGCTGAAGGATCTCATGAATCTTGCCACCAATAGGTCTCTTGACTCTCCGTGGTGTGGGAGGTGGAGCTATAATTTACTGTACTTCCCTAGAGGAGGGTGCTACACCTCAATCAGAGCTGCAGGAGGACACTACCACTCGTGGTATTAGGACAACACAATTTTTTTTCCTCTTTTATCTTAGGAGAAGCTTCATGCTTTCCCAGTAATGGATCAAAATCCCTTTTGTTGAAGGTGGAGGCAAAAGTATTGATTCCAGAGGAGCTCCTGCTCCTAGCCCAGCTCAAGGACCCAGGAGAGAGATTAAACATTGTGCAATCAAGCATTGCCAGGCTTTACAAGCTCTGGCCATACTGATTTATCTCCTGACATCTCGACACGAAAGCAGAGCAGCAGAAGAAAGTGTAGCACTATTTTCCATTCTGACTAAAACAAGTAGCCCAAAACATGCATGAACTTAATTTGTCACTCCTCAAATATAACGACTCATTATGATTCATTACTCCCAAGTATTCTAGGTCATTTTCTACAGCTAATTAACCTTGTAAGCAACAATTCACCCAACAGAGGATGACTCTATTGCCATGGGGAAGGCTGCACTCTGCCTTCTCCTGCAGGAGAACAGAAGTGCTTGCCATGGTCTGGCCAAGGGGCACTGCTGCCCTTTCTCTCCTGAATTTGCTGAACAGGGACAGCCTGAGAAAACTCATCTAGAAAGAAATGGAGAATTCTCCCTTCCAGTGAGCAACATATGCTCAATCCAAACAGAGTCTCCTTGGGAGCAGGGAAGGGCTGGTTGGCCATTGCTGCAGCCACTGAAGGGTAACAAATACTTGTCCTTTGCACAGCTGAGCTGAGCTCAACTAGGCTGGAGAGAGGAGGGTGACAAGGAAGTTAAAGATACTAATGCTCACTCTGGAGCAGTGAGAGGAGTGGTGAAAGGTGCAGCTCCCTGGGGTGATGCCCTGTCCTAGGGAAGCCAGTGGCTCACACAACTGGGTGGAGCTTGGACAAGACCTTTCAGTCTTTCTCTTGGTCCCTTTTATACCCTGCTTAGATTTAAACGTCCTCTCAACTTCTCATATATATTTAGACCAAAGAAAAACACCATTAAAATGCCAAGGAGGCTTTCAAGACAATTGTTATATTAAACTAGCTTCAATCCTAAACTCTGCTCCTGTGAAATTACTCACTGGACAGCCCACTTTAATCCTGAATTACTAATTAAGTGCTGCTGTCACTATCAGATGATTGCTGTTTTCACAGGTCAACCAGGGGAGGAAAGGGAATTTTAACAAAACACTGCCTGACCCCAGGGATTTACAGGCAGCAACTTTTGCATTAGGCACCACGGTATAAACTCACACAATCTTCACTGCAAAAGCCTTCTCCATAAAGCACCAGTGCCAAGAGCTGAGCGCTGCTGCTGCTTTTGAAGCCCCAAATGCCATTTCCCTGGCGAGCCCTCGCGCTGCTCCCACGGGGGCTGCACCGGAGACGGCCGGACAGCGGCAGCCTGAGCGTCACCCAGTGAAACCCAAGAGCTGTGTCCATTTTTAGAGCCAGCCTGCCCGAAGATCTGCTGCATTATCTGGGCAGCACGTAAGGGAACAAGATGAACTGCAGCTCCCCCAGCCACTTATTTACCTCCTGTTTAAACAGAGCCTCTGCAGCTCCCCGCCCGTGCACCCACTTGCCCGGCACCTCGCGCACGGCTGCTGCTCTATTTTTAAAGGCATGCTGCTGGCTTTCATCTGAAGCTGCCTGGGGTTTTTTTTTCTTCTTAGCTCTCATACTATTTAAACTAATTTAAAACATGCTGGCAGATAAAGGTAGTGAGGGGAGATACAGCAAATGCACCATGGTTGGCATTGCAAGTTGAGATTAAGGCAAGGGATACAACGCAGACAGAATAAAAATGGACATCTAAACTCAGTGATTAGGGCCAGAGGGCAGCAGTCCTTGCTAAGGGGACCATCTCCCATGTATTTGGAGTGGGATTATTTGAATCAAGACTTCAGGATTTGCTCTGGCAGCAGACAGACTGGGGTGCTCACAGCAGGGAGGAGCAGCGAGTGGCAGCTGCGAGGAATCCTGTCAGGGAATGTGGTCCCTGAAACACGGTTTGAGGTAGTCTGGGCCTTGCCAGGGAGTTAAAGGCTCTGCTGGTGCCAGTTCTGAGCCCACGTGAGCAGCACTGCAGTCAGTGGCTTTGCACAGTCACACAGGTGGAGGAAGTACTGCTAAGAGTCTCCAGCACCGTGGGAAGGTGGGAGGGTGCCAGAAACACGTGGCACAAAAATCCAGTGCCCCCTCCGTGGCTGTGACCCCAAACCAGGGTGCACTCAACACCCCTGAACAGGGAGGCTGCTTCAAGCTTGACCCCAAACGCTCAGAAACTCTCAGCAGTATTTAGAATAAAACTGCTGAGGCCATGAACACTGACAGGCTGTAAATAGGGAGGACGGCTGACTACACTGATACTACATCACCAACAAGAGGAGAAACCACTCCCAAAACCACATTTTGAGAGCTTGGACATTTCCTAGCCCACGCCTTTGGTCTAGATTTTTCTCAGCTAATGTTCAGGTGCCGGGCTCTGTCACCAGTGCAGAGCTGCCCCGAGCATCCTGCTGATGGTCCTGGTGCTCCAGACCCACACCTGGCTCTGCTGCACCGGCCAGGCTGAGCTCGGCTCCATTTCAGATTCAGGACGTCTCTGAGAACTGGTTGAAACGAGGGCTCGCTAACGCTCCCATCAGATGCTGATGGGCCTTTTTGTGCCAGGAAAACGGATGTGTGCAACAACAGCAAAAGTGCCTGGAAGCGTCCCAAAGCCTGAGCGAAACGGGGGAATGTTGAGTGGCATCAGACAAAAGGAGCAGTGATTTAATCTGCACAGATGGGGAGGAGGGAGCAGTGTCAGGAAAAGCAGGAGGATGAGATTAGCTAGGCAATAAAATGAAAATGAGCAAGAGGTGGAGAGAACTGTGCTGAGATAAGAGGAGGTGGATTACAGGGCTGGCAGATGGAAGGGGAGCAGGCAGCCAAACAGTGAACAAAAAACAGGTAATAAATCTGGAAAAATTGTCGTCAACAATGTTAAATACTATTTTCAGCCCATTTTCTCCAAGGAAGGAAGTGGTTATGGCAGAGGGAAGTGCTGTGCCATCCCCTTGGGGTGCAGTGACACTGCCTCCAGCCCCAGCCACTGCAAATGGCCAGCAAGGTGAGTTTGCTTGGACTCCAAACTCCTGCAAGACAGCCAGAATCCTTTCTGACACATGGATAAAGCAGTCCTTTAACACAAAAGGTGAAAGAAATTGCTTCTTTCTGGAGGGCCTGACCATCCATTTGACTCAGCCTAATTCAGGAAAGCGACACCTCGTCTCCTTGGCTGCTGAAAAGAGCATTTCCTCCAGCCCTGCTGGAGCACATTAGGCTGGGTATCTCAGTTCCGGGTGATAAGGCAGCTTTTATCAAGAGACTTTCATTAATGCAGTTTAACTGGCAATAGACAATTGATAACAAGGAGACATTTGACCACAATTTAAGTCATTAAGCCCTTGACCACCATGTTTTTGGAAGATAATCTCTAGAATATCTAAATCTGTGTCGTTTTAGCAAAGCCACGCTGCAGCTTCCCAAATCTGTGAATCCCCCAGCCTTCCATTACCCCAGGCAGGTCAGTGCCTGCTGGCAGCACACCTATCTCAAGAGGTTACTTAAAATCATTTATTTGTCATTGCACTTTGAATGTGGGAGAGGAAATTAATGGACAAAGAGAAGCAATTACCTTGAGAGTCTGAGACCTCCTCAGGGCAGGGGCAGCTTTTTGCTCTGCACCAGTGCAGTGCTTGGCCCTACAGGGTTTGTGCAAAAAGAGCAGCAGTGGTGGCTCCTATGTCATTGCAAACATCTGTGTGGAGTAATAAATACCTGGTTTGAGCTGAAGATTTCTAAACCCACTACAATTTCCCACCCAAAAGTGGGGCAAGGTCAGATTAACCCTGTTGCTGCTGAGTTGGGTTACATGCCTGCCCCTTCTTTATTCCCAAATGGATACTTGTTCCCCCTCTGCCCCTTTAGCTCATTTAATGTCTCTCTGACCTTCAGCACAATCAGGAAAGGAGACAAGCAGATCACAGGATGCTCTTTGGGGAGAGGGAAGAGGTCAAGGGAAAGCCTAGGTCAGAAATTCTTTGTCCCAGAGCTTTCTGGAAAATCCCATTCCTCCCTATCAGGGATAAGAAACGTTTCTGCCATGCTGAAATGAGTGCATTTAAGAGCATTTTTTTTCTCTAGGAAAGCACTGTGGTTAGGCAGTTCTTGGATAGACTGTGGGAGTTAAGTGCAGGAAATCCAATACTCTCTGTTATGTACCAGAGGTCAGGCTAAGGGTCCCTTCAGATGTAAACCATAAATTTAGCAAACCATTACCAAAAAAGCCCCTCCAAAACCCCCTCCAGTCTTCCACTCAGCTTCTAGAAAACTCTTCAGTAACAAGATCTGATTGCCAAATGTTAGCAAAGAGGCCAAAGCCATCAGGATCTATGTCTGAGTCCAGTTTTTATGGCAGCCTGGCAGCTCCAGACAGAGCCAGGAAGGCTCTGGAAACAGCATTCCCTAAAGAAGCCCAGAGCTGTAGCCTGAGGGCCTGGGGCTCCTGGATCCACGGGCACTTGCTCCTCATCTGAGCCCAGGAGCTGCTGTATGTCACAGGCTGCTCCAAGCTGGGATGGGGGACAGCTCATCCTGCTGGAAACCATAACTAAAACCATTGTCTGAACACAAACCTCTCTTGTGTTTCCAGAGGGAAGGAGCAGCTCCATCCAGCAGAGAGAAATGGGGCTTCAGGGAATGGTTGGGCTGAAGGGGACCCAGGAGGGCAGCACAGAATGGTGGCTCTGGAGGGAGGTTTTACAGGAGGATGTCAGCACCAGGCAAAGAAAGTGCCCAGCGCTGACCTGCCCAGCTGGGACATGCCCAGATCCAAAATCCAGCCCAGGAAGCTGCAGATGCTGCAGCTGAAATCAGTTGTGTCAGGTCCTGGCAGCAGGTGTCAGGAGGAGCTGATTTCCACCCCAGGATTAGCAGCAGGATATACAGCACATACTCACTGCAAAAGTGTGATCATATCAAAGCTCCATCTGTACTCAGGCTGGAGCTCAGAGCTATTAATGACTTCTGGGGGAGAAGTAACATTTTTTTCTTATTACCAGTTAAATAAGCTTCCCACACCTTGAAAACTAATCATTCTTTCAGCTTTAAAGATATATCTATACATACCTTTTTCTTTCAATGCAGACAATACACACACATCTAGGAAGAGGCAAGTTTCACAGATTTTAAAACCCAGAATATTTAAAATGCTGTGTTTATCTTTTTTTTTAGAGGAGCTCAACTGTTCTCAGCTTGGATGCAAAGACACACACTTCAACTCTAGGTATTTTTGGTCAGGAGGAAAAGATAAATAGATAGTGTATTTCAAACGTCACACTTTCAGCTGGCTTTATCTAACTTTGGTCAAGAATTTAAAGCTTTGCACTGAACACCAGCACATTTCAAGCCTGAGCTGTAATTCTCTTCTCCTGACAAGAATTTGCTGCTAACAGAGCCTATCTGTGACATGGGAACCAACAGGCTGCAGCTGAAACCAAGGCTGTCAAAGTCACTTCACTTATTAGTTATGAAATGGGGAAAAGCAGCGAGCAGCGGTGTCACATGGAAACATGAGCGCAGCGGTGACACCGCCTTTCAAACGGTGTCAGCACTAAAACCAGGCTATAGATTATTTGGAAAGTAATAAACACCCAGCTCATGATTCTATTCTGGGCTGGTCCTGTGACAAAAAAGGGGAAAAAAAACCCCACCTAAACCATCAAAACAAAACCAGAAGCTGACAGCCCCGAGCAGTTGGCACCGGGCGCGAGGGCAGTGCCCGGCGGTGAGCGGGGACCCCACTGCCCAGTGCCAGCCCCTGGGCTGGGGACAGGGGGATTTCCACGGGGACAACTGCTGCAGTCACCCCAGCTGCAGGGAGAGGGGCTGCTCCCAGCCCCAGAGCACGCACCAGCTTCGAGCTGCCTTTCCCCTTCCTTATTTTTTTTTAATTTTAAGGCCAATACCCGGTGCCAGGCTGCCCTGCTGGTTTGCCCTCACAGTTCAGAGAGGGTTTCACAAGGAGGTGAGCTGCTGCTGTCCCACCAGCCATCCCAGGAGGACATCCATCCCCAGGACACACGTGACTCCCCTGAGCCTCCCGCCCCTGAGGTCAGCTCGGATGCTCGGAATGACTTCTCCTAATCTTCAGCACGTCAAACCTTATTAGTTGATTTTATTAAATCTCTCTCCAAACATCTCTGAAGTAACACTTGGTGTTGCTGTATCCCAAAATAGCTGCTCGGTCTGAGCTTTTGGCAGCCAGCACAGAGGCTGGATGAGACCCTGGAGAGTCGGATTAAGACGGAAACTCGCACCCAGCCTACTTGTCCTTTTGACTCTCACAGCCTCTTCCCAGCCCCACACAGCCCCCAAGCCTCTTGTACCTTAGGAACTCTGCAAGCATCGCTGCTTCTCCTGCTGCCTTGAGCTCCAAACCGGGGCCAGGACAAAATCCTGCTTGCAAACAACTCCAGTTGTAGGAGATGTGCACCGATTGTGCAGCTGCAGGAACCTTCCAGCAGCATCCAGATCATTACTCTTCCTGGTACAACAGGCTTTTATTTCTGCTGTCTGAGAGGTGAGATACCCACGAGACAGAGGTACAAAGCCCCTGCCACTGTTAATTATTAAAAGCATTTATCACTGCATCTCTAGCGATGGGCGGGTGGCAAATCTTGGGTGAGCCATAAAATTTCCATGAGAGGACTTTTAAGGGGAAAGAGTTGGAGGAAATCATAGTGCATTTAAAGTGTGATATGAATTCATATCAGTGACTGTTTTGACACAGCTTTAACCTCTGACTACAGAGGTTTACAATTTAAAAGACATCTGGTAACGGACGCTTTTGCAAGGTAGACAATTTAAAAGACATCTGGTAACTGATGATTTTTCAGAGCCAGAAGTCCATTACATACATTCAAATGAGCTTGAAAAAAAAGCACAGGCACATCTGGTGTCATGAACAAGAGCTCGGAAAAATCCCCATTCTCTGTTGCTGGTTTTGCCAAGGGTGAAAAGCAGCACAGACCTGACCCCGGGGGCTGGAGGGACAGGATGGGCAGGCTGGAGCTGGACTTCTGATACAGCAGGTCTATGGCTTGGTCCTCAACCCATCCTTCCTCTTAGAGCCAGGTCAGCAGCCCAAGTCACCTTTCCTCATCCTAAATATCACCTTTCTTGAGCCACATAAATAGAATTATTTGCATGTTTCCCATAGATGAAAATGGTCAGATTCAGCCCCGAGTCAAAAGATCCTCGTTTGGCCCTGGATGTGTTCAGAGCGTGGGTCACCCACCAGAGCTGGAGCTGTATAAGAACCAGGGAATTCTGCCAAAAAGACCAGGGTTTTTTCTGTAGTCAGCCCTTGGAGAATGTTTTCTTTGACCAAAAAAAACCCAACAACCTATATAGAAAAACTCCACCTCTTGCAAGCTTATGAAAGCATGGCCATGTGCCACAGAGGCTAATGGGCTCCCCAGCAACGTCCCCCATCATAACTCACATGGCAGGAACAGACTCTAAGAAGTTCCTCACTCCCTCTTCTCTCTTTTTTTTTTTTTCCTTTTGGTTTGTTTTAAATAAAGCCATTAGACCCTTGAAAAAGCAGCCATTACAAACTGTGGAAAGAGTTTTCGAAACAGCTGCTGGGGGTGCTGAGCAGCCCCCCACAGAACCAGAAGGAGGGTTTTCCACAGAAAAGTTTCCCATGTTCTCCCCTGCACAGAAGAAAACACTGAGAGGGAGAAGCTCTGCCTTTGAAAAGGGAAAAAGATCTGTTGCAGTCTCAGCTGAGCAAGGTGTGAGCTCCATCCTCCCCCCATCCCTCCCAAAGGGGATAAACTGAAGATGCCACTTCCCTCAGACTTGCCCAGGAGTTCTGCACACCCCCTGTGCCCATGGTGGCAGAGCTGCCACCAGCACCAGCCATGTCAGAGAGCTGCTCTGAGCACCCTGGACTACAAAAGTCACCTCGGTCTTTCCTCCTTCACAGGGACAAACCTTTCAGGCTGAAAATCCCCTTTCCCTCTCACAGTTCATTCCATCACCTGACCAAAACCTTCACCAACATCAAGGCACTGTGAGTGTCTCCTGAGCAGGCCTTGCCAGGAGGATGACCTGAAGTCCCATTCACCAGGGTCTATTTTTCTTCTGTTGCATTTAATGGGAATTCTCTGACCCCAGGAAGGAGAGGCTCAGCCCTGAGTTTCTCATCTGTCACTGTTCTCCAGGGTTCATCCTCTCTGGAGATTTTCCTGAAGCCAGGCTGGCTTAATTCCATCGAGTGGCAAGGAGTTTCCTGAGCTTCCATCTCCCCTCTTATCACTCCCTGCCTTAAACAAGTTTGACCTTTTGATTGATTTGAACTTTGGGCAGCATTAAAACACTTGTTCTGGCAGATGAGGTCAGTCCCTCAGCTTTCTGCTGTGTGTAACGGGGCAGTTCATGCTACACTGGTTTTAAATCATGGCATATCCCAGCTGTGAGGACAGGGAAAGAAACAAAGCTCACCAGAAGTTGTGCCCTGACACCAGGCTGGGCCAGGCTTGTGCTGCACAGTTTCAGCTCCCAGCTCCTGCCTCGTGGTTACCTCTGGTTGCACACTCTGCAAAGAAAAAGAAACCTTTTAAATAGTCTAGGAAAAGGTCTTATCTCGGTCTTCCTCTCCTCTCCATCACCCCCTCCTGACTTCCTGAAGCCATCCATGCAAAATCCCTGAAAATGCCTCCTGCAAAGGATTTTTGTGTCACTGCTGACCTTGGGCAGAGGTCTTTAATAACTCACAATGACAAGCAAAACCTCAGGAGTAAGATGTTTCCATGGCATTTAAAATAGACTTGGAAGGGAAGATATTTTGTCCAAACATATAAATATCCCTCAAGCTGTCACAGGCCAGAATTTGTAACATCACGCTACATGTCAGACTGGGAAAGGAAAAAAAAAACCAACTGGAAATGGATTACAAAGAGCAAGTTGAAAGAAATGCAAAAACCAACCACACGGGGAAAACCACACTGGAGCAAACCCAAATCTTTTCATCACTTTAGAAGCATTTTATGTCAACGTGAAGAGGAATTTATTCTTTTATTAACGCAGGATTTTTTTTCTCTGCCATCTCTGCAGGATTCAACGTAGACAAATAAAAGCCCTGTCAGTGACTTCATTGCTCTCAGTTTTATATAAAGGGGTTGGACACACACTAATGGGCACTTCTTTGTGGCAAACAAGAGTTAATAAGGGGTGTTTTTTTCCCTGCTTGCAGAAGAATGCTGGCAAATTTAACAGATTTTATAATGTTTGCTTATTTACAGTTATGGCTGTAAAAATTACAAGAGGAAATCTTAGTTGTAAGAGGGAAATTTATAGATAAACCTAAGCATTGAGAAAGTGTTTCTTCAGAGGGTTGTCCTCACAAGCCTGCCCCATGTTGGTCACTGCTGTGAGAGGCCATGGCTGTGATCCCTCAGATTATCAGGACATATCCAGAGGGAAAAATCCTGGATATCGTCACTTCTAAGGATGGTGTGGCCACCACTTAAGTAGATGGGTTGATGCATCCTCTGTCTTGGTTTATAGATTGATTTTTAGGTGAAGTGAATTCCAATTAAAGCACATAGAAATCTGGAATATGCTCATCACAGCATTCCACTTCAGAAGTACAACCCTGGGGCTCATTTCCTAATTATGGATTTCCTGTGCTGCCCCAAAGCTCTGCAACTGCCATATTCCTTCACTTCCTGCCAGCCCTGGTGAAGAACCTGGTGTTACTCACCCAAAACATCATTTCTTCAGGGAAATCTGGCTGAACCTCAGGTCTGAGGGGTCTGATGGTCGGGGTGCACCAGTGGGGTCACAGCACGGCGCTCTCTGCTCGGGGTATCCCAAAACACCTCCAGCAAGGACATGGCCCTGCCACACGGACTGCAAGGGAACACAAAGGGAGGGAGGAAGGCAGGAGAGCAACAACATCACTTTTCAGAGCTCATCACTCAACACTCACACACAGAAAATCCCCTGGAGCCTTGCAGGGGCCTGAACATCCGCCAGCAGGGAGAGGAGAAAACAAACAATACTTTTTAGATTTAATTTTTAAAACAAGCACACAAACATGAGTGCCCGTAAATTCTACATAGCAACATTCTGTCCTTCCCAACCCTCTCACGTTTGACAAGTTAAATAAAGCAAGTTATCTTGTAAAATATTAATTAAAGCAAGCATTATACTGGGTCCCATGAATCACTTGGTGTTCAATATTTGCAGGGTCACCATGGTGAGGAGCTGCACCTAATGACAGTGCTTCAGTTATGAAGACCAGTGAGCTCAGCCTTTGCTACTGGCTTCCCAAACTATAAAGCTGTCATCTGGACTAGGACAACTCAGAGAACATGAAATGAGGCTTCAAAGTCTGCGTCACTATTTGAAGTTAATCCATGGCCCGTGCCAGCTGTAGAAGTTAAGGTTACAAACACTGAAATGTCTTCAGTAGGAAACTATTGGCTGCTAAACACACATGGACTGAGATAAAATCAAAGTGAAGATGGGCCCTTTCACAGGAACCCGAGCCAATGAATTAATGGGATACAATATCAAGTGTGAAAGCTTTAATGATCACGAGAACAAGGAAAGAAATTCATTTGAAAGCTCACTACTGTGCCCTATCAAGAATTTTTATACAGCCCAGTTTCCAGGCTCTAGGTCACCGGGGAAAGTCTTACAGATGATATTTCCTGGAAGGGGCTCTGCAGAATTTGCCCCTACATTCCCAGAGATCCAGTGGCTGCTTACAAACATTCAGTGTCCTATAATCAGCTGTGCCTCATGCCTAGCAAAAATGCAATAAGAGTTGTAATTTTAGTCAATTTGGGTCCAAGTACAAGGTAGGTGAAGGTTTCCCAACGTGGGGAGATGATCCCTCCACACACAGACTCTGCCACCTGGCAGCCAAAGCATTTTGCACAAGGTGCCTCGTGTGGCCGCTCAGACACTGAGTATTTCTATATTAAACCAGTCACAAAAAGAACAATTTACAATTGCTGAGCACAACATCTGGCCCAGACGCTGCCAAGGCTGTTGTTTTATCAGGTTGGCTCTCCAGGGCTGGCATTGGGAGGATGTTTTCGGTCCCTTCCCGTGCTCCGTAACGAGATCGAGCCATTCCCTGGCACTCGGCGTCTGCCCAGACGAACCACACAGCAAAGCAAACCTCATCCCTCCTCCTCCCCTGCTCCCAGCCCGCTGATTATCTCAGATCATCAGTGTTTTGGATGACCGAATAAACAGGATTATCCTCTCCCAGTGCCTGTTAAGTCACGACTGTATGGCGATCCTATTAGTGGACGGCAATGGTGTGGGCATAGCCAAGCAGGAGATTAGCTTTTGCTTGCTCTGTGGAGCTGAAAACAGCACCGGGAAATTTTTAATCTCCATGAAGGGGACACTAGAGCTCACAGAAAGAAAATCAAATTCATCTTTATTATCCTTCTCAATCAGCTGCCTCGCTGGGGGGAAAAAAAAAAAAAAATTACCCCGATTGACAAAGTCATAACCTCCTTTCAGTGACAGAGCAGCGGATTTTGGGATGCCAATGAAAAACATCTTTACATGCACTGCCCCTTTTCATCCCAGCTGATCCCAGAATGCTTTACAAGTGCTGCATGCAAATGGCACGTGGGATTAGCAGCGCTCTGCAGTGGTCTGCCTCCGTTCCCACTGAGGCTGGAGGGAACAGAAGTGGGACTTGCTGCTGAGTAAAATGCGAACCAGGTTGGAAAACAGCCAGGACACTGAGATCAAGACTGGCATTCATTTGGAAGCTGCTTGGCACAATGGCCCTATTGAGCGGGACTTTGGGTTTAGGTCTTGTCCAAAACGATGTAGCAACCTAGAGTGGGGCATGAAATGATGCCATTTTAAACCTGTTGGTTTAAAATAACTCATCGTTATTTATTTTTCAAGCGCTCAAAGATAAAAATATTGAAAGAACAAGCAACAGGGTAAAACCCCATATCTAAATTAAAATCTTCTTACATAAACTATCTAGATTTTAACACGGAGCAGCATGCAGGCAAAGCCAGCCAGCTCCCAACCTTCTAATATACATGAACACAGAGAAATAAATTCCTTCAAAAGAAGCTTTGAAGAGCATAATTAAGCATGAAAGTTACCATATATTAAATTATACATCTAGTAAAAAAGAGTCATTAGCCCAACAAATGGGCTGTTAATGATTTCAGGTTTGCCTAAGGCCACGAGCTAATAAACTAGTGATTAACCAGCATTTCTGGGCTGCTGCTGCTGAACGCTGCAGCCTGGTGTCACAGCACTTGCCCAGGGCTTGGGAACTGCAGGAAAACCAAAACCAGTGGAAAAACCACCCTGGATCTGGTCCATAGAAACTACCAAAGTTCCAGGGCCTGCTCTGAGGCACCCTGAGCTCCATCTCTTATCCAGATTCCTCACTTCCACCATCCACTGCGATTGCAAAGCTCAGGACTTCCCAAGTCCAGGTGGAACCGGGTGGGGTAGCCAGGGGAGCCCTTTCCAAGGGAAATCCTCCAGGATGTCCCAGCACAGACCATGGCCAGGAGAGTTTCCCTGTCACTGCCAGTGACACCTCCCTGCTGTTCCTCACCTTCTCCACCTCTCTCCTCTGAGGCCACACTCGGGTGACCCTGGCAGTCATTTATATGGAGAGCAACCCCACAGGAGTGTGCTTGGCAGCTTCCTGCAGACATTTCTTAGCAACTGGTAATGAAAGGGAACAAAACCAGTCCAGTTGGTCAGCCAGCTCTCCCCAAAGCACCTGTATTTACTTTCCTCCTCACAGTTTGAAGAGCTGAGGACGTGGGAACCAAAACTTGCACAAAATAATCCTGTCCAAGGCTGGGAACAGCAGGAGCAGGGAGGATGGTGCCCACCCACTGCTGTCAGGATGACACGAGAGCTTGCAGAGGTGTTACTTGCACAGGGCAACTGCTTTGAAATGAAAACCTCCACACCAGCAAGGAAGCATTTGTCAACAAAATTCCAGACAAATAAAACACTTCTTCACCAACACACAGTGCAGCAGGTAACATTATAAAAGAACTAGATAAATGAAACTCTTTTCAAAGGATGGAATTACTCAGCAGTTTGAAGCAGAGAAAGGAAGCACTATCCATAAATTGAAGAAAGTTGTTCATCCCTCAACCATCATCCTCAGCAGGCTCAAAGCTCCTCTGTTTGGGGCTCCTGTGGGTAAGGGACCACCTGCACGAGCTCCCAAAACTCTGCAAGAAGAAATGCCCATCCACGTACACATTGCAATTCACAGAATAATCCAACCCTGGAGAGGGACCCCAAAGCTGAGCCAGCCTGGGCTGCTGGTGCAGAATTCCCATCTCACGTGGGGAGGTCAGGGATGCTCCAGGAGCCCAGCACAGCATCCCCAGGGATGCTCCAGGAGCCCAGCACTGCATCCCCAGGGATGCTCCAGGAGCCCAGGGATGCTCCAGGAGCCCAGCACTGCATCCCCAGGGATGCTCCAGGAGCCCAGGGATGCTCCAGGAGCCCAGCACTGCATCCCCAGCCCTGCCCAAGAGCCACCCTGGCAGGCTCAGCTGCTCCCTCCGTGCCAGGGCATCTCCTCTCTCCTCCCTGGCTGATTTCTCCTCTCCTCTCACTTCCTCTGGGGAAATGTGAAAGTGTGGAAGCTGCATTTGCCCAGAGCAGCCCCGAGCTGGGCCGGGTGCTTTGCTGTTTGCTGCCCCAGGAGTTGCTAATGGCTTTATCTGACACAGAGTTCTCACACTTCAAATAAATGGGATAAACACAGCACCCTCCACGAAGGTCTGAAAGCAAAATGAGAGATTTGTTTGATTTAAGGAAGCCTTTCCTCAGTATTTTTAAATAAAGTATTTTTAAATGCTTTCAACTAACTAGTAGTCAGATGGTTTTGTTTTTTTTTTTTAAATAAAAAGAGAAAATGTTTTCCTCCTTAAGTGTTCTTGCAATTAAGGTCCAAGATTTATACCTCCACATAAGAAATAAAAAAAATATATTGGATCCTGTTTCAGTAGAGACCATGGCAAAAACTCCCACTGGCTGCAGCTACCAACAGAACAAGGCCCATATACAAACTCTGGACATAAGATTTTTGGGAATTTACCAAATACTGCAAAGAGTTCACAAATATTTCCTTTTTTTTTTTTCTACTTTTCTTACAGTGACATTTACAGCACAACCTCAGACATGTTATTGAACTGCTTTTTGAAATCTACATTACTGTGTCATGTAACTCATATGCATTTTATCTGATTTTTCATATACATGCTGTATTTTTTTTCCTTATCATTCCTAGAAAAAGAACATAGATGGACTTCAGCAGCAGTTGCATAGGCTTCTGATTAAATATAGCAGTTATTGACTTTCCCTGAAATTCAGACACTTCTGAAAATAAGCTTTTTGGCACCCACTAAGGAACACACTTAACATCTCCTTTAGTTACAAGCCCTCAAAATAAAAAATACTTATGAAGTTCTTACATTTATCTCTAAGAATTTGATCTGAGGTCTCATTTAGCTCTCCTTGTAAATACATTCAGGGCTGGTCCAGCTCTTGCTGAAGTCAGAAGATCTCAAGTGCAATCTGCAGGGGCAGCACAGTGTACAACTGAACAAGGTAGTAATTAGACATAAGAAACTAATTATTCCTTTTAACAGCCTCACCTGTCCTTGCAGGGCTGTACAGCTGAGGTCATTTACAGAGCACCTGCACAAGATCCGAGCTCTAAACTTCCCCAGCACACCCAGCCCTGCCCTTCAGCCACAGTCCTTAATACTGAAAATGACCTTTCCAAATTTGTTTTGGTTTTAATATATTAAAAAGTCTTTCCCACTGAAGTGGGCAGATTTTCCAGTGAGCTCCAGCACTTAACCCTGCAGCATTTTGCTATTTCAAGATTAGAGCACGGGTTTCAGAATTTGTCCTGAACAACAAATATCTGCATGAATTTATGATGACGTTGTACTGAGACTCAGAGTCACCCTGGAATAGAAAACAATCCAAGCAACAATATTTGGCTCTGGATAGAAATTTTCCCAGAAGTTCAGGAGTAATTGCCTCCTTTCTGTTAAAGTTCCAAGTAAGGGCTCCTGTGCACAGCTGCTGAGGCCAGCATGCTGTGCAATGTGTCTAAATGAAATATTCCACCACAAATCATTTATATTACAGCTTTCCCAATTATTTCAATTCCAAAGACGACTTTTTGAAGAGGGATAATCCTGAAACAGTTTTACCTTCTGTACAAAGAGACTCTGTGAGGTCTCCAGCGTTTACCTTCACAAGGAACTACAACAGATTTGCATTATTTCTTATTGAAACCACTTTGGTTTGCTATAAAAAAACTCCAGCTGGAGTGTTTTATTACCACAGCTGACCACAAGATGGAAATCCTTTTCCACAAGATGTCTCCTGATGAGGAAAAGTGCTAATAAAAAACCCAAAAAACCCCAGCCTCTTTCCAGGAAAACGTTTTAGAGGAAACAAAGGAGGATTCTCATCCCATCTGCAACCCGTTTTGGAGGCCTCATCGATTTTAATTTGATCCAACCCACAAGCCTTTTCCTGGGATGTTTTCCCTTTCCCAGGAAGGACAGTTCCACTCAGAAATCATTCTGATGGACACCCCTCTCTGATCACTGCCCCAGCAGCTCAGACACACCAGGCACAGCAAAGCACCACGGATGTGCTCGCTGTCACATTTGGAAACGTGAAGGATAAAGCAAACTCTTCCCTCATACCACTACAGGTTATTTTTAGGGTTAAAAAGCCCTCTGAGGAACGGCTCCAGCCACCCAAAGCCTGGGATGGCAGAACTCAGGGAGCTCAGCAGGGTTTTACCCACCCTGCTACCCTGCTCCCTGCACAGCCAAAGCCGCTGCTCTGGGATCTAAATGCTAAATGTCATTTATTTTTTGCTGTTGCTTATTTACAAAAATGTGCAGAGGCCTGCACTGGGATGGCACTGGGCATAAACACAACTAAAAGGCCATTCCTGTCCCCAGGGGCAGGGGAAGGGTTGGGGAAGAGAGCAGAGGAGGGTAAATGTGTCCCTCTCCCACCTCCAAAGCTCTGCGGGATCTCCTGCAGCTCAGGAGGGCGGTGATGCTGCAGGGACCCTCACGTGCATCCAGCCAGGCTCACTCCAACTTGCTTTTGAACAAACTATTGCTAGGAAAGAGATGAAAGAGGAGCTCCCATGATTTCCATTATCTGATGGTGTTTTCCACTCTAAATCTAATTGAGGCAGCGAGCGGGGAGCTGCACTTGGAGACAGACGAGACATTTGCATCTGTTTTGCTGATTACAGGAGCTGCACATTTCACTTTAAACATCAATGGGTTGCAACTGCTATTCAAATGATATGGAAATTGCTACTTTATAGTGAAATGTCCCTTAAGCAACAAAGGAAAAGATTAGCACAGAGCTTTGGTTTTTATCTTTTCTCTTCTTTTCATTTTAATAAAACACCACGGTGGCGGTGGAAAACTCTTTGATGGCTCATGAACAACACCTGTATCTTTGAGCATTTTATTTGTACCAAGTAGCAGAATATTTGAAGCCTTTTGTTCAACTGTTATGACAACAATTTCTAACTAAAATATCATTCTTTATCTGAGACACTGATTTAACTTTATTCTCACAAGACTTCTTCCCCAGAAAAATATACACACACAGGCTACATGGATAATTGTTCAAGGTAATGAAAGACATCACCACCAATTTATCATTATTTAAATGGATGTCACTGGCTTCTGATGTAACTTAAGGGGACCTATCAACAAAGGGTTTCAAGAAGAACATCATCCTTGACCCCTCTCAGCAGGGCTATCCTGAATCTGAAGAAACAAGTAAAAGCACATTACAAACAAAATTATTTTTTTAAAAAAAATCCAATGTAGACACATTGACAGAATTAATTTGTAAAACAGTCTGTCTAAAGAGACTGACTCACAACACTTCTATTCTGATGTCAAAGATTTGAAGCTTTAGGGTGCTGAAAGGTGAGAAATTATCAACTCTTGACCAAATCAGATCCATTGCTATTCTTGACATTAATTATTTTAGAAACTAAAACACTGAACTCAGCCTGTGGGGTTCTGTGTCCTGTAAGCATCGAGCACAGATCTGGTGAGAAACTCTCAATTCTTCATGAGCAGGTTCAGAAGAGAGATGCAAACAGATTGAGCAAACAGAGCAACTCTTTTCTTTCAGGAACAAGTTTCAGTGCATCACTCACACCAGAGCCCAAATTAGAACTGCCTCCATCCCCCAGGGGCACAAACCGTGCTCCTACCCACGTGCCCCTGCAATCCCACTACATTTAATGGGGTTTTTTTTCCTCACAAGTATAAAAAGAACAACATCACTCCAAAGCATTCACCCCTCATTCATCGCTCTGAGCCCACCACAACCCATCCTCACAGGAGCTCTGATAACCACGCTCGCACTTCTGGTTTTGTCGGTCCCACATGAATATTTATGGCCATTTCCAGGATGTGTCCCCCGGGTCTCACAGGGCACAGGTTGTTTCGGCAGCTGAAAGCCATCAGCATCTGACAGCTGCTGAAAGAGCTCGTGGAGAACAAATAGGTGGTGCCGGGCTTTGTGCAGCCGGCAGGTGATCACGGCATCACTACGGGCTGCATCTTCCTTGGCAGCTGTACGGACAGGGAGGGCCCTTGGTGCACTGCTCAGACAAGGAGGGCCCTTGGTGCACTGCTCAGACAGGGCCCGGTGCAGGGGAGATTTAATTATCATCACCGCATAATGGGGCAGTTTGTGGAAGGCGAAGCCCTGGCAGGAGCAGAGAGTGGGCAAGCACAGGGCACGGCTCGCTGTAATTACCTTCCACAGCAGAGCCCAGCTCTGGGCTGGAGCAGCAGATGCTGCCTCCCCATCAGCATCTCCACTCACAGCACATGCTGGAGTGGAACTCGAAAACAAGGCAGCAGAACGCTGTCTGCACTGCCACGGGATGCTTGGGATGGGGGTGAGGGAGGTGTGTGTGTGCTCAGGGAGGAAACCGGGATTTTCACAGGGAAAATCTGGGAGCAGAGAGAAGATACCCAGCACACAGGGCATGGACAGGTGCTGAGAGGGGCCAGGGAGGAAAATATTCCTCGGCCTTCAACCTGCCAACATCCTCTGCTCCAAGACCTGCTTCGTGGGTTGGATTCTCGGGGAGGGAGAGGGGGATGAGCTGATGGATTGTAATTGTGCTCAGAGGAAGAGGGAGATGATCCTCGTGCCCTGGGGGGGCAAGGTCCACGATTTTCCACCCCAAGAGGGCAACCATGGAAGGTGGATGAAGTCCTACTCACGTTTCACCCCTCCAGGTGGAACAGGCTGCACACACGGCAAGCAAAAGACGCTGCTTGATTTTTGCTCGAGTCATGGCATATTGCTTTGTCAAAAACAGAGCAAAAGCTTGTGCTGGGGTGGTTAAATGCAACAGAAGAGAGGGACAGCACAAGACAGCCCTTCTGAGAAGCTGGAAATGCTTGTCTTCATACCCCACTAATGAACACAATTACTCCACTCAAGGCAATTACATAAGTTATTTAAAAAATAATTATGTAAAAGCAGGAAATGTCAGCGTGCACATTACTCCCTTTCAAACCATTTTCTTGGCAACCAACCCATCTGTTCTACCTCAATCCTTCTTCCAAAAGAGAATTAATGTTCATCTTCACAAACTTAACATTTGAGGAAGTTCTGAAATGACTTTACCTACACAGCATCACCTTCCTTGTGACGCTGTTGCTGTCACCACACTTCATTCTTTTTTTGCTCCTAACTCAGTGTGAATAATTACCATTGTAAGCACACTCATACACCAGTTTTCAAAAGAAAAAAAAGGCCACACTCAATAGCAACATAAATTTGGGTTGTAAATTGCCACACAGCACAGTCACATTGTAAACAACGCTGTCCGTGCACAGCCCCACTGCCTTTGATGCCCAGCCAGAATCAGATCTTTTCAACATTTTCTTATTAAGGATGAATTACAAACCAAACCGAGCGTGCTCGAGTGAGAGGGCCTCGATGGGAACAGTGTCCAGGTGCCAGGGTTCCTTTGTTTGATGTTGATAGAGCCTTTCAAACATTGCAGCCTTTGCTCTGGAGACATATAAAGACTCAGAATCCGTGGTTTTAGTGAAAACATCATTCCTGGATAACGTCCACCTGAGGAGAGAATCATGCCTTTTGATTTTGCCTGGGCTCACAAGAACAGATGGCACAAGAGGTGACTGTGAGTGTACTGCGTGTTGGGAGCTACTTCTCAGTGTCCCATCCCCAGCTGGAAGGAAGAAGATGACCCTGGGGATAATCCAGGTGGATCCTAAGGCCAGCCCACGGAGCAGCTGCCACCACTGCCTTGGGAGGAGCATTTCCAAGGTGTGAGGGAGCCAGGAAAGAGCGAGGCATCCCTGGGCCAGCAGCTGTGGGAAGGCAGCTGGATGCTGTGGGAGCAGCAGGACACTGTGGAGGCTCTGATCCACCTCCTCACAGCAGCTCAGCTTCTCCTGAGCACGGAGGGGGTCCGGCCTTGCTCTCCCAGCAGAGTTTTCCCATGTTCCCTGCACATGCTTACTATTAAAAGCACAATCGTGGCGAATGTTTGTGCAAATCATTAGCTCTGAATCTCCTTGGTACTTTATACATCTTTCTTTGTTACTATTCTTAATTCCACTTGTATTTTTGGAACTATACCCCACTTTCCTGGAAGCACAATATGGCTCTAATTCACAAACCTGGGAGCCAGTAAGAACAGCAACCACGTCCTAAAACCATCAGTGAAGAGCTGACCCCCGTTATCCAGTCCCAGGGCTCACAAAATGCTCAGTGCTGCACGTTTGTGCAATGTATTGTTAAAGCAGGCACTGCTTAAAATATGCACAATTAATATTAACAAAGACCTGTCGTTGCCAGTGCCAGTGGCTGGAACAAGTGCTGCCTCCTGTCTGCTGTGCACTGACCTTTGGATGTATTTTTAGGCACTGTCCCATAAGTAACATGTCTTGCACAAATTACTTCTGCCCAGATATAAAGCAACATTAACCAGGGGAGGGAGAGAGCAACGTGGGGGGGAGGAATTTGTGTTTTCTAAAATTGGGAGAAACAGAAAAATACCAGGTTTTGTAAGAGGATTTTAAACTGAATTTTTCTCTCACACAGGGCCGTGGATAAGGGCATTCACAATGGACTGAAGTGTAGTGTGATTCTCCCATTTTTGAGTAAAGAAGGTTGCACCAAAGAGTTCCCTGCAAGAAAAACAGAATTCATAAAATCAATTATATATTTGGTTAGAAATGTTTGCGTCTCCCGGGGACGACAAAGATTAATTTAGGTAACTACTAAAAAAATTTTAATCTTCGTAACTTTAAGCTAAAAACTAAAGTTAGAAGGAACCTGTGTGGGAAAATACTGTGGGAAGTGATTGCTCTCCTAGCCACAGGAAAAATCAAACTGCACTATGTTCTGTGGTGTGTAAGTGGCTCACACAGTTATGTACCAATATATATCAATAATGGAAAGGTCTAGGAAATTACATGAAAGATTAGGACAATATAAGGTTGTGAAGAAAATAAAATAAGCTGTATTTAGCTGCCAGCTAAAAAAAATGGGTTTGTCTGTGTGGTTTCCCCACAGACAAAAACCTAATGTACCTGTTCCTACCCACTTACAATTAGAAAAATCAAGTGTCAGAGATTAATCCTAATCTGAAAGATGAAACATGATCTAAACTGGCTTTTTAATTTATTTAGAGAAGATTTCTGAAATTTAAAAAAAAAAAGTGGGGGAATAAAACTCAATGTGGAATTACTTCTGATGCAGAGGAAAAAACCAGGGTGTGATTGCATAAAGGATCACTCACTTTAGGTGACACTGCCAGATAATTTTCTTCCCTGCTGCATCACCATTAGGTTCCTTATGAAGCTCATTTCTTTCAAAGTCACCCACAAAGGCCCCCTGGCAACAAAATGACTTGCTTTAACTGACACCAAACTATGAAGAAATAAAAAAAAATAATTCCCATTAAATCAAACTGAGAGGTGTAGTCTGTGGCAGTTTTTCATTTAGGACTTGGATAATAAATTCCTCTGGTGTAATGGTGCCACCAGCAGATAATAGTTAGAACTGGTTTTAGTTGTAAAACCTATGTGGATACAAATTTTTCTATGAAGGTTACTTAAGCTTCCAAAAACATATCCTTTAATTTTTTTAAAACAATATTTCGATAAGAGCACAGAGCTAAAAATTATGATCTAGCAGTAGATAAAACTTTGGATTCATAATCCTCAGTGTAAGCTCCTCTATGATTTACAAAGACAGGGAAGTGTTTGGGACAGCATGGGGGTTTTCCCACAGTAAAAACTGGTGATTTTTCATGCCCAAACAACTGACAAACATTGGAGCAGTAACAACAACATCAAACTGTGAGAACTGAACAACTGGAACTCTTCAGTTTTGTCTGTGTGAACACTGACCTGATAAACACTGAATATCTGAGTGGGGCAGCTCCTTTGGTCCACAGAGATCCAGGATTCGTCACTGCTGTTGCAGAGGGAGAGCTGAGAGGACTTGTTCCTCCAGCCACTGCAGAGCTGACATTCCCAACATTACTGTCACATTTTTATCTACAGCACCATCATCACATTTAAAATCATCACTTCTCATTCCTATTCACTCAGAGGGTTTAGGAATTTGGAAGGTAGTTACAGTGGGAGGAAGTCCCTGCCGTGCAGGTGTGGATTTCCTTTCTGACAAGGAGCTGGGAGTTGGATCACGGCTCCAGCAATGTCACTGAACTAAACTCAACTGCTCCAAGAGTCACTCCAGACTGAAATATAAATAGGGCAATATGAGAACCAGATCAGCTCTCAGCAAGATCATTTAACCCAAGGCTTCCACTGGCTGATTTTCAGATTTGGAGTACAAGGATATTTGTAGGGAACGCTCACATTCTGCCATCCTTTACAGCCACAGCCTCTCCCTGTGCTGCTCTCAGGTTTAATGGAGCCAATCTGGAGCACTCCTGGCTGCCCTGCAGGGCCCCCAGTGCTCAAACCCACAGCTGAAAGTCACTGTCCCCCGTTGTGCACTCACACTATTGCACCTGCATATTTTATTTCTCACACAAAAGGTCAAAAGCCTGCCAGCAGGCTGCCTGCCTCCTCAGACACACAATGCATGCAGAAAAATAACTCCAAGGAGCTGCTTGCTGTAATTTCCTGCAATTTAAGACTATTTATTTTTAAAACTTTTGCTGCCAACCTCCCCATCTGACTGTCACCCTCTTGCTGAATTTCAGCATCAGAACATAGTAATTTATTAGCGATCAAATCCAACCGGTTATTTGACTGTCTTGGTTTTAAATACTACTCAGGCTTTTTAGGCTTTTTAGCTCTGAATCCTTCGGGCTCTCTATAATTAATGTTCCTTTAGCAGAGGCAGTGAGGGGCTGGCTGTGCACAGCCCCTGTTAACCCTTTGCTGAGACCACCACAACCCCACAGCGAGGCAAAGGGGTCGCCACGAATGATCCACTCTGTTATTTCTACTTCTGGCATTTGGGAATTCATCTTTCCTACAAGTGGGATGAGTACAGCCACCCTCTACCCACATGATTAGAAACTGGTCTGTGCTTGCAAATGTCAATTAACAGATGGGGGGTCGCACCCACACATATGGCATTTGGGGAACTTCCACAGAGCTTTCGTGGCAGCTGAAGGGATTTGGGATGAGAGAAGGGGGATGATCGAGTGGAAGGCTGGATATCTGCAGTGTCAGGTGTGTCTGGGGTGGCTGCAGTGGTGCTGCAGCAGGAAAGGTGGATGGGAGAGCCAGGGATAAGCCAGAAATTGAGCCACTTTCTGTGGAAAGGGACCTGGTGGCCAAAAAGCTCAGTATGGGTGACCAGGGAGCTGTGGTGGCACAGAGCCAAGAGGATGCTGGGCTGCACCAACAAGGGCATCACCAGCAGAGATAAAATCATCATCCCACTCAATCCAGCACTTGTCAGGCCTCACCTGGAACACTGAGTTCAGTTTTGGTCCCTGCTATGCAAAAAAGATCTGAAAAGGCTGGAGATGGTCCAGAGAAGGACCCCAAAGAATCAAAGAACTGAGAAGATGCCCCATGAGGAAAGACTGAGAGAACTGGGGTAGTTCAGCCTTGAGAAAAGAAGGCTTAGGGAGACCTCCTCACTGTGTTCCAGGCTACAAAGAAGATGGAAATTCCCTTCTTACAGGGAGTCACATGGAAAAGACAAGTGGCAATGGGTACAGGTTACTCCTGGGGAGATTCCACTTGGACACAAGTGGGAAATTTTTCACAATGAGAACAATCAGCCACTGGAAAAATCTCCCCAGGGGATTCCCCAGTGCTGGACACTTCTAAGATTCAGCTGGACAGGATGCTGGGCCATCCTGCCAAGGCTGTGTTTTGCCTAGAAAGGTTCAATCACACCATTCTTGAGGTCCTTCCCAACCTGGTATTCTATGGCTCTATGAAAACTATTTATGAGTAAATATTGAATTTATTCCTACATTGAAAGATAATCTCCTGTGCTCTTTAGGTCAATATTATCACAGCCCAGAGAGGTCAAACAGCAGATATTTGGCAAGAAGTAAAAACCACTGCACAGTAAAAGGAGGTTGACAGTGGAAAGGACATTCTCCTTTGAATTTTAGCATCTTGTTACCATACTTTTTTCCTCCAGCTATGTGACCTATAGCTATGAATGGCAAAAAAAATATAACCTAGAAGAGGAAAACAATATTAGTCAAGGTCTACTCTCAGATATATCTTTTTCCTAGTGAGTATTTCATAGTTAGGAGGGCTGAATTTGACCTCGAAACATTCCAGTAATCTCTCGTAAAACAAATTCACAGAAAAATTACCATATTTGATATTTACTTATTAGAAATTGCAACTGCCATTGGAATTCTGAAGGGGCTGCCCTAAGAAAGCCTTGTCCTTTTCTGGGTGAACTATTTAAGGCAGTATCCTTGACTGAACTTCCAGCATTTTAGCTAATTTGACCATGTTTGTCCTCCACCCAAAGCACTCCCAGCAAAAATAGCTGCCAGAGCTCCTGTGCTGCAGTTGACTCAAGAACTCTGATTTTTGCAGTTCCCCTCTGCTGTATTTTAAGAGGATTTTTTCCCAAGTCTCTTATCAAATAGCTTTTAGTAATGACAGATATGTTTGGTGTAAGCCTGTTGGTTTCCCACGAGCAAGAGCTTTGGGGAGACTTTCAGGAGTGTATTTGAATTACAGACACTGAATGAATCATAAATAAATACCAAGATCTCTGGTAGGCACAAAATTTCTGCTTTCTGTTTTGATGAATAAGTGGCAAAAGGCATAAACCAAATGACCATAGTATCAGATTATTGTTGTTATTGAACAAAATGTAAAATTCTATTCTGAACCACACATCTGTTATTTCAAAGGAATTTCCACCAAAGAAAGCAATTTTACAGACTGCATGCACATTCTACTGGACTAAGTGGAGTCTGAAACCTATAAACAATTTGTACTAATCTAATTACAAATGCACTAATCTGTGTTGGCACAGGACCGTGCTACCACCTACTTATTTCATAATAGTAAAGGCAAGTTTTAATTAATACTTGCATGAGAGGTGTATGATGTAAAACCACAACGTCTCTGACAGCACAGCTTTCATCAGTGTGGAAAATCCCAGCAATTTCACTGAGTAAAAAAGAAACCTGACTGGATAAATTGCAATAGGAGAGCAAAGCTTTGTTGCTATCCCTGCTCTGGGGTGTAGTTTAGAGACGGCTCTTCCCTATCACACCTGCTCGGAGTCGGTACAGAAAAATCCAGGAAGGAGGAAATAACAGCAGATTAAAAACCACTAAAGCAGCTTCCAGAAAATGTTTTTCTGCCCCTGCCTGTGTCAGTGTGGGTCTGAAGGAACATGCCTGAACCTGCAAACCGGCCCCAGAGAGCATCGGAGAGGAACCGGCCTTTGTTAGAGCAGTGCTGGGTTATCCCTGCACTTCTTCTTCCTGTCAGCCCCTGGGAACCACAGAAAACTGACCCAGGGCACACACACAGCCTGAGAGGGAAGGAAAATGCCTGTTCATAAACAGGGTCAGGCACATGGGTGCTCACTCACCTTCCTCACCAGTGGCTGGGTAATCACGATCCTTTGTGGAGCTGTGACAGAAAACAAATGCTGCGACTTCTCGCACAAGCAAAGATTTTGCTTCCCATCCCTTGGGCCCCTCTGGTAAAAGAAAAATTCCCCTGTGGGCAAAGAAAGTCTATTAAAACAGGAAGTGTTGTGTGTTATACACAACATTCAAACAGTTTGAGGGAAAAAACCCACAGTCTGATCGTTGTATTTGAGTTAATTCCTGCCTTTTCAATCCCTTGTCACCGAGCACAACCTCTGGTTAGTATTTCTTATTCTTCATATAATAAAGTCCTAAGTGCCAAGGGCTGACTGATTGGTAATGGTGTTATTTCCCTAGTTTCACTCAGCAATGCAACCATGAAGCTTTTGGGTTTCTGGGCCTTGTGAAGGGGGGAAAAAGTTAATTTTGTGGCAGGGCTGCTGCTCGTGTTCTGTTACTGTTCACTCTCCAACAGAAAAGGTTTTTGTATTAAATTGTAATGAAGTCACTGGACAAACTCAAGAAAAATGAATCAATCACTGTAAGAAAAAAATGTACTTTCAAGTTAAATATTATGAATTATGTATGCTCATTCATGCTGCTTATTGATATTTGTTGTGAAGTAACAACAGCTTGTGTATTCATCAAAGGATTTAACACTAAGTGGTAATTTTATGTTCAAATCACAATTACTTCCCTGTTTCAGAAATGGGACTATTTCCTTATTCACCTGCCAACAGAAGAAAACATGGTTGTATTGAGGAAACAAAAAAAATCAAAATAACTTTCTCCATTTCTATCTCATGAAGGAACTTTCTTGATTTAAAGCAGAGGATGAAGTTCACTGCCAAGTATAGATCTGCCAACAGCCACGGCCTGATGCTCTGCGAGAGGAGCTGCATCCTCAGGGTGCAATTACAGCAATTATCTGGATGGATCTTCTCATCAGTGACCTTTGACTCATCCCCCACGAACTGTCAGTCTTCATCACCAGATGGGGAAAGCAGTTTTATTGTCTGCACTCATCAGCTGCTTCTGGGAGGGAGGAACCCCCCGAAGCACAGAGGGGGAACCCCCCTGCAGAGGGGCAGCCCTGGCAGGAACTGCAGCTCCCTCCTGGCTGCTCTCCTGGCAGGATGAACAGCAGCACCCTGGGCACTCCTGCATCCCTCAGAGGCACTGCAAGGAAAACAGAAAAACATCACTTTATATCCAGAGTGCAGGTGCACTGCCTGGTCTTGGAAGGTGGGATCTGTTGGTTGTGCATCACTCTCTGGAAGTTTGCCCCAAAAGAAGAGAGAGTGGTCTCACTTTGCATCTAACTAGAATGAATTCACTGAACTAATGAATTCACTGAACTAATGAATTTACTATAAACTTACACCTCTGCAAAGGTGGAGCACAGTCTTACCTTAACACTATTATGACATTTATTATCCCACAATTTTTACTGAAGCAAAACTCCTGCAAAAGTTTTGTCAGAGGGCATGGCCCGGAGGGTGCAGCTCATGTAAAATTAAACAATTTCAATTCACAGTCAGTAAAGCTAAATGATGAAGGGATAAACAACTCTGTTCAAGCAGCAGGACATTTAAAATGGGATTGGCAAATACCAACTATAAACAGCTTTACAACTTTCACTTTGCAGTGAAACAGCTGATCAGTTCCTGTGACAAAAGGAAAAACCACCTTTGCATTAAAGGGAGAATAGCTTAATTCTCTCAGCTCACAGCCCTTCCAGAGAAAGGATAGCAGTTCCAAGGCTTAATTATAATCGCCATTAGCTGCTACCACCTATTTAATTAGTTGGTAATAAAAGCAAGGCTCTTTCTTATCAAAGCAATCAGCAGTGTCACTCCTTTGCATTCCTCCCATTAGCTGCAAGTGTTGTTATGTGGACAGGGCAGGGACAGAACCAGCAATAGTCAACCTGGGAAAAAAAACCCAACCCCAAAAGCTAAAACTAAAATAATTTAGAGAGGCAACTCAGTCAACTACCAAAGGAGATCGAAACTAAATTCTTCCTTGTCAAGTGCCAATTCAAAGTGAAAACAGATTGAACCAAAACTGTCCAAAAATGCTTTCCCATTTTGTACTGCTCACACCCCCAGCGCCAGACAGAGCCCAGCTGTTTCTGCGACTGACCCCAAACAATAGCTGGGCTGTTCAAAAGTCTAAAAGCTGTTTAAAACAGGGGATGATGTTTGCCTGAAGACATACTGTATTAATGCAAATTACTTTCAAATGCACATCCAGTTTCTTAAACAAAACAAAACCGAGATACTAAACTGAGTGGAAGTTACTGCTAGAGCCATACACAACCTGTCAGCCGTAATTCAGTCATCCATTAGGGACTGCATGGGGTGAGCTTGCATTCAGGGAAACACAGCAAAAGGGGCCTCTGTTTGTATCAAAGGAAAGTGGTTTTCATTTCACTCTTCCTACTTCAGAAAAGCCTTAAGATTATGGAGTCTGTGTCTCCTTTTTGGACCTTCCAATTGCCACCAGATGAAACTCTGTGTCTGCTCCTTCCAAGATGCTGCACACCACTCGTGCCCATGGCTGTTAGTCATGCTGCCACAGTGCCTTCCTATCAGCTTAAGCACTGACCTTTAAGAAGTTATAAATGTTATTTCAGCTTTAATATTCTGATTTCAATGTCTCTGGAAGTGATTAACAGCACTAGCTTTATGTCTTTAGGTCCTTGCCTATTTGCTCACCACCTTCTGCTAATGTAACTTAATCATCACATGCTGCAGCACCCCAGGTTTCTATTTCTGGTTGAGTGAGACTGAAGTAGTAATAAGCACAGCATACTGTATCATCAGTGGGTTTCATTGCTCCTGAAGGCAAGAGGATTAAATCAGAGATTCATTTTGTTCTGTGTCATCTTTCTCATCTGCACAATGGAGACAACACAGCCGTGGCTGAGAGACAGAGAGGCTTCCTCACAACAACAACAATTACACTCCCATCTGTTAATTTTTTGTCAGTTATATTTGCAGTAGAGTTGTGAGATTGTTAAATAACCAAACTCATGTAACTAACAAAAAAGTTATCGTGGCAAAGATCTTCAGGAATGTGCCGACAGACAGCAGACATGTTTCCCCGATCCAGACTCAGCAGTCAGCAAAAAGATTTGAAAGACAGGAAAGAGACTAGTTTGGATACAAAGGAGGGGATGGCAGGAACGTTGGGATGACAATTCAAGAAAATTTCTTGGAACAGTCACAAAAATGGAAATCAGCTGGAAATCCACCATTTCCTCATATACTCTACAAGAATAATGCTGAGACAGTGACTAAAGACCATCTCATGGTAAAATGTTACATCACAGCATGAGAAGTCCCAGTCCTTGTGGTGATGCTGACTGTGCACCATTTCCACACTGTTGTGTCAACACTTCATTTGGAGAACATATAAAAGAAATCTACTGGATTTGACAAGCCCCTCCTTTATCAAAAGGCCAGCTCACTCCTCATGGCCTGTGTGCCCACTTCACCTCACCTTAAAGGACTTTTTAAAATGTACCTAACAAATCAGTTGCTTGTTAAAAGCCCTAAAATCTCTTTAAGTAAAGATTTCTTAGATAAGATGCTTAAATTATCAATGAACAGTAACATTCCTGATATGTTAAAAAGATTTATCAGCAACAGCAGATATATTAACACGCCCTAGTGCAGACTCCCTGCACCTGCCTTGCATTGGTGGCACCGACCTCACCTTCCAGGGAGCCAACTCGGCCACAGGGAAAACACAAACACAGCAAAGGCACGTGCAGGGCCGAAGAGGGGTCACAGTCGATGAACGTGGAGGGACCAGCTGAGCCTGTGCCAGCCCCACCGGGAGGAAATTCCCATTCCAGGCACAAGGCAGCCCATCCCATCCCATCCCATCCTGGCTCCGGCAGAAGACAGCAGTGCGCTCCCCATCCTCTCTCCTGCTTGGGGTGACAGCACTTTGCAGTGACATTAGGACTTGGTGACCTGCTAAGGGAAAGAAAGGGCTCTTTTTATATCGCCTGGACATGGCCAAAGTGATGGAGGGACGGGCCGAGGGAAACTGAGGCAGCAATTCCAGCAGCTCGGAGCGGCTTCCCTGAGCTCCCACGGCCGCGGCCCCGTGCTGCCACCTGCGGGCAGCGCCGGGAATGACCACGGCTGGGAATGACCACGGCCAGGAATGACCATGGCCAGGAATGACCGCTCCGGGACCCGCACCGGGAATGACCACGGCCAGGAATGACCATGGCCAGGAATGACCGCTCCGGGACCCGCACCGGGAATGACCACGGCCAGGAATGACCATGGCCAGGAATGACCGCTCCGGGACCCGCACCGGGAATGACCACGGCTGGGAATGATCGCTCCAAGACCCGCACCGGGAATGACCACGGCCGGGACTGACCACGGCCAGGAATGACCGCTCCCAGACACAACACCAGGAATGACTGCTCTGGGACCCGCACCGGGAATGACCACGGCCGGGACTGACCACGGCCAGGAATGACCGCTCCCGGAGCAGCACTGCCCATGAACTCTCCCTGCAGGAACACCAGAGCCAACTTCCAGTCTCGGCTCCTTCTCATCCCCTCGGCAGAGTCCAGGATTCTTCTGAGATCAATTCTTCCGAATTTCAGAACGCAACTCATTCCAATTGACACATCACTCACTTCCACAACGTCACGTCACATTTTAGCATCATTGAAGCTCCTTCTGCATCAAGTCACTTCTATTACAGAGCCTAAATAGTACAAAAAACATATCCAAAGGCCTGGCTTTACTCTTTCTCTGCTTTTTATCTGCTTGGTCTGTGCAAAACTGAATTTTCTCACGCATTAACTCTTTAAAGCATAGACAACTTCAGCTTGCAGAGCAAACTCAGAATGCAAGTTTCCTCTTCTTTCCCAAATAACTGAATTATCTCAGAACACTGTTACATAATGCTACAGAACACTCCAGTATTATCTGTTTCAGACATGAATAATTCCTGTGTATTTAACAACTCCTCCACAATTAGCAAATTAAAATATTTTAAATTTGGCATCTGTTCAGAATATGCATTGCTTAAAAGATATTAATACATACCTACTGGTCTAAAATATGTGAGTAATACAATGAAATTAAATTATCTTTGTAAAATATAAATCAGAATAGTGATGCAAATATTTGCATTTGCATAGTTATGCAAATTCTTAATCATGAAGAACAATCACTGCTGTTAAAAAGCCTGAGGCCACTAGGAATGGCTCCTGAGGAGGTCAAAGCATTCTTTCTTGATTTCCAAAATGACACATTTTAACTTCTGTAACTACTGAAATAATAATTTGAAAGTTCAGAGATAAAAATATCTTTTATTACTACATTTACATTCCACTTTATGTAGTCTGATTTTTAGATGTCAGCACAGAATGAGTCAGCTTTGTTATTAACAATTCAAATGAACAATATATATTCAGCAAATTGATCAAGGAATTTAAACAACTTCTAAAATTAATTTTAACAAAGAAATCTGCTGCTTAGAATTCGTAACACAAATGGAAACAGCACAACAAGAATAAAGTGAACAATATTATTTAAGCAATTACCATGAACAAAAATATTCTTAAGTCCTGTCATTGGAAAGAACAAATGAACTTACTGAAATTTTACCAGCATGAAAACAGACACAGAGCAATCAATATATGAACCTTCATAAACACTGCAGTAACATCTCTGCACTGGAGACATGACACTAATGAGGAATTTTGATGAATTCAAGCCCTCTGCCTTCTCAGGGTTTGCTACAAAACTGAGCAAGGTTTCTGTTACCAAATTGGTAATTCCTGTTCACGTGTTTGACTGAGCTGATTGATGAAGGTCTTGATGAGAACTCTGGTGTGGTCTCTATAAATGGGATTATTTGCTGTAAGACAGCAATTATCTCCTGCTAATACCAACATCCTTCCTTATCTGCTCACCAGGAGCAGGGGGATACTGGGGACACTGCGTGGCAGCTGAGATCTGGCACTGCTGGGGGTCACACAACAGCTGCTGAATTAAAGAAGTTATCCTAGAACAGGCATGTAGACACATCACCAAGTACAGGATAAAGCTGCTGTTTTAATAAACTAACTGGCAAAAACTTAAAGTTTCATTTTTAACAGGTTACTCAAAAGTAAAAAAAGTTGAAAGCTGCAGTTGCTGTCAGACTTCAGCTCACCTGGAGTGCACAGCACAGGAATTCTCTGCCCCTGACCACATCAGCAGAAACAGCAACCACAGCCTGCTCAATATGCAAACCCAAACCATTTCATACTGGTCAAATTCCACACCATAACAAAGCTAAACACAGATGTTTATCTTGAAATTGGGCTGAGGGCATTTCAATTAAATTTACTTGTTACATGACCTAATATTATGAATATTTGTTAGTTATGCTGGTGCTTATTTGTAATGAAATGTAACATAAGAATAGCAGCATTAAAGATGAATATTTTAAAAGTAATTAAGATTTTATGAGCAGGTTTCCAAATATTAATTATAAATGACAAAAAAAAGTGTGAACAGTGCATAAATGGCAATTGTGATCACTGTAATGAATCATAAAAATTAACAGTACTTACTTTAATGACTCTAGAAATTATTAAGAGTTAAACCCAGTAGTTCTTATAACCTAAGGAAAGTAAGAGAATTGTATTTGACAGTTAATTTTTTTTCTGATTTTTAAGTATACTATAAACATGAACTTTCCTAAATAATACAACTGTGCTTTATTGAAGAGCTAATTAAAATCAAAGTAGTGGGTGTGGTTTGGATCTGGTGCTAAATGGAGGATCACAAACTTGCAAGGCTGTTTAAAGGAGGGATAAAGAAAAGAGATCCCACCTGCATTCAGAAAAGAGTCAGCTTAAGGTCATAAAAGGTTCTGCATTCCCAGAACGTGGGGGTCCTCCACACTTTTCTGACACCCTGTTCCTGCTTCATTTTTCTCATGCAGCTCTGTCTGCCCAGCTAACTGAGCTGAAAAAAAACTCAGACTAAAGATTAGCTTCTAATTACCAGTAGCATGAGGCATAAAAAACGGTGCTTTTCCAAAAAATTGTGTCATGCATTCTATTCCATAATGAATTCTATTAGAAACTAAAGTGTTTGCAGAAAGGAGATTTAGCAAATGTTTCCTTGCATTAAAAAAATCATTGCCTTTCACGTGCTCACCTCAGCAAAGTACAAACACCGAAAAACACTGGAATTCAGGCAGCTCTCAGTGATACTGAGGGATAAATTTGCCTCAGATCAGTCTGCAATTCTGTGAGTAAAGCTGGAAAAAACCGAATGCAAGGTGAAAAAACCTATCATTCTTTAATAAATGACTCTGAAATGAGCTGTTTGCTCCCATTCTGTTATTACATGAATGTAAGAAACCAGCTGAAGGTCCCCTCTAACTTTCACACTCTGCAGTGGTATTTAGGCTACACAGTAGAAACTGCAGCAGGAAAGAAACACAAGCAGAGAAGAGCTTCAACAGCTTCCAACCAGCATCTTTTCTACCTTTCTAACTGGAGGTAGTTCCACACTTAGAACTGCTTAGTTACAACTACTGAGAACAAGGAAGACCAGTCTGTCTGTGCACTATTTGTCCATCATGTTGAGAATCCATTTCACGAGTTGCTTCTGTTTTGTGTTCCCTCGGAGTTGCTGTTTCTGTCTCATCTAAAACAGGAACAATCTCACTGGCAGAATGTTCATTTTTCACAGTAGAGTCATCTTGAAATGATTTCAGGGCAACTTTGAAAAAAAAAAATCAAATATTGGGATGATTAACCAGAAAGACAAGTATTTCAATAAATTTAACAAGTATGCAGTTTAATTTAGTGGAGAAAATGCTGCCAATATGTAACTACAGCACATCTTTCATCTTACACTTAACTTGGGGAATGAATGTATCTTCTGTTGAATATTACATTACAAGCCATGTTACTGAGTGTGGTATTCTCATCAGAGGAAAACCAAGCATTATTTAACTGGAAATTTAATTATCATATGTATCCTTTTTCTTTTTTAATTATTAGCAACAGCAAATCACTGACAGCCCCAGTCTCACAAGTCATCATCTGCAAAGCCACGCTGAGGATCCCACAGGCCCCTTCAAGTTGTGCAAGAAGTGGACAGTGATACATAAATACTTGCAAATGTCAGCTTTGGTGAAAAACCTTCTGAAACAGCACAGAAATTTTTAGGTTTTGTGTGAGTCAATTAATGAACTGAATATTTGCATGAACAACATCTGAAGATACATTATCATAGCTCTAGAAAATCAAGCTTTCAGATGAAGGTATTTACAAGAGATCAAAAAGAAATTGTTTGAATGTAGGAAAACATTAATAAACAGCAAAATCTAATTACTGAAAAAACATATACACTGCAGCTGTAACACTTCTCTCTAACCATACCATTACAGCCTCACCAGTGAAAACAGAAGTGTCAATGCTAATGTAAACTCAGCTGCTGATATATATTCATTAGATTCAGAAAAGCTCCAACATTTCTTCTTCTCACCACGTCAAATTTTCTCTGAGTGCAGACAGAATCTGATACACCAAAAGGTGAGGTTTAGGGACATCTAGGCCTAAATCTCCATTCTTGTCTCTTACTCCACAAAAATCATCTGTAAGCTTTTCTAAGAAGGGAGTTTAGGAACTCATTTGCAGGAGCAGGGAACAGCCCAGGATTGTACCTGTGCAATGACCCCACTCACAGACAAGAACTTCTGACACACAATAAAGCCTATTCTGAAGTATTCTTCCATTATTAGCTTCACTGTGAAACAGTAATTAAGCAGCAGGGAAGATTCACTGCCTTTGCCTTTTAGTCTTGATTCTAATTTACATGATTAAATTCTGACTTAGTCACTGATTACCTTCTGGCTCAACACGCTTCGGGTTCTCATGGATTTTATTTTTGTCTTTCCTTCCTTTTCTGGGTGTAGCAGTTTTTGCCCTCACCAATCCACAATTTTCAGCATGCTTACACATATTACTCTGTTAGCACAATGAAGAACAAATACATCAATCAAATATTAATCTATGTAAGCAATTTAACACACACAAAACAAATACAGTTCTGACAGACAAATTCTGGAACACTAACTGGAAGACTGACTTAGTTAACAACTTCCAGAAAACTCCTGAAGATTTTCCAGAATATATATTAAAATCCTGCTTTAAAAGAACATTGCCATTTGGTGGGTGTAAAATAAAATTTATCATTTTCTGGTTCCTGGATAAGCAATAAAGTTTTACATGTAAAATCTGTATGTGGAAAAAGGGTCACATTTACTTTAAAGTGTGCACAGTAAACTCAAAATGAGAGTATGTTCTCATTGCATATGGTTTTGAAGTGAATAATAATTTCTTACTTTCCTTGTTGAACTAGTCCTAGCTATCCTAAAAGTACTCTTTAAAATAATTTTTTCAGTTCAGACTGAATTTATTCTGCATCACTGCTGAAAATCACATTTCAGGCCCAAATACTGTATTTCGTTCTTTATCACAACATCCCTGAAAGTGATTGCTCTTACTTTGTACTTCTAAGCAGCCCATGTACAAAAGATTTATCAAGAAGATAGACTCATCTTCCCAGCATTTCAATTTCAGTGTTCATTTGGGAAGGATTTACCCTGGGAATAAGCACCACTACACTATTTTAGCTGGACTGCAGTCACAAAAGTTTTTATTTTCTCAAGGGAAACATAACCCCAAAGCCAACTGTACCTTACAACACCACCACCAGAGTAAGCAGTATTTTCTCAGGGAGCTGAAATACCTGGCTACACGAGCAGCTGCACTGAGCACATTTGAATCTTTTCTCATTCCTGTGAGTCTTCCTGTGCTGAAGGAAAGCGTAGCGCTCGTGGAAAGCTGCTTCACAGTCCCTGCACTTCACTGCCTCTTCCATGTAGGAATGCAGATTCCTCAGGTGGACACCTGGACAGTTATTCAAAACAATTCATTCAGGTTTTTATTTCCACAGTTTTGAATTGTGCATAGCCCTGAGTAAAGCAAATCTTGTAGAGGAAAACACAAAAGAACCTTCCGTGCTCTCTGCAGTAGGGGTAAAATAGACAAATTAGTTTAAGATTAAACAAAAGTTGCAGCAAAATGTTGTTAACTTCCCAAAGAAATCAAGCAGTTATAAGCCTGGATCTGATTGATTTCAGTGGAAATCGTTTTAACAAATCAAATGCTTCAAAAAACTCCAGTTTTAATTTAGCTTTTTCATTTATTTCTGGAAACTTGAAATTTTATATAGGTTTTGTCGTTACTGGTAGCTCTATTGCCTCCAACACTTCTGAAAAAACAGAAGGTCACAGTGCCACAGGTATCAAGCAAATTAAAAAAAGGAAAAAAGCTAAATCTTTGCTACTTTGCATTTTCAACAAATTCAACCATCAACCACAAGATGTCACCACATCTCCTTGCAGGAGGAACTTACCTGTAAAACTATGAATACATGTTACTTAAAATATTCTGTGATAATATGAAGTCAGATATAACATATTTGGTGAAATTTTGTGAAAATTAGAGATTTCACCTCTACTTATCTTCACATTTTATCTTCAGTGTTTTCCTTTCAACTCACCCAAATCACTTTTTCGGGAAAGAAAGGTACTACAATGTGGACACTGGTGTTTTGGCACATTTTCTCCATGCTTCTGTAACATATGGATTTTCATGGTACCACTCTGAGTGAATCTGGCTTGGCAAACATAACATTCATAGCGTTTTTCACCTATGAAAAAGATATTAAAATAACATACATTTAGAAACTCTACTTATTTGATGCAAATGCAAATTCCCACAGAACTCAACATCCATGTTCTAACAGCAGCAGTTTCCAGACCAGCCAAAAGTTAATATTAGTTGATAGTGCACAAAAGGCCAAACAAGTTTCCAGAAGTTTACATAACTGATTGCAACACAAAATCTTGGCTTTCCTGAGTCCACAAGTCAAACTGATGAAGCACAAAGCCATTCATGCGATTCTAAACTGTGAATCAGGAATTATTTTAATTATCATCTGTTCTTCCTTGAATACTTCATGTAAAAAAACACAGAATTATCCTCAAACATGCAAGGAGAGAAAGCCAACAGGTTTTTCAGGTGTGTTTTTACTCAAAATCAGAAATAAACAAAAGGGCTAATTTTGAGGCCGAAATGAAATCCTATGAATATGAAGGAGCTGAGGCCCTAGACTTGATCATTAGCCCAGAATCCTACCTGTGTGAGTTAACATGTGCCTTTTCAGTTTGTAGGCATCTTTGCTTGCATAGCTGCACTGGTCACAGGGGTAGGGCCGCTCCCCCGTGTGCGAGCGAACGTGGCGTCTCATTTTGCTGGCCTCAGATAAAAATAAAGAGATTTTCCAAAGTAACAGCTACATTAGAAATATATTTAATTAAAATATAAGCAATTTTACATACTACACCTACAGCAATTTAAAAGATTGCATGAATCCCAGAATTACCACGCTCACATCCATGTTTTTTCCGGCACTATCAGCCTGTTGTGGTTTTAGGACACTTCTGAACTCTTTCCTCAGATTATTTTACCTCCATGTTTAGTGCCCACATTGGTAAAAGAGGAGATTTTATGATAGGAACATAAAAGATAGAATTTCAAATAGAGGATACCTACTACTGACAGGCTACTTGGATGTACAAAGCATAAAATTCTTTGAAAACACTCAGGAAAATAAATGAAAGACTAAACTCATTATCCAGAGTCTATTCACCTTCAAGTCCCAATGAAGCACTTTTTTTGCAAAGTTTCATTCAATTCTATTTATTCTATGCTGTTTTTCTGACATGTTCTACATAAATATTGCAGGTATGTGATTAGGATTTACCAAATGTTCAGTTCCTCCATTTATAAACACAATTAATGAATTCACTGCTAGATTCCTTCAAATCTACACCACTATTCACTTAAATAAAATTAAACATGACTGCCAACCTTTGCTACACAAAAGTGAAATAATTTGCATGGCAGTACTAGAGATCCCCTTCAGCTTTCCTCATTCAGGTAAAGCTTACAGGAACGAGAGTTCTGTATCAGCAGTGAATGCTGAATAGCTCCTTATTGAAACAAGGAAAAGAATAGGCTAATTCAGCATCAGCTGTCAAGGTTTTTAAAGATGCAAGCTATCCAAAATCTAATTATTAAGATAAGGTGTGTGGAATAAAGTTCAGGCTTGCTAACAGCTTTAGATCTGGACACAGCACAAATTCAGATATTGGACATCCACTAAACTGTGACAGTGATTCAATCACAGGTGCATTTCTGAAAGCCTGTGCACCCAATTCAATTGCAATTTCCAAGTGCACCCTTAAGCAGACTCTAAGGTTTTTATTTCTTGATTAAGAAAATTCCAATCCTGGAAAAAAACCCCCAAACATCATCAAGCATAATACATGAGCTTCATTTTAGACATTAGCTAATATTGTCCTACAGTACATGGAATGTACTGTAAATGAGGACCAAGTATGCTTCTGTAGGACCAAAAAGTCTAGCAACAATTTTAGCATAACAAAATAGAAAATTCTTTTAAAATGCAACTAGTTAAAAAATCCTAAATAATTGTATAAATATTAGTTTGGAGCAACTCATTTACAAATATCACTACAAGAACAAAGTAAGGGTTCCAGGAATTCAGGTTACTTGTTCCTTCTTTGCAGGGTGATGGGGATGAAAAGATGTGCACACAAATGAAATGAAATGAAATGAAATGAAATGAAATGAAATGAAATGAAATGCAATGCATGGCACCACAAAGCTGTAGCCATCAGCAACCTTGCAGTAACGCTGCAGCAACATAACACATAAACACAATCTATCAGTGTGTCCAAGGCCATCAGCAGAGCCTGGATTTCTCAAGGTTAAAAATCTGGGCAAAAATTCTGTGTACATTAAAATCTTGGCACAGGAAAGCCTCCAAACCCTCCCAAGAGATTCACTAGGTTTGTACTTACTTCTACACTGGAGTATTCACATACAGTGCACTTGAAAGGCTTCTCTAAAGTGTGTTTGTACCTCCTGTGCCGTGAAAGCTCCCCCCGGGTCACAAAGGCTGTGTCACACTCACTGCATTTATGGGGTTTGTTCCCTGCAAGAATACACCATGAGACTTTTATTTAACACCACAGCAATGTGATTTGTCTGCCTTAAATCAACATGCAGAATTTTTTAATAGAACCTTTTCTGATATTCTGATTTTTTATATGCAATAAATCATGGAATGATTTGGGTTGGAAGGGACCTTAAATCTCATTTTGTTCCATCCCCAGCCATGGGCAAGGACACCTTCCTCTAATCCAGGCTGCTCCAAGTCCTGGGCAACCTGGTCTTGAGCTCTTCCAGGAATGGAGCAGCCAAAGATTCTCTGTGCAACCTGTGCCAGGGCCTCACCACCCTCCAGTGAAGAATTCTTTCCATATATATGCACACAATAAGTTTATAATAAACACAATTTATCACTTTGCTTCATATATTTACATAGCAAAACGAAAACATCACAGAAAATTCTATTCTGCACACAGGAATGAAGCACAACTGAAGTCACTGCACAGCTGACAAGAATTGTTAGAATGCTACTAAACAAAATTAACAAATACACACACAGAGAGTTCCTAACTACAGACCATGTCTTTTCAGTGTGGAACGCCAAAGAAAATCAGAGGAATTTCTGAGCATAAAATGATCACAGAACACAGCTCTAAGGCAAAGTCACTTGCCTGTTAATTCAGTTTTGAAGATGGCATGGAAAATGAATGAATGGAATTTATTTTCAAGCATTAGGTACCTGTGTGTGTGTTCACATGGTTATGCAGCAGAGTTGCTGTACGGAAGGCCTTGGGGCAGAGGTGACACAGGTGGCGTTTCTCATCTGAATGGGTTTTCAAATGACGCCTGAGACTCGGTAATTTGACTGAGGTGAATGTGCAGAAAAAACATTTGAAACATTCTTTTCCTCCTGATGGAACAAAGACACATCTACACTGTACATGCCACAAAATAACGACGTTAGTTTTCAAAAAATATTACCAATTTCTAAAGAGTCCCTCTAGTCTAGGTAAAAATATTTCAAATTTCTACATCAAAGGACATCATTAAGACTTAAGTGATTTGCCCCCAAAATTGTGTTATTCGTTAGTGATACAGTTTAGAACCTAATCCCATGAAGCCTAACTCCTACCCTAGCCCTCACCTCCAAGACAGGATGAGACTTCCTGTCTCAATACCATCATTAAGACTGTTGATAACAACTGTGTAATTAGCACTAAGTAAGTTTATTCAAAGATTTGGAAAAGGCACGTTAAGCTACTCCCAGGAGCTTTCTGGTGCTCCTGAATCTGAAAGTGCATATAAAAAAATCATGATGTAAAAGCCTCTTTAAAATTACTGCTTGAATTTGAGGGGAAAAAGTCAGTTCTTTGAGGAAGTCATAGAATAAAGTTCGTGGCACAAGAGTAATGAATTTATTTTGAAAGTAACAAGTTAAGATTAAATGTGCAACACTTTCAGTTATGAAGAAGATCTGAAACTGTGAAATGGCAAATACGTCATATTTGAAGAGCCTTTCCAGAACAGTTGTCTCAGCTCCCAAGTGTGCTCTCTGTAATGATTTTCATGCTGAGACCAAAATGCATTTTATACAATGCTTTATACCACACGGAGATGTGCAGATAACACTTCACTTCAGTAACAGCAAACAAAACCACTTTATTGTCATTTATTCATTGTGGATTCAAGCCCACACAAAGGAACATTGTTAGCATTGTTAAAGCTCCCCAAATGTGCTTCCTATAAAGGCTGTAACTAAAACAGGGGACGTTAACAATTTGCACAGTATCCATAGAGAACCTCGGCCAAGATACCTTAACTTCCAGATACAACACACGCATTTACAGACTCAACATCGTTGATGTCATCCAATTTTTACAGCACACACACACAGTTTCTAGGGAAACAGATGCTTATCTGTTCCCTTCTGAGTCAGTCCTTAACTTCTGTAACATACTTTTAGGTTTCTAACATCTTAAATCAGCCATTTTCTGTTACTCTTACTGAGGTTCTGGGAAAGGCTTTGCTGACAGGTATTGATTGATACTTGCCCACCACCCTCTGCAGGCAATGTGGAACCACTCTAAGCTCAACCATAAACCCTCAAACACGCACATTTTGAAGCTGAATGAGTGAATCAAGAGACTAAATAAATTACTAGGTTTATTCAAAGGCATTCATACAATATTAACTTTGAAATCTCCCTGGAGGTTTCAAGTACCACACACTGTTCAAAAGACCATTAATTTCTAAATGCCATCCAAAATGTCTCTCCTGAGCACAAGGCAGATGACATCAGCCTGAACAAGATCTTCAAGCACTTAGGGCTGAAAGGTATTATTTCTTCTTCCAAATTTCCACAGAATGTTAAGGCTTAACCTAATCTAAACTTAACAATTTCCACTGTGTGTATTTAATGTAAAATTTCAACCTCAGTTCAAAATCTCACTTAACATGCCTTATCTAAAAATGAACTAGAAAGATTTTTAACTTTTTACCTTTTTCCTGATGTGGAGCACAAGCCTCAAATTTTAGATTCTTGAGATTACTTACAACTGTTTGTTCTGGTGCAGTTGGATATTTCTGCTCTTTACTTTCACTGAATAACTCTGACAAATCATCACCCCCTTTGCAGCTCTGACTCTTTGTTTCCCCAACAGTGGAAAAAACTTCCTTTCCTTCCCCCTCTTCAGATGGGCTCAGTTGCTGGATGTTATTTTCAAATGCAATGGCATCATTATCTCTGTCAATCTATTTAAAAAAAGAATATGTTTTACAACTTTCTCAATCAAAGGCAGTCGCTAGTGGCAAATCAACTGAGCAGTCAACAAAATGCAAGCTACCAATCATTCTAAATTTCAGTCTTACATGTGATGGACAAAACTGCAACAAAAAAATTTGCATTTACCATACAGCAGCCTAACTGGTAAGTGAACAATTACTAAAGTTGTGCCCTACCTCTTCAAAATTTTATCTAAAATTGTGGAGCGTCATTTTAAGATTACAGCACTGAGAACACAAAAATCTGTATCTTTATTTTTTAAAGAATAGATTAAAATTTTCATTTCAGTACATTTATGTTTTAAAAGAAAATGAGAAGTATGCTCTGGTTTTTTTAGGATTTCTGCAGACTAATTGTAATGCCTTGTTCGTCATATGGCAATTAACGTTGTGCCACTTCTTGCATTTGCTAAACTTAAATATGACCTACCTCAGAAATTATCTAGTGGTGCATGAATTTCATAAGAAAAAAAATAGTATTTTATTGTAAGGCCAATATAATAGCTAGCACAGAACAAACAGCACTGTTTGCATGTCCTTTTTAATAAAATTAATTTCAAATGGGACTGCATTCCACACCCAGCTTTAACAACTACTGCAGTACTGAACTAATTCAATTAAGGAGAAGGGAAAGTGTGTGATGCCACTTAAGAGATTGAGGCTGTCCAACCAAATAGTACCAAACTGGTGAACTGAATTTAAACCTTGTCTGATTTTCAACAGTTAAATATCATCTCGATAACGTGGGTCTCTTCCGACTCAGAATATCCTCTGAATATAGAAAGCCTAAACATTTAATTTGTCCTTTTAAAAAGGGACAACCTCAACCTTTTAAAAATGGGATGAGGTTATCGGGCATCATTATAAAAATATGTACAGAGGCTTGGATGCTTCAGCTCAGCAATTTGAAAATAATAACAGTGACTAATACCTAAGTCAGAACCAAATCAGTGTGATAGTACAAGCTAACAGGGAACAACCTGTCTCTACTTTCACCTTATCCAGAACTTGTACCTCCATCAGGAGCGTGTCTGGTGCTTTCTCCGTCGCTTTGCTTTCCGCACTCCTTTCTTGCCCTTCTTCTTGCAGAAGGTGGATCTGCGCCAGCTCCAGGTCGTAGAACACGCAGATGCCCTCCCGCAGGGTCAGAGCCATGCCCGGGGCCACGCTGTGAGCCACGGCCTGGCCCAGCCCCGCCAGCGCCACCGGCCCGCCCGGGGCGGGCAGGGCCCTGCACGCTCCCTCCACGGCCTCGTCCCCTTCACACACACACCGAATGTGGGATCGGCGTTTTTCGCCCTCCTCGGGAGACAGGGCCCACTGTGTCCCCTCCGCACTGCGGTCACCGCCTCTGCTCCTCTCTCCGCTCGGCTCAGCCTGGCCACGCCACCCTTTCGGCTGCCGGCCTCGGTGTCCCTGCATCCCCGAGGCCGCGCACGCTGCCGAGCGAGCCTGTTCGAGGTTAAACACGAGGGCAAACCACGGGCGTCCGGGACCAGCCCCGAGCCCGCCCACCCTCGCCCCCTCAGCGCTCCCCGGCCGGGGCTCCCGCGGCCCAAGGCCCCTCACGGGCGCTGCGGGCGGTTCCCCCGCGGGGAGCGGGGTCTGTGGGGCCGGGCGGGCCGGGGCCATTGTGCCCGGGCTGCCCCTCGAGGGGAGGTGGCAGGGAAGGGGCTCAGCGCCCTGCTCTGCACCTCGGCATGGCCACCCTCTGCCTCCCTGTGCTGCTCCCTCAGCAGCGGCTGCAGTGGGAGCCCACTCCTGGGGAGCACCTTGTGGGGACAGCTGCTTCTCACCTCTTAATGCCCTACAAAACACAAAGCCCTGGACCTGCAGAGGTTTCCCTCCCAATGCACGGGATGCTCGGTGCTCCTTGGTCCTCGCTCACGGCAAGTCCTGTCAGAGCAGCTGCCGTTTTCTCACCCTCTGAGCAAAAACGAAGATCTCTCGGCCTCAATTGTAGGCCCTTAACCTTCTGCTCCCACTTGGCTGGAGACCACGGGGCTGAGCTCAATTGGTTTCTCCACTTGCAGAATGTCTGAAGCACTTGCCATGTTCCTGCGGCAGAGAGCCTCCAGCCGGGAGCCCTGCGCTGGAGTGCTGCTGAAGGGCCGCCTGATGCTGCTGCCGCAGAAGTGTTGTACCAAATCGGCTCAAGTGGCTTTGCAGAGCCAGCGGAGCCGTGTATAAGCATCATTGCACTGTACACCTTGGGCCAGGATTGGTTGTTAGTGAGAACAAGTTGGAAGACCTTTTTCGAAGGCTTTGTGAAAATGTCTTTGAGGTAAACTTGCACAATTTGAGCAAATTAACGTTTAATCTTGTGTACCCTTCTAGACTAGTAATTTCCAGCCATCAGACATTTTATAAAAGCTACTTACTTTGAATACTCTATTATACACTAGTGCAGAGAACCGATTTGGAGCTTTACCTCTAAATATTAGCTCGGTGCGTTGCAGGGTACAGTACATTGCACAGGGACTGCAGCCCAGTGTGGTCCAGATCCTGTTAAACTGAACACTAATCAAAGCCCCAAACCATGTGGTGGCTTTCCTTGCCTGTGGAAGTAACCCAGTAAAACTGGCATTTCTGAAATATCCATAGCACAAACAGCAGCCCACACCACTGGTCTTTGAGCAATACCCTCGGATGAGGTGGGGTTGTTGCACCTCATCCTCAGAGACAGCAACTGAAAATCCCATGAACACCCTTGACAACAACTACTCCTATCCACAGTTCTGTAAAATCTTAAATGCAAGAATAATACAAAATGTTTACATTTAACAACTGCAAGTTAGTCATAACTATTCTGCTGCTTGGAATCAACACAAATCCAAAGCAATTATTTAAGGTTGAATATGTATTCCAGCAATTTAGGGCTGATATTTCAGTTAGACACCACATTATTCATCATCCACGAATCTGTGGGTTCTCAAAACTAAAGAACAGGATGCAGAGTACACAATATATTCACATAATTAGGCTGCCAGTAACTGTGGCCAGAGATTTTACTTCTTACACATTTCTGAATCTTTTCAAGTTGCTACGTATACTGTGCAATTATGATAGTTGAAGGGCACTGTAGGAAAAAAGTTGTTCTAATAATCCACCATCCTTTAGGTTATTTTAATGAGGTTTTCTGCACTTCAGCAGTCATCAGCTTCTAAGAGCTGTCCTGCCTTGCACTTCTGCATTATTAATACCAGCACCATCCATGCAGCTACAGTAAAGGTCTGTCATTATTTCCACTATTAACCAAAATTTCCAAGGATTTATAACTCAAACGCAGAATAGTCTTTCAGTTCATTTTTTGCTGAATTTAAAGGAACCACTTGGATCAGCAATCTACGAATTCAACCAGTTTCTGAGTAGGTTTTGACACACTGGAGGTTAACAGCTCCATAATGGCCATTGTGGTGTGTTGTGTGTGCAGTCTCCAGTTACTGCTGCTGCATCGTCTATCTCTAGCTGCAATCAAGCTTCTCCCCACTCCTCTGGGAGTCTGGTTCTTTCTAACACATCAACAGCCTGCATGAAAAGTCTATCACAAAAAGAATAGAGAGCCATTTTATATTTTAAGTCATAATTATACTTTGGGGAGTAAACGTTCAATACGAATTATTGTTTGTTAGGAGTATTTTATAAGGAGCATAAGGAATTTAACGCAGGCATATTTTCTTGTGCTAAAGTAACATTACATAAAGAAACAAGATTCAGCCACAAAATTGCAGATAAATTGCTGATAAAGATCTAACAGTGCATGAAAGGGAATACATGGACAACTAAAATCCTCAATCAGCAGAGTAAATTCTATCCTTGGCTGCACTGAGGAAACACAGCAAACTTTGTTCTGATCTGCGGTTTTCCACCCAAGTATAAACAGTGCAGCTGATTTTTTTAAGAAGTAAAATACTGGGTTATCTGTTCAGATTGTCAGTCTTAAACCTGAATAACATCTTCTATAATATTGAAGATGTTTAATGCGTGCTAGGTGGAGCTGACTTTTTTAAAAGCTCCATTACCATGTACATAAAGCATTTTTGACCTTGAATATAGTTCAAGGTTTGCTTCCCTTGCTGTGTTTCAGAAACTCACTTTGGATGACTGCAGAGGCTGTTTATCCAGCCTCTCTGGTGATGCTTTGCACCTCCATCACAGCTTCTAAACTGCAGTCCTCTGATGCCAATGGAAGGATTGTCATCAATTTAACTGGGCTTGGAATTAGGCCCAGAGTAGATAACTATGTGAAGCAATGACAGTGGGATTTATTTACACATTTTTGACCTGTCCACAAGATGTAGAGTAAATCAGGAATGCTGCAGTGCACTTAAAAAAGAAAAAGATAAAAAAAGAGAGACCAAAGCAAAAACCCCAAAACAAATAGGTTCAAATTTAACCTCCACTGCTCATAATTGTTTCATTTATGACACTCTGCCTTGTAGTTGAAACCTCCATTCTTCTCCAGAACATGACTCCTGTTAGTCTACGAGAAAACCCAGTCTTTGTTGTGACTTATTTTGACAGCTTTAATATCATTTTCCACCTGGCATCTGGAAAGTTTTCCATTTTCACTTTCCACCAATGTCTCACTTTTGTTTCCAAGTACGTGTCGCGTTCGCACCGCACCTGTCAGTGGCGTGTGTGCCTTAGCACCGGGCTGCAAGCACGCACGCCTTCCCTTTGCTCTTACCCCAGGGACAATCACTACCTTCAGCACCTCTTTTGCAGTGAGATATTGCCCCTCTTAATAATGACAGCACCAGATAACCTCCTTCACACCGTCACCTGCTTCGGAGAAAGCGAAGATGCTTCTACAAGCTTCTAATTCATCTGGCTCCTTTAAACGTTGCTCAGGTCTTGAAGCTGTCACTAAATGGTTGGAATCTTTTTGCTGTGTTTTCTGGTGCTCCTTGTTCCTTTGGTGTCCCACTTTCACAAATAGGAGGCATTTCTTCAGAGACCACCAAAAACCTTAATTTAAAAAAAAAAAAAAGAAAGCACATCAGCTAATGAGTGAGATAAAAAGTTATGTTCTTTTTGATGCTGTTCTCAGCAACTGAATCTTGCAGATTCAGAATTAAGTCAGTGCTTCAGTGCTGGCCTGGAATATTCTCAGGAGAAAATATATAGTTTGATCACTTGGAAAGAAGAATATTATTAATTTTTAATTTTTTTCCCCCAAACCTCTGGTTCTGAGATGGAAGCTACAGTTTATTTTAGCAGACATCATTTAGGATTCAGATCTGACTAGGATTTCTTGCCTGCCCCAAAGAACACAGTTCTCTGCTCCCTGTTGCTACAGTCACATAAAAACTAGTCAGACCTCAGACCCAGGAACATCAGAACATAGAGTCCTACTTGTTTCCTTGCTGAATCCCCAAAGCAGAGGGAAGATGGGAGCACAGCAAAGCAAAGCCAGATGGAAATCATGCTGGAGGGTATTGATTGACTAGTGTCTAGGCAGGCTATAAATTACCACTTCTCATGCAAAGAGGAGGGTGAGCAGAGCTGCAGAGCTGTCTCGGGGCACAGCGCTTGGACTGTGCTGATGCAGGATCAGCTAAATTCGGGTTGTGCCTAAGGCAGGGGGAAAGCCAGGCTTTGCTCTCTCTCTCCAGTGCTCATCTTGACTTTGAGGAGACAAATCATCTCTTTAAATATGAGTGATTCCTGCAGCAGAATAAAAGCAGCTCCTGTTAAGTTAAAAGATTTAATGCTTTCAAGTATTGTCTATGCTCTTAAAATCCTGCTCCATACTGTAAATGATTATAATTACATAGCATGACAAAAAAACAAGGCGTAATAGAGTACAGATGTGGGATGTATAAAAGGGGAAGTATTTAACATAAGCTTATTGGAGCTGAAAGTACCAGGGATGATTGATTGCTTAGACACAAGTCAGGGAAGTGGTCTAAAAATTATTAACCATAATTGCAATTTGTCTATTAACTGTTTCATCTAACATTGATATATTTAGAAACAGTTCTGCCACCCAGTAATACACAATTTGCTGCTTGTGGCAAACAGCAGAGCTGCGTGCCTGGGTCTGTTTGGAAGAAGGATGTTTATTGGGAAGCATATCACTTCTTCCATTTCAAAAGACATTAGCGTGGTTATACAGTTAACTGCACCTCAGTGACTTCCACTGTTTTTACAGTATACTCTTTAATCCAAGAGATAGCAAAGAAAGTTTTAAATACAACTCCTCTTAGTTAGGTATTACAGGTTTCTGTTGCTGTTTGTGCAAGGGTTGAAGAGTTAAAAGTTTAAAAGGCAGAAAGTTTTCCTCTTGTTTTGACTGAACCGGGGGAAACGTGCTGGAGCTGTGCAGAATTGGATTGCCAAACACAGAGAGAAGATACACAGTGAGAAAAGATAGTAAAGGTTTAACCCAGCTGATGCAAGAAACAAACTCCAAGGATGCCCATGTTTCCTTCTTTTATCGCATTGTTAATCTTTAATCAGGAAAACAGTTCTGAGAACAGCTCTTTGTGCACAGCTGAACAGACACCAAAACTTGGAAGTTAATAGGATCACTGAAGAAAGAGACTATTAAGTGATTGTCCTAATAAATCTGTAAGTGAGATGTACAACCCAGAGGAGTTCAAATTCTGCTTCCACGTGGATGTGCAGCAAGTACACGTTAAACCTTGCAAAATCAGCAGTAAGGAGGTGGTTGGTGGGTTCAGAAATCAGTGGATTCCTGTGCACTTTTTTTCCAGCTCTGATAACAAATTTTCCTGGGCTTTAAACTTTCTGAGGAGTCCCAATCAACTTCTTAATTCAAAAATCTAAAGAAATCAAGAAAATTTAAGAGAACATTTAACAACTTGTATATTAATGTCACTTCACTGAACAGCAGGTGAGGTAGTCTGTGATATTTATCAGCAGAGATACCTTAAATCTTAGTCTTCTGCACTGCTACTGACTATTGAGTCACCACTTAAAGACCACGACCAGATAGCCCCAGGCCTCTCCATCAGGAACTGGCAATGGAAATATGGTATAGCACACTTAGTTGTACGTCTTTTCTGCTCCTGCAAGAAGAAACAAAGTCAGCCTTATAGTCCTTGTAATCTTAAATATCAAGATGAGGCAGAGTCTAGAAAGCAGATGAGAACAGCTGGGTGACAACGTTTTGTGAATCATGGTTATTATCTGTTCAGAGCTGCCTCTACAAACAAAGTCTCTTGATCTGTCATTCATACCCATCTTTTGTTTAAGATCTTCTGGGCAGAGCACATTTGTGCTTCACCCAAAATAAAAAGGTACTTAGAGCTATTGCAGAGCAAATACCTGAACTCTATTGCAGAGCAAATACCTGAACTCTACAAGATTAACAAGTGTGGGTGGTTTTTTTTATTTTATTTGCAGAATGCAACTTAGTTGCTATTCATTTGTACATACTGGTTTAAGCACACATATAAGAAGCTCCTCTTTACATAAACAGTGNAAGTATTGTCTATGCTCTTAAAATCCTGCTCCATACTGTAAATGATTATAATTACATAGCATGACAAAAAAACAAGGCGTAATAGAGTACAGATGTGGGATGTATAAAAGGGGAAGTATTTAACATAAGCTTATTGGAGCTGAAAGTACCAGGGATGATTGATTGCTTAGACACAAGTCAGGGAAGTGGTCTAAAAATTATTAACCATAATTGCAATTTGTCTATTAACTGTTTCATCTAACATTGATATATTTAGAAACAGTTCTGCCACCCAGTAATACACAATTTGCTGCTTGTGGCAAACAGCAGAGCTGCGTGCCTGGGTCTGTTTGGAAGAAGGATGTTTATTGGGAAGCATATCACTTCTTCCATTTCAAAAGACATTAGCGTGGTTATACAGTTAACTGCACCTCAGTGACTTCCACTGTTTTTACAGTATACTCTTTAATCCAAGAGATAGCAAAGAAAGTTTTAAATACAACTCCTCTTAGTTAGGTATTACAGGTTTCTGTTGCTGTTTGTGCAAGGGTCGAAGAGTTAAAAGTTTAAAAGGCAGAAAGTTTTCCTCTTGTTTTGACTGAACCGGGGGAAACGTGCTGGAGCTGTGCAGAATTGGATTGCCAAACACAGAGAGAAGATACACAGTGAGAAAAGATAGTAAAGGTTTAACCCAGCTGATGCAAGAAACAAACTCCAAGGATGCCCATGTTTCCTTCTTTTATCGCATTGTTAATCTTTAATCAGGAAAACAGTTCTGAGAACAGCTCTTTGTGCACAGCTGAACAGACACCAAAACTTGGAAGTTAATAGGATCACTGAAGAAAGAGACTATTAAGTGATTGTCCTAATAAATCTGTAAGTGAGATGTACAACCCAGAGGAGTTCAAATTCTGCTTCCACGTGGATGTGCAGCAAGTACACGTTAAACCTTGCAAAATCAGCAGTAAGGAGGTGGTTGGTGGGTTCAGAAATCAGTGGATTCCTGTGCACTTTTTTCCCAGCTCTGATAACAAATTGTCCTGGGCGTTAAACTTTCTGAGGAGTCCCAATCAACTTCTTAATTCAAAAATCTAAAGAAATCAAGAAAATTTAAGAGAACATTTAACAACTTGTATATTAATGTCACTTCACTGAACAGCAGGTGAGGTAGTCTGTGATATTTATCAGCAGAGATACCTTAAATCTTAGTCTTCTGCACTGCTACTGACTATTGAGTCACCACTTAAAGACCACGGCCAGATAGCCCCAGGCCTCTCCATCAGGAACTGGCAATGGAAATATGGTATAGCACACTTAGTTGTACGTCTTTTCTGCTCCTGCAAGAAGAAACAAAGTCAGCCTTATAGTCCTTGTAATCTTAAATATCAAGATGAGGCAGAGTCTAGAAAGCAGATGAGAACAGCTGGGTGACAACGTTTTGTGAATCATGGTTATTATCTGTTCAGAGCTGCCTCTACAAACAGTCTCTTGATCTGTCATTCATACCCATCTTTTGTTTAAGATCTTCTGGGCAGAGCACATTTGTGCTTCACCCAAAATAAAAAGGTACTTAGAGCTATTGCAGAGCAAATACCTGAACTCTATTGCAGAGCAAATACCTGAACTCTACAAGATTAACAAGTGTGGGNTACTTAGAGCTATTGCAGAGCAAATACCTGAACTCTATTGCAGAGCAAATACCTGAACTCTACAAGATTAACAAGTGTGGGTGTTTTTTTTTTTATTTGCAGAATGCAACTTAGTTGCTATTCATTTGTACATACTGGTTTAAGCACACATATAAGAAGCTCCTCTTCACATAAACAGTGCTCATATGCATATGTACCATCCTGAATCAGTAAATTTGGAGACAGTTACAGATGGTCAGTCAAAGTTGAATGTATAGCAGAGTCAGAATTCCATCTTCCTAAAAGCTTAGGGAAAAAACATGGTTTCCTGGGTCCAGTTGAACTCCCGATCTCTTTACTGAGTGTTGTTTGTAGAAATAATCATAATTGTGGCATTTGTCTGGTAGGAACTATTTACACTGACCAAACAAAAGTGCCTTTACGTTGAAAAAAATCCCATTGTGGTCCACTGATGTTGCCTTATTCCTATTAGAGTGCTGCTAAGCAGAAGTGTACAGTATGTAGGATTTCACCTGACCTGTTAACACTTACATAAGTTTCCAGTAAACAGAGGATTCGTTACAGGGATTATTGGTTTTTGTGCAATGTTGATTTTCCTCCAGCTGCCAGGTTCAAGAACCAAAAGGTATGTAGTGCTTGACATAGGCACATTTGCCTTCTGACCTTTAGATGTAGCTTGGCTTTCATTTCTGCATAATCAGCTTTTCCATCCTGTTGTTTGGCTTTTAGTGTTATAAAATGTTTGAAATATTAATCTAAAGCTATTTTCCTGGGGAAAAAGTATAGAAAAAATCTCACTTGAAACAGAAAACACAGTTCAGCCCAAGTTGCTGCTTTTGTGTTGCAAAAGCAACAGGAAGAAGGAGAAAACAGGTTATAGTAAATGCTTTTCATTTCAAGTAAGAACTTACTATTTGCATTGCAGAAACCTAGTGAGGACCCAGTGGGGACTATCTGTGGCACAGACAAAAATGAGAAGAGATAATAATCATGTCTAATTAGGTTTTAAACTCTTCTAGCTGGGAACTATCAACCAAACTAGGAAGATTGATAAGAACAGGGAGAAATTGGCATTATCACCTCCCAACCCCCTTCCTAGGAGATGATAAAGGCTTGGGGATGTAGTTACATGTCCAAGGTCAAATGGGAAATCCATTGCAGAGGAAGAAACAGAACCTAAACCTTCAGAATCTGCCCCCACACTTACTGGTTAAAGCCATCCTTCTTCAAAGGAGTCAGCTCAAGAAGGATGTACAGAACTGTGACCAGTGGGTCAGACTGCAGGCAGCAAGGGACTCAAATGTTGAGGGAGAACAAAGATGCATGGGAGGATTTAAAGGAAAGAGAAAAAGCACATTGCACAGGTAGAGCTGGGTAATAACCCTGAAAGGACAACTGCCAGCAGTGCTGCTGGAAAGCAAAGCTTCGCAGAGAGATAATGAACAGTGTGCAAGAGGAAGGAGCAAGGGGAGCCAGGGGTGTCTCATCCTAGAAAAAATAAACAATTTTAGAATATAAAAAGGTGCTTCCATGTAATTTCTGTAGGCCTGAGGAGGTGAGGTCTCTATAAAAGGGCACACTTAGCAGGACACCAGTCATCCACAGGAAGCCAGAAACTGTTGAACAAGAGGTGCTTGAACTGGTGTGCAAGGATTTGTCTGTTCCCCTCTCTCCAAGTAGGAAGTAGGGAGTCATTGACAGCTGCAAATGCACACCTCTGGGGTAGAGAGATTTCACTCCAGCAAGGGTAACCATTCTTATTTGCAAACTGGATCTCAGAACCATCTGGGCTTTGTGTGACTGAGCAGAGCAGATGCTGACAGGTAAAGGGAACTGCAAACCTTATGCTGGCTGGTTTTCACTCGTTAGTATGGTTTGTCCCCTTCTCTGCTGGCTGTGGTTCTGCTGTTCATCCAGCAAAAAAGACCTGCAGTAACCATGCAAAAGCCATAATTCTGTTGTGTTTAGGGTAAAGTGAGTCAGAGTCTTGGTGGGCCCAAACTCTCCACGTGACTATGAGACCTTCTGCAGTAGATGCGAAGAGCTCCCAAGCTAACAGAATGGCACATACCTGGATACTGCTCAGGTACCAGTGGCTACAGAGCCCTTTACTCACATATTCACAGTGATCCTTGACAGCTTTTTTTAAAAGAAAAGATAGTATTCCCTTAGGGAAGAGTCCCCAGATTAGAGTCACAGCTCAAGAAATGGCTCCAGAAGAGCAACTGCTTATCAAAGTTAAAATTACATGAATCAATCCCATCTCCAGAGCTGAGCCTGTAAAAGTGAGCTTTAAAATAAAGTAATAATAATAACAACAAGAACTATTTTATCTGCCAAAACAGAAGAACAACAAGCAAGAAACCAATGTGCCCCCATAGTGTAATGTCAGCCTTGGCATGTACTGTGGCACAAGCAGTACTTCCCCTAAAACACAGCTCAGGATTGAGCACTTGAGCTGATACTAAACTGAGCATCAAAGGTTGGTGACTTTCTCTAGAGACCTTAAACATGCACTGGTGCATGTTCCTGGCTGCTGAAATTTGCTTCCATTTGTTTTGAGAAATGTCTGTTGTCCAGCTGAAAATGCTGGACAGGCCAATGGGAGTACAGTCTAACCATGATAAACCTGGGTGTTTTTTTCCACTCCTCCGCCATCAGAACAAGCTACTTCATTTTGAACACAGGCAAAAAAAAATAACATCGCCTTTTGTAGTGATCCACAAATACATCTTACAATCTGCCCAAGACAAATCCTGTATCATTTGGGGTTGGAAAGAAGGAGGTAAAGAAGGAAAGCTCTGTGCCCCCGGATTGCTGCTACCTGTTGTGGCCGGTCGCAGAGGCTCGGTCTCACGCGGAGAGGAGGGTGCAGCACGTGTGGCAAACCCCCAGACCTCCTGCAGACGGGTCAGTGCCGAGGAACTGCCTGCAAGGAGAGGGGCTGTGAGGCGGAAATACCACACAGGGCTGTGCAGGGTCTGCAGTAAGCACTTGGCTTGCTCACAGACTCTTTTGCAACTGCAGGCGATTTGCACGGTTCAGGTTTTCTTCTGGAAATTGAGAGAACAATCCCTGCCCTGCTCTCCGTGATCTTGCAGGGGCTGCCCTTGGATCTGGGCTCTGTGGTACCCAGTCCAGCGGCTGTTGGAGTGTGCTCAGTGTCAGCTGAGCACAGCTCCAGCACAGGAATAACAATCCAGAGGCAGTGCTCTTCTGTTAGTAGAACCAGTCAGAGAATCTTTAAAAAACCTACCATTTTATAACAAAATACCCAAGTGACAAACTCTTTGGAGGTGACAATATGTAGGAGAATTAGCAATGGGAGGGAAGTAGAATTTCTGAGTATTATTACATGCCATTAACAACTTTCAGATCTCACTGTGAGTGCTTTGTTGCACCTTGGTTTGTAGTGATGAGTTAAGCTTTTTAATGACACTTTTTCTGAGTATCTAAAAACCTTTACATTTATTGAGTTCCAGTAAGTCTGTAAAACCTGAAGTGCTCAAAAACTTCTGGTTTCAACAGCCTGAATAGTGTCCATCAAAGCAAACATCCTAAAACCCCTCCTTTCAAGGCACTTGTTGAACACTATCATCTTGAAATGTCAGATTCACACACATTTAAATGATTTGACAGCTTCCAAGAAGGCACCTGATAAGCATCACATTCAAGTGTCAAGAAGCACAGAGAAAACGTGCCAAAAAAAGTTCAATCAGAAGAAATCGTATCAGCTATTAGATGAGCATTATAATGCAGCTACTACTAAAAAAGATTTCTCATTTAAATGGAAAATAAACTTTACATTCAAGACAACTGTTTTTCAAAAGGTCTTACATTGCCCCATATCACCTCTCCTGTTTTCCATTAGTGAAATCTTCCAGAAACTGAATTCAGACAGCAGCACCCACTGCTAGTGGGTGAGCACCTCAAGACCACTGTAACTGAGCCATTGGAAGTGCTGCATCTGGGTTTTTTTTGTGTGGGAGACAAGTGGGTGTTATGAGAATTCACTATCTTCACATAAAACCTTTAATGCCTTCTGTTGGCTGTCTAAAAGCTGAATCTCTAAATGACAAGATTCTTGGGAAAAAAAATCCTGGCCCTGATTTGCATGTGCTCCAGTTATTTCATTGCACCAAATACTATGTGTGTTTTGTATAGGGGCTAGAGGCTTACTGTGTGTTTGTGATATGCTTTGAGATCCTCTGATGGGAGGTGTTACCTAAATACAAGTAATTTGGTGCTGAAGTGTCTAGAATTCCCAGTGGACATCTGCACTCGAGCCCTGCTGCCATCACAAATGAAAAACATTTGGAATCCTTAATGTGATTTTTAATGGACATATGTTCATAACACAGTGCCACCAATTTGGCATATTTAGTGTCTTCTCAAGAGAAGCCCACAGTTTGTATAGCAAGATTGTGGGAGGTTAGGATTGCAGTGTTAGAAAATTTGCACAACACCTGCCTGACTGTAATTTAATTGGCAGAAATTAATGCTCTGGGTTTGAGAATTTTTTTTCCTCTCAAAACCTAGAGACACTGGGACTGATGCTGCTGTATTACACTGTTGGATTTAAGCTTTTATTCTGATTTTACTTGTGCTGCAATATGATCATTTTCTGGTTTACTGTCTTCCTGATGACTGATCATTGCTGCCTTACTCTCAGTTATTTCTATGTACACTGACTTAACTTGGCCAGCAGAAAGCACTCAGTATTTTTGTACTTCTTCGAAAAGGGGCTCTGCTTAGTATTACTGAAGATTATGCTCCATTTTATTTTTAATGAAGGTACTTAATGACGTGTTTTAAAAGGACAATATTTCTGATCAACTCCACCAGCAACACAGTATGTGGACTCTGAAGACAAACACCAGCTTTGCCATTATTAAATTTGGTTTGGATTTTATCTTTGCTTACGTCACAGCCCTATCTGGAGCAGTCTTTAGCACCTCTTATCCCACCAGATTTTTGTTTTCCTTTTCAGGAATGTTTGGCCTTGCTGTGCATCAAGGACAGCCCCTCTTACCTCACTATTTTCTTCCTTTATTTACAAAACATAATAAAAGGCTTTGCAGGGGAGATAGAAGGTACAGTCCCAGGGGGTGTTCCTGCAGTGGGAGGTTCAGCTCTGCAGTATTTTAGACTTGCAGGGAGGAAGGTGAGCTGCAGTCCTGATCCCTGCTGCTCTGCCAGCCTGGCTTTCCAGGGCTTGCAAGTCACTGCTGGCTGCCCCAGCAAGGACCTTGCTGGGAACATCCAACTGCCTCACAAACCTGAGCAATGGCTGGGTTATGAACACCCTTTATCCAAGATACTCAGTCAATTTTGTTGCTTCATAGAACTCCCTGAAACTTAGCTGGGAATCCCAGATTTCTTGTTCTGCAAACTACTAATGACAGCATTTTACATGCATGGTAAAAGCCCCATCAATATAAAAAAATCCCCACAAGTTGGCATGAAATCACCATCTCATCCAGACCCCAGATGCTTTGGTGGGACTGGGTGTAAACACAGCAAGAGGAAATGGCAGAAGGGTTATTTCTACAGTTCTATTTGTCTGAAATACTTCAGTCTTCACACACGCAGACTGCATGGACAAGTGGGCACGAGGACCACCTTTCTTTATGGTCACAGTGGTCTAAAATGGAACAGGGGAAGCTAAAGACAGGCAGGCAGAAACAGAGACAAAAGCTCAAAGTGTCTGAGATCACACTCAAGTGTCTGATATCACACTGAGATAACCCTCAGAATTATAAGAGTATTAGTGGCTGTTGATATCAGATACTGCCACAAGTGATACAGATACAGTCTCAAGTCTGTATGTGCACATGCACATGGAGCACTTCACCCACAGAACAGCAGTGTGCAGCCCAGTCCTGAGCAGTTCTGTGCTTTTGCTCTGAGTACTAATTTGGGGATGGGTTAATATTTTATGACACCTCCCTCCCATAGAACTCCCAGTAAAATAAAACAATATTTGAAAGAGGAGGTTAATTATTGAGACAATTGCCACTCTGCCTCTTCTGGGCTTGTAGCAATAGAGAATAGTTGTTTAGTTTGCAAGAGCCTAAAGCAAGCCATAAGCAAAAACATCCTTGCCTACACTGAAGGAACCCCAACACTTAGATTTATGTTGCTTGGGATTTTTTTAGAATTGCACAGACAAAAATAAGAGCTGTGGGCCTTGTGTAGGTCGTGGTTATTCAGGGCTGTCAGTGCTCACTGTTGAACTTTATACCTGGATCAGGCAATGTTCCCAAGGTGAGTAAACACTCTTTGGACGAGCCTCCACTTCACAGCCAACTAGTGACCATCTGCCTACAAAATGTGCCAACTGCACTTTGCCTCCGTGCATGACCTCTGTGTTCCTGCTTGCAGAAACTCTTTGTACCCAACCTTTCCCACACGCCGAGAGGTTATGACATTTTTGATTTCAAAGCCAAATCGGATCAAAGTTTGGTTAAACTGCTAAATTTTGTAACTGCTTCAAAACATCAAACCCAGGGGCTAAGAACCTCCGCTTTCAGCATTCATTAATCAAGCCTGTTAAATGATTACCCCGCCAGGGCTGCTTTGTTGACAACTCTGCATGATGACAATGTCAGTGGCACTGTCCCAAGACACATCCAGTGGTGATGTAAAGGACAAGCCTCCCTCACCTCAACTGGTGGGATGGACACTACCACAAAGAATATTTAAGGAAGGAGGTGCGTCCTTGGAGAGCAGCGATTGCAAGAGAGCTCCAAGGCAAGTGAAACGGGCTCAACTGAAAGGGACAGCAAAATCCTCTCTGGCATCCAGCTCCACCTTACATAGACAGTAAGTAGAATGGCCTTTTTTTTTTCCCACCTTGAATTAGTAGAATGGCCTCTATTTTTTCCACCTTGAAATTAGCAGTGATCCAAATTCTCTATCTTGATTTTAAAGCAATACATAATCAAGTCCATTGCAAATCCTCCCTTTATATGTTGTTAGGCTTTGTGACACTGGTTGGAACGTAAAGTGTGCTAACACACCCGATCTATTTGATTTTAGATTGTGATCAGTATTTCAAAGCCATCAACAAGATCCACTACAGCTTCAATAATGCCCCCACAGCTGAAAGCCGAGATGAACGTCATGCCCAAGGTTGTCCAGGGGGATTTGGAGAGCCTGTCTCCGGAAGCGAGGGATTTCATCGAAACCAACGCCAAGCTGTGCCAGCCTGAGTGCATTCACATCTGCGATGGCTCGGAGGAAGAGAACAAAAAGATTCTGGACATCATGGTAGAACAAGGCATGATCAAGAAGCTGAACAAGTACGAGAACTGGTGAGTAGCCTAAATGAAGTCAAGTAACAGCTCAGAACTGGAAAATTCATTTTCTGTCCTGTTTACTTTAAAAACTTCTTTTAACTCTCCAATATTTGCTTTCCATGAACATTTTGGAACTTTAGCTTGCATAGGTGAAATACTCAGGAAAAGCAAACTTTTTCCTCTAAAAATTAACATAAAGCATATTATTCAATTGGACTATCAACTGTACATTGTCTCTATTGATTAGTTACATCAGGGAACTGAAATAATGTCATGAGACATAGGCAACTAATCATTAGCAATGGCTAAATATTATTGAGCAAATCTTCTTTTGAAGAATTCTACTATTTTAGCCAATTAGTTTATTCATCACATACTTTTTTGTGGCATTCAAATAGGTCTGTGGGTGTTCAAATATTATTCAGTACAGGCATTATTCATATCGTGCCGATGAGCTTTGACTCTAATGTATTCTGCAAATACTTTTTTCAAATATTTCATAATTTCTCCCAACTAACTGAACATGAAAGGAGAATATTAACAACAAGTACATACTCAGGAATTACGTGCCAACCACGAGATCTTCATGGGAGAAATCTGCAAAGACTTTTGAATAACTAAGTGCAGGAATTTGGCAATCTGTTTGCAGACTATTTGGGAGAGAAAAGGGCAAGATTCACCAGATAAATTATTCATTGTTAATTATATGCTTAGCTGTAGTGATGATGGTTATGACAGCCCAAGTAGAACATTTTTATACTCATGGAAAATTTCGATGCATAGAGGTGAAAATGTAAAACAATCCCCTCTATTGTAAATAGATGGCAAAAATTCCTTAGAGGGGAAAAAGAATCCCCTTAATAAACTCCTCACTTTTAATGATCGTGCTTATACTCAGTATTTCCTTTGTGATGCCTCTAACTTAAAGGGATGTGCCAATCCACTAAGCTGGGTTCTGATCCCTCTGGCACTTATACCAACACTTAAACTACTTTCCTTGGCATCCACTTAGCTCGAGGCATCATTTTGTGGTCCCCATACGAAACAACTTCACACTGATGAGAATGAGAATTAAACAAGATTAACTTTTCCCTGAAAGTTAGCAACAGAGAATAAGGCTGAGATAAGGGGCAAAGGAGTATTAACATGTAACAAGAATTTCCTAGGCCATATAATTTGTTATTAGTACTGGAAAGCCTTAAAACAATTTGTATGAGAGAACGTGTTTGACTGATTTTTGAGATTGTCTGTTGTACTGGCTCTGTCACTGTAATTTTTGCCTTACAAAGCATTGTTTTAGCACCCTTTTGTGCTAAATTGGCCCCACAGAAGGGTAAAAATGCTATATCGATAATTAAAGTCTAATTTCCTGATTTTTGGTGAAATGCAGCTGGTTGGCTCTCACTGATCCAAGAGATGTGGCAAGAATTGAGAGCAAAACTGTCATCATCACTCAAGAGCAGAGAGATACCACTCCGATGCCTAAAACTGGAACAAGCCAGCTGGGGCGCTGGATGTCTGAGGAAGATTTTGAGAAAGCCTTCAACACCAGGTTCCCAGGCTGCATGCAAGGTAGGCAAGGAAAAGATGATTGACACTGAACTTCCAGCATTGCAGAGACACTTACTACTGTTACAAGTCACTGTAATCTTTAGAGAACAATTTGAGATGAAGATTTAGCTTTATAGCCACGTAGTCCCTTCACTGGTTTCATGCAGATCTTACCACAGACCCAAATACCTGGGCAAGGACAGTCCTCAGTCTCTTTCCAGCACTCTTATCTTCCTAAAGAGTGGCAAAGTACAACAATTTGTGTGACTTTGTTCAGGAAGTCCCACAGCAACTAAGCAGCAGATAGGAAGTGAGATGAGAATGAAGGACCCCAGCAATAATTTCAGATTCAGGGATTTACTCTAACAGAGAACTTGGCCTTCAACCCCCCTTCCTCCTGGCTAGACAATCTGTCTGAACTGCTGCTTTCAGCATTTAAGATAAAGCTTCTTGCTACACAATTAGACAAACAGAAAGCTACAAGTGTTCTTTAAACATCATCAGGAGCTCTCACAAGACAAACAGCTTTTGAAGGACTGAGAAACAACCTCCTGGTGAATAAAGGTTACTTCAAAAGTTCCTTGTTTTACTGTTGGCCACGTGTTGCTGCTCCCTGTTTTCCAGGACGTACAATGTATGTCATCCCCTTCAGCATGGGGCCTATCGGGTCACCTTTGTCCAAGATTGGGATCGAGCTGACGGATTCACCCTACGTAGTGGCCAGCATGAGGATCATGACACGGATGGGAACAGATGTTTTGAAAGCCCTGGGCAACGGGGAGTTTGTAAAATGCCTTCACTCGGTTGGGTGCCCTCTCCCGCTAAAAGGTAAGAGCCATTAAAAACCCCTGAAGCCATAAAAAACCCCTGGAAATTCCCAGGGCTGTGTTTTGGAGCTGAGTGCGTGTCCTCAGCACATGGGAGACCCTCACCAGAGAAGAGCAGGGTGGTTTTGTAACAGCACTAGGTTCAAAACTCAATTAAAGGAATCAAAGCTCAACGAGAGTTTCATGGAAAGGAGATTATTATCCCTGGTACTTACCAGGGATTTCCTTGAAGCATCTGGCGTGGGTTGCTGTCAGAGGCTCGGCGCTGATGAAACAACAGCGTGATCAAGCGTGGAAATTGCTGCATTCACGAGCACAACATTCTGTTCTGCAGAACCATTAATCAACAACTGGCCGTGCAACCCGGAGCTGACGCTGATTGCTCATCTCCCGGATCGCAGGGAGATCATTTCCTTTGGCAGCGGCTACGGAGGAAACTCCTTGCTGGGGAAGAAATGCTTTGCTCTCCGAATTGCCAGCAGGCTGGCCAAAGAGGAGGGCTGGCTCGCAGAGCACATGCTGGTAAGAGCTGTTAAATCATGTGTGTTTGAACAGCCCTTAAACCCCAAATTGGAGCCGCGTAAATACATCACCCGTCTCGCTATCAATGAAATTAGTCTCGTATGGATCGTCCTGTAAGTTTAGATAGGAATCTATCCCGTGCCAGGCTCAGGAGGAATAGAAAACTGCTTGCAAGGCCAAGTATTAAACATTTTAAATAGTACCTGTAATGGCATAAAAGAAGCAAGACTTGGAACTTGTGAGTTCTTGTAGGCAGACCTATGTACTTGAGCAGAGCCTGAGCATCATCACTGGGCATCATGACTTTACATCCACTTTTCAAGTCTAATAGCTAAAGAGTCATACAAGTTTTTAAAATTCTTTCACATTAGAGAAAGGTCTATGCACTCAAAAACCTGCAAATATCAGATATTCTAAGGGAGTTCTGGTGTGTACCCATCACACCTTTACCTTCTGCTGTCCTTTAAACATTCCACTACCATAAAATACCACTGAAAAAAAGAATATGAAAGTGCATAAGAGAACAGCCTCAGCAAAAATATCTGTGGTCTCTGAGAAGAACAGAAGTATCTATGCACAAAGTGTTTTCCCTTCACTTGTTCAGCCAAAAGAATATTGCCTGGTTTTCTTCTGTCTCAACAGAGAAACACAGATGTATATGGTCTTTAATCAGCAAAATAAAGATAAATGTTTATTATGTACAGACATAACATTTTTTAAAAAATAAGAATTTCTTACAGATATTCTAATGGCAAGAAGAGCTGACTCTGATTTAAAAAATACAGTTTGAGTTATTTGTCAACTATATTATGCAGAGCTTCTTCTGTAGGAACAAATGTGCATAATTAAATATTTTATAATTTCCACTTGCTGGGAGACAATCTCCAAAAGAAAAGTGCAAGAATAAAAGACTGTGTTTAACAGTTGCATTAATTTTTCAATAGATCCTGGGAATTACCAATCCAGAAGGTAAAAAGAAGTACTTTGCTGCAGCATTCCCTAGTGCATGTGGAAAAACTAACTTGGCCATGATGAACCCAAGCCTGCCAGGATGGAAAATTGAGTGTGTGGGTGATGATATTGCCTGGATGAAATTTGATGAACAAGGTATGGAAATTAAATTGGAATGTTTTGCAGGTTGCTGTAGGTGCAGTAAGACATGCTACAAAATTCTGGATAGAATTAAGTCAGCATGATTTACTTATATTTTGTCGTTTAACTTCCAGGCAACTTAAGGGCAATCAATCCTGAAAATGGCTTTTTTGGCGTTGCCCCTGGAACCTCAGTCAAAACAAACCCCAATGCTATTAAAACCATATTCAAGAACACCATCTTTACCAACGTGGCAGAAACCAGTGATGGAGGTGTCTACTGGGAAGGCATTGATGAGCCCCTGCCAGCTGGAGTGACGGTGACCTCGTGGAAGAACAAGGATTGGACCCCGGACAACGGTACCTGGCCCATGCCATGGCCCTCTCTTGGCTTTCTTTAAAAATCAATGAATGAATTCAAGTTAATTCTGCCATCATGACCTATTTATTGTGTTCTGTGCAGGGGAACCTTGTGCTCACCCCAACTCCAGGTTCTGCTCCCCGGCCAGGCAGTGCCCCATCATGGATCCTGCGTGGGAATCGCCCGAAGGCGTTCCCATCGAAGGGATCATCTTTGGAGGCCGCAGACCTGCTGGTAAGAGATGCAGCAGCCACGTTTCCAGGCTCAAGTGCTGGCCACAGAAGGGTTGGCACACAGCTGGGCACAGACACAGGTTTTGCTTTCACAGCTGCCAAAGCAAGGAAATAACCACGTTAGTCCAGTTTCTCCGCGTTAGCCTTTGGCACGCACGCTTCCAGCCACTGGTGGTTTCAGTGTCTGAGTTGTTTGATGTTAACACAAAACAGGTAACAATAATAAAGGGCTGGAGGGAGATCAGGACCCACTAACCTGGGTAGTAGACACATAGAAAATTGCTGTATTGGTCTCAATTTGCTTGTAGTTTTAACTGGTTCAATTAGCAAATCGTTAGAGAAATTAATCAGTTTCAGATAGTTTAAAGAAAGGGAAGTAAAATAAATTGTTCTGTTAAAGGTCTCCTAAAGTTGGGAAAGAAATAGAAGTAATGCTAGGTCTGAGTCTAATATGACCACAGGACCAGATTCTATTTCCACTAAAATATGCTGGAGATTCTGATGTCCCAGATATCTCCCACTGAGCAACTAAACATGGATGTGTCCAGTAATCAGTAGCCAGTTTTGAAAACATTCATTTAAACTTCTTTGCTGTAAGAGAGCGGGAAATGAACTGATTTAAAAAAACAGGGAAAACCAGAATATATTATCCAGTAACATGCATTCAGCACTATCTCAGATAGCAAAACCTGTTATAAAAATCTTTCTGGACCTCTAATTACTGAAGTGATTTTGTTCTTTTTAGGTGTCCCTCTCGTATACGAGGCCTTTAACTGGAAGCATGGAGTATTTGTAGGAGCAGCCATGAGATCTGAAGCAACAGCAGCTGCTGAGCACAAAGGTAAATCAAAATTTAATCTGCCTACCTGTATTAAAAGCAGTCCCCTCTGGACTGCCTGCCCTCTCCTTCCCCCCGCCCTTTCACATTTCAGTCTTGGCAGCTAATTTTGCAACCTGTGCATTTTCACAATAGAAAATATTTGCACTGGAATTAAGAGCCAAATTCTCTGTAAAAGTCAAATTAAGCAAAATAATCCCTTAGGTGGCAAGCATACAGAGCAGGATGGAGGCACAGGGTTGCCAGAAGCCTTGAGAGGGAGTTCTTGTTACAGTCTGGGATAAACAAACTTAAATTTTCTCTTCTGCTAGAGTTCAGCATAGATGCATGAATGATAGCCATCTCTTGAGGCTCTTCATTTAAGCTGCTTGACCTGAGATCTAAGAAATTTAATAACAAAAATTAATTTAATTTCTACCCTTTTTTGTACATCAAGGATAATGCTTGTGTTGTTTCTTAAAGCTCCTTGGTTCAGAAGGGTGGTGAGGGGGTCATGGGTATTAAACCCTGGGAGGATCTGAATCTTTTTGCTTTAGAATAAATGTGCTATTTATTCCCTTACCTTCTCCATCTGCGCTTTGAACAGGCAAAATCATTATGCATGATCCATTTGCCATGAGGCCTTTCTTTGGCTACAACTTTGGCAAATACTTGGCCCACTGGCTGAGCATGGCCCATCGTCCAGCTGCAAAACTCCCCAGGATCTTCCACGTTAACTGGTTCCGGAAAGACAGCCAAGGGAAATTCCTGTGGCCTGGCTTCGGGGAGAATTCCCGCGTGCTGGAGTGGATGTTCAACAGGATTGAAGGGAAAGCCTCTGCCAAGCCAACTGCCATAGGTTACATCCCTACTGATGCTGCTTTGAACTTGAAGGGTTTGGAAGATGTCAACCTGACCGAACTGTTTGATATCTCGAAAGAGTTCTGGGAAAAGGAGGTGGAAGAAATCAAGCAATACTTTGAAGTGCAAGTTAATGCTGACCTTCCCTACGAAATAGAAAGGGAATTGCTTGCCTTAGAGATGAGGATAAAACAGCTGTAAGCTGATCAAACCCACAATTATTTATCCATTCGCACACGCTAAGGCAGGGCAAACACATTTTACCAAATCACCACTGGAAGCATAACAGCACACTGATGGGCAGGGGGTTATAATGAAAGTAGGTCATAGCTTAGTTAGGATATAGATAGAGACATTCTAGAAATAACTCCAGACCTAATGATTTATAACTGCATCGGTTGTTGTGAATAGGTGAGCAGCTGTGGGAGTGCACGTGCACAGGGTCTGAAACCCCTGCTCTGTCACTTACATGCACACAGAGCCATGATGGGTGTAAATTATTTGCCTAGTTCTGCGTATACAATCCAAACCAATCCAGCCTTCAAGTTGTAGCACATTGTTTCCATCACAGAAACCTCTGGAGTCTCACACTCTACAGGAAAGAGGAGAGAAAATTAGATGCTGTATATATGTATTACCTAAACATATTTCATGGCTTAAATATTTTTTAGAAAAATGAAGTTGTAACTTCTATCAGAGTGAAAGATGACTTTATATTACTAATGCATATTTAAGATATTGCTATTATATATTACTCATGTTCCTGTGATTTCCAGATGTTTTGAATGGCTTGTTCTTAAACTATAAAATAAATGTTTATACAAAATATTACCTCATTTCCAGTGTTCTCGCTGTTTATAAACTGCCTGCATATAAATTGAGCCTCCTGTCAATACCACAGCACAGGGAGAGATTCACATGTGGAAGTTAGATATTGACTACAGTTGATCTGCTACTCCTAAGCCAACTAGTTTAAGCCACATTCTGTCTTTGCAACTTTGGTTCAAGCCAAAGGAATGATCCAAAAACGATGATACCAGCTGTGAGCAGTCATCCAGCTGGTGACACACTCTCCATAACTGGGCATTGTTAGTTACTGCAGGCATTTATAAAATAAACTGCCCTCTAGGAAAGCCCCATATTAGGGCCTTGCTCATTTGTTAAAGTCATAGGATTTGTCTCTGTTCCACAGTACCTTGGCTTTTGCAAGAGTAACGAGCGCAGCTGCTGAAGTAAAGACAATTTGGGAAAAAGTTCTTGAGACTTGTCGGGATGCCTAAAGCCTTAGAGCTCAATGAAAAGCAGGGTAGGAGCCTGTGTTGGCTTCCTTGTAGAGCCAAGACACTAAAACCATCCCGTGTTCTCCCAATTAGAGGTGTCATTTATGTGCTTCCCACATCCCTGGCAGGTATCCTGCTTTTTCACTTTGAATGCTTGATCTCCCAAAACATATTGCAAATATTTGCTTAGCAAAAAGAAAATCACTTACATTGTGTAATAAGCCTTTTTACAGACCTTGCTTCCTTGCAGAGCAAACAGTGCCAGGGCTGGTCAACAGCTGCCCTTCAAAGTTTGCTAGGAGAGGTCACATAATCTGAAAAGGCTCTAACCACCCCCTGACTCCATGTTTAAGACTTAACACAAACATTATCAGTTCTGAAGTGAATAATAGAGCCCAACTCAATGCATAGGTCACACAGAGAACAGACAATAGAAAGCTGTGATGGAAGTGGGGGAGAGCGGTGCAGCCTCTGTGGAGGTGATCAAAATCACATCTGCATCTCCTATAGGGTCACCTATTTGTGTGCTCTTGAGCGGGCTCCAAATCAACAGAAAAATCAAGGTGGAAGTCAGTAAATAAGTCAGAGGAAGTGAGCCAAGAAAGACTGGAATGTGCACTCCTCGGATTCAAGGATTACTATCGAGTGTATAAAATAAAGTTGCTAATAAAGTAATTCTATAAATAGCTGATGAAAAGCTTGGGCCATTCCCAAACTGGGATGACAGCACTGGACTGGTATTTGGATAGGTCTAAGGAGGAACAAGGAGAGCTGAGAAAATCTGTCGTGGTAATATCAGAGAGTTATGGGCAGTCCCAGCCTCAGGGTTTCTTACGGGCCTCGGGAGAGGATCCCGGCCCCGAGCAGCGCAGACGTGTTCCAGGCACAGCTTGAAACGCTGCCCAGGAGATGTGCAGAAGCTTGGGGCTTTCCAGAGCTCTCTGAGCACTCCAGAGTGCTGCTCTGCCTTCCCAAACACAACCAGGCTCCAACGGATGTTCCAAAGAAACGACTCCTGCTTCCTGCCAGAGGAATCTGTGCCAGGGGCCCAAGCCCAGCAGGCATATGGACATGGGAAAACCAAGTGACACTTCTCCCATAAAATGCTGCTCCGTCAGGAGATATAGATACCATCACTGAGGTCTTACAGCACATGCCCAGCTCCAGCAACACTGGTGTTATAAAGTGCTAGCTGCCTTGGGAACATCTTACCCAGCCCAAAACACTGGCTTTCATATCCTGACTAAAGCCCTGCTTTCTCCTCCTCGCCCCGAGAAATTGGGGAATTTCCCTTCCTTTGACCACCACTGCCCTCAGGTTCTGCTCTGGGTGCTTTTCCCATGTAACACAACACAACCCATGGACAGTGCCTATCACGAGCTCCTCTGGCAAAAAATATTTAAACCATTTGTGGTTCTCCCGCTGCGCACATTTTAACCACATGCACCTCTTCAAACACTGCTCAGAGACACAGATCATTCCAGAAACCAGAAAATGGGGGGAAAAACCCACTGTACTGTTAAGAATGAGAACAAGAAAACGAGTTTTTGCGTGAGTCATTCAATAGCTCCTTTGTATGTAAATATATCCTCAACCCATCAGCATCTATGGGGAGCACAATTTACATTTTGAATGATCAAAATGTTTAGTATTGGCAGAGAAAATGTTTAAAAAGAGAGAAGGCGGTGGTTTAAAATTTAGAAACTTAGTCAACCGTGCCAGATTATGATCTCAACTCTTCTCCCTCCAACAAATACTATGCTCCATAAAAACAAAATGCTTTTAAATTGAAATTTGGAAGTTCCCCTAATTTTCAAAAGAAAGAGGGGAAGGCAACAAATGCAATAAATTTCAACAAATTAGTAGAGAAATATAAAACTTGGCCTATTAAACACAATTCAGAGAAGGGAAGCACAGGCAAGACTAACACATGAAGTGTACGGAGCCATAACATTTGCAACAGCTGTGTTATGAAATGCACTTGGTATTCTGGGAAGTGAGAAACAAAATACTTTGTTAAAACACTTGTGGATGTACCGGTGGCTGAGAAGAAGAGAGACAAAATTAAAATCACGGTTTAACCATTGATGCTCTGGAGGATACGATCTCTGGTACCTTGTTTGTGCCGTGATTCACTGGACGAGAGCACTGTGGCGGATGCACCACATCCAGGAAAAGCTGTCCTCAACTCCCTTAAATTTAGCACAGCCCCTCAGGCAAAAAGTCTGGTCTCAGTGCCAAGTGCTCCTGTTAGCACAGATAAATCCAGAGCTCAGACCTAGACCTTGGCCCAATCCTTGCACAGGCTGAGAAGCCTCCAAGCCCGATGCCACCCTTTGGACTCATTTCTCATGTTTCAAGGTCAAGTTTTGACTGTGTTTTGTCTTGTTCCTTCAAATCCCCTTCTCAGATGTCGGTCTCAGCAGTAATTAGCTTGAGTATATAAGACATCCACGCACCTGGATTCTGTCAACATCATGAAGGTTAAACCAAGTAAATAAATAAACCTGAAAAGCAACGTCCAGCTTGCTGCAGAACTCGTGCTGGAAAATGGTGAAACCCAACTTTAAACCTCTCACAATTCCGGGATGATATTTTCAGGAAAAGAAGCAAAATTCAGAGAAATGGCATTTGTGCTCTGGGAAATGCTGTTTTCCAAAAACCTTGGCTGCCATAGTAACATGATTTATTCCATACTTGCGGCAGTACAGTCAGTCAGCTCCCCAACTGGAAGACAATTATTGTAACTAGAGATGTACCTGGCTGGAAGACTGTGGGAATGCTGCTATGGATGGCAAAGCAGAGCACTCTAAACTCCAAATTAGTAATTGTTAGTGTTGATTGTGGAGGACATTTCTGGCAGTGGTTTAACCTCAGCAGTACAAAAGGGCACATTGGTCAAATGAGTGTTGGCAAATCCCCCTCACTGAGATTCCAAACCACGTCCTGCCCCATCTGTGAGTCCTTATGCAAAACAGCTAGGTGGGGAAAATGGGAAAGAAAAACCCACAAATTGCTATTGTGCTCCTCTACTGCATTCTGCAGCCACCACGGATATAAATGTCGGCTGCAGAACTTTACCCAGAGAAGGATTTTGGGAGCAAATTGCAGAAACCCACATATATTAATATGCAAAATTCAGGCTGGGTCTGATCCTTGCAAACAAAAACATGGTTATGGTGCCTTTGCTGTAAGAGGCCATGCAAAAGACCTCTGAGTTGTCCCTGCACAGTGTGAAGGGCTTTGTGCTGCCTTTGATGCCATCAGTGACAATCACCTTGAAATTTGTTTTGCTCCTTCTCTCACTGGTGCCTCTTGCCATGCCTTTTCTCCAGTGTAAATGTGACCAGACGTAGGTTCTGAGATGATTCTGCCTTCAGCTTTCCTTCAAGCTGATAAGCTGCAAGCAGAACTTTTCCTAATACACATCCCAGAAATGTTCTTCGTGTCTTCTTTGGAAATGTCAGATGCTGGCCATTGGAAAAGGGAAAACATCTGGTTTAATCCTCCCGAAGGAACATATCAAAGTTTTTGTGCTGTTTTTTATGCAGCCTCAAGGCCTTTTACTCAGCTAAAAAAATCCCTTTGTAAACTGCTGCATTTCATTTTTGTTGGTTTTGTTCTTTTTTTGAACCAAGAATGTAGTTTTTGTTCTTTTTCTTGTAAAGCATCAGAAGGCCATTTCCCAGGTTGAGATGGCCAAGGAACAGGCCCTCCCAGAAATCTGATCCTGATAAACAGCTGTTCTCCAGCACAAACTGAGCTCATCCTCCACAGAAAATAGCTCCTAGGCTCACAATAAATAGATCTTACCCCTGCTGTGTATAGATTTGTGGGCTTTAAGCTAAACTGATAGTCTGAACTTGTCATCCTTCCCATCTCATCAGAAATCCTAGAAAGGGCCTGTCACCATGGTGGAGGCTGGCACAGCAACAGCACAAATGCCAGCTCTGAACGTGAATAGAACAACAAAACCTCCTTTTACCCACTGGAAACCATCACTATATTTATCTGTGTCTTCCTGTCTTCCTGAACAGATGAGAAACTTCCCATGGTGTTCTGGAGCTCCAGATCCTGAGAGCAGCTATGAATAGCGGCTTTAAATTTATCCAAGGTTGGAAAGAGAGCGAAACCTAAAGCTACAAGATGATGGCAGTTCAGCTGGCTGGGAAGCCAGCAGAGCCTTGCAAGGGGCATGGAGAGAAATTCCCACCCACAGGGTGACCAACATCACCATCCATGTCCAGTAATGCTGCAGAAGTGGGGTGACTTCGAATGGCGTGGAACCATGAGTGGTACAACTCTCCCAGGAGTTATTCCTGCTGGCAGGAGCCAGAAGGGTGGTGAGACCCTCAGGAATCTTCTGCCTTGACCCTCACTGAACACCCTGACTCCCCTGTTCCTTTTCCTATAGCACATTCAGGTCTGCCCAGGCTAAGGTAAATGTGCCTGGACTTTTGCTCCACCTCAGTCTCTTAAATAAACCTTAATTAACAACTTCGTTAGAAGAGCCCCACGGCCAGGACAGTGGAGCTGCACAGCAGAGTTCCTACAGGCTTTGGTGGTGACAAAAAGAATCTGCACAAAAACAAACCCCAGCAAAAACCCCACGTTCAGCCTGGTTTTGCCTTTCAAAGTGATACTACTAACAGTTATTTGAAGCTCCAGAGGTAACCAATAGAAAAAAAAAAAAGCTATAAATTAGCTATAAATTTAAACTAGGACAACAGTTGGGAAAGGGAGGGGGAGGCTGTTTGAGAGCTGTGGGTTGACTGGTGGTCTCAGAGTACAAAAATAATCACCTTCTGACACTAATAAGGAGAAGCAAGCCTTGGATTCCGTGGAGTTTTCTTGGTCTTTATTCTATAAAGACAGAAATCTGGCTCTATTTCATCATAGTTATCTACACTCAGGCACCCCTCCACCCTTGAAGGAGATTAGTAGTGATAATGCATCTGGTACCTGCCCCAGCAATAACAGATCTATGTGGAGAAGATTACAAGAAATTGTTTGGACTTCTGCCCAGTCCTAGAAGTCCCACCAACCATTTCCAAAAGTCCCATCAGTTTTTACGGCTTGTCTCTCAAGAAGGCTGCATAAACCTACATGAGGGAGAGACTTTAAAAAGATTTTTGCAGACATTTATTTCTGGCCAAATTATGATTGCTTGGAGGAAAAAGAAGCCACCATACAAATCTTGTTAGAGACTTCAGCAGGAACTCACAAACCCATGCAGAACCGAGATAAGCTAAAAAAAGCAATCTCATCCAGGAAGGAAAGACAGACCAGCCAGCCAAATGCAACTCTTAATTCCAACCCGTGACAGACCCCTGGGGCAGCTCCAAAGCCACTTAGCACAAGTGTGGAGCTGGGCCAGGAGGAGTCGCTGGCACCAGAAGAGCAGCTCTGGCAAGTCCGCGCTGCAATTTGGTGATTTGCTGAGGGGGACAGACTCAGACAGGCTCAGCACCCCCAGGACCACTCCCCACCCCCAAAACCCTCCGAGCTGACAGCCCCAGGGACGCTGTGGTCCCTGAGCTCCCTGCTCATGTAGGAAAGCAGAGTCACAGCACATCTGTCAACAACACGAGAACACGCCGGCGGTGCTCGGTGCGGCTTGGCAGGAACCTGCATCGGCCGTCTGCAGTCCAAGGTCTAAAGGGCAGTCTGCCTTCCAGGGCTCCTGCAGCTCCAAGGAGCTGTGTCCTGGAGCAAAAGTCTGTGACTGGGCAGCCCACAGGCCCCCTGCAAGCACCGTGCCCGCTTCGTGCTACACAGGAGGTGAATTTCCCAGGGAACCCAGGGGATTAAAAAAGCACGCAGAGCATCTTGAGAGGCTAAAGGTTAATCCCTGAGCCCCTCAGACCCCTGCAATGGACCTCACCAGATGGGCTGCTCTGCCAGCACAGGTGGAGCACCCAGCACAGAATTACCAGGCACTGGGAATATTCACTACAGCAAGGCCTGGGAAGCGCTTTCCTTTCAGGGACACAGCGCACAGAGCTGCCAGGAAGGTGACTGTCCTGATTAGCCTTGTGCAGGGCTGTGGGACTGCTGACAACTGCCTGGCCTGGGGGTCCCCAGGCAGCACTGCTCAGTGCTGTAGGAGGAAGGTGAAGGAGGGGGACCAGATGGTTTCTAGCAATGACAGCTACAGAACTCCCTGCAGGCTGTGTCACTCTGCTGCTCTATCTCCAAACAAGCAGCTCTCACATACAGCTACACCCTTAGACAGTGCAAGCTTCTTCTGTTCCAGTTGCTGGAGAGCAGCTCCCAGTCTCCTGGTCCAGGTGAGAGTGTTTGCTGGGTGCTGTTCCTGCTGCAGCACGGCAGGAAGGCCAGGGAGCTGCTCCCAAGACATTTATGACGGTGCTGATTATTTGGAACTATGAATTTGAACAGGAACCATGTTGCACCCTAAATGTCACTGCCAGGCAGAAGGAAAGCCTTGAATCTCCAGCAATCTTCCCAACATCATGATTTTAAAGCATAAAATGAATACACACTGGAAGAACCACTACAGCTGTGGCTGCCTTGGTGAAGCCATTAACAAATGCAGTTTAACACATCCAAGTGCAGCCAGGCCTGACTGGGGGCTGCCAGGTCTTTCTCCCATCCTTCTCCCCCTGTTGCTCTGCTTATTGTTTGCTTCATTGTTAATCCCACCTAATTTAAAAATAGGAAATTGATTTCTTATGTATCCATTACAAACCAAATCATTTCTTTATTACAGCAAGGATCATATTTCATAAGCAAGTCATGGAAAATTAAAACCATGCCTGTTGCTTTGATGAAATAATGGAGAAAAGTGCTGGAGGGGAAGGCACAGACAGATGGGGGCTGTCATGCAACCAGTGGTGCAAGTTAACTCTTTGCTCTCATCCAGGGCTCCCAACACCTCCTGTTCTCCTCCCCCAGACTTCTGGTTATAGTGCTGAGTACTCCTCTATCCCTGAACCTCCAAAGCACCTCAGAGAAGGAATCCAACCCCCCTGAACAAAGTGGGACAGCGATTTTGGAGGTTTTGTTGTCAACAGGGGGTTTGCAGCCTGCCTGTGTGCAGAACCAGGTGTTGACACTCCCGAAATTCAGGGCTCGTTGCTGCTGCACAGTGTGCACAGCACGGGGACAAACACCAGCCACACTCAGCCCAGGAGTGCTTAGAACATAAATATTTCCAGGCCTTGGGTGTACCAGACCATTGTGCTGTGCTGCTGGGAAGGGGCATTCAGACTGGAGGGGAGCCACGACTGCCTGCAGAGATCTCAGTGTCCACTGCACACAGGTTATGTCAGCGCAGCAGGCACCACACCAACAACGAGTTAGCGGCGTACTGTGGCTTGGGGTGGATTGTAAATTAAAACAAAATCCACTGTGTGCATTGCTGAGGATTTATGGACTGTTCTCTGAACCTCCCTGTGGAGCAGACAGGACATGGGTCCTCTGAAGAGTAATCCAGATAAGTGCTACAGCCCGAGGACATTGCAACATCCAACCCAAAGTTCGTTGGCTACTTCATTAACGTGTTGATCTGCAGGAATTACAGCCAAAAACACCCTCTGCAATTTCCCCATCAGAAGCAAAAAAGAACACTGAGCTATCACTGCAGAATTCTTTTCGTGATGTATCATCTATAGATGTACCCATATAAAAATGCCATTTCTGAGGACAAAGAACAAGAAAAACTGTCACAAAGGACCACAGTCAGGCTCCGTGAGAGTGAAGGGTAGCAGAAGAGATTGTTTTAGAGCAGTAATTCATGTCTAGCCTGTTCAACTCTGAGCACACCCTTTTGAGCAAGCAACTATTTGGTTTCACTTCTTTGGGATGAGAGTCTCCCATTTTGAAAAAAAGACCTCATTTTACAGTATCTTGCAAGTCTGAGTTGCTCTCAAAGCCTGCCATAGAATCATTCAGGTTGGAAAAGCTCTTTAAGATCACTGAGTCCCCATGGCTCAGGGACTTTGCTGCTCTTCCTAGAAGTCAGGGCCAGAGAGATTACCATCCTAAAGTAATTCTAGCAGCAGGTAAGAGAACTGGAAACCCTCACCTGATCCTGCCCCAGCCCTGGGAGGAGCCCAACCAGCCACCAGCAGGTATTTGCCAGTTCACTGCAAAGAGCTTCCTCACCAGGGAGCCAAAGGAAGGCCTTTAAAACTCTTTATGGTCCCTTTGTGCTGATGATTCTCAGAACAGAAAAACAAGTTTTGTAACTCAGTGGAAGTGAAGGAAACAGGCTCCTTCCAGGAACATCCTGCACTGGCCCTGCAGCCCCCAGCTCCTTCCAGAGGGCTTCTTTGAACCCGTGTCACTGGGACATACCACCCCCCTTTCTACCAGTTTCTGTGCTGGCTGCTGCCAAGCTCAACCAACTTATTCATGCAATAAACAGCCCAAGAAATACCTGTGTAAACTACTGTAAGTTATGTCCAAGCAGCTCCAAAATCAAATAAAAGGGCCAAAGCTCTCAGCCTCTGTAAAGTTCTCCTATGTGAGAGCCACTTCAGTTTCCTCTTAGGGGGTATTGAGATTTTAATAATTATCAAATACATGACAGAATTATTTTCAAGAAGTTCCTTCTTTGGCCTTATGATGTATCACCCAAAAAAAAATACTCATTAGAACTCTTGGAGGATAATTTCAAAGTGATGCCATAAGTCACCAAAAACATTGAGAAATTGGGAAGCATTCATTTGCACTTGCACAGCAGAGCCGACTCACCAGGCTGATATTTTAATGGGAGCACTGGATGTTTTCATTAGCTGCCTTTGCCACAATGACAGCGACAATAACTCCCAGACAGAAGTCGAGACAAGATGCAGTAATTAGGTCAAACCTTGGGGATAGAGCTGTCATCACAGACATAAATGTGAGTTACTCTCTCACTGCCCAAGCCCTGCAAGATGTGCTGTTCTCTGAGTTGCCTAAACGTGATAAAGAAGGGGAAGAAATGAGGGTCACTCTGCCTTTTGCTGTTCTTCACAATTACCCCGTGTTTAATTGATCTTGATTAATTATTTAAGGTAAACGGAGCTTTCCTGACCTAATGGCAACATGTAAACTGATTAACTTTACAAAGCCAGCAAAATGATCTGCACAGTGAGAGCAGCTCTTGTAATCCATTATTCAGGCTGGGTTATCCTGTGTCAGGGCCAAGGATGCTCTGCCAGAGACAAGATGAGATCGTGGAGGTGTGATGGGGTCCCCCTGGGGTGAGGGTCAGACTCCCCCAGCCCCTTGGCACCAGTGGGAAGGGAGGAGGAGCAGGAATAGGAGGGAGAGGAGAAACTGTCCTGAGCTCTGGTAGCTCGTGGTGCCTCCTGGGGCTGCACCCACAGGGGCTTGGGGGAAGGAGAAGAGGAAGACGACCACTTTCCAGGTGGGGTGAGGGCTGGGAGCACGTGGGGAGCTCGAGGGAGGTGGCAGAGCAGTGACAGGGGCCAGGGCAGGTTTGAGCAGCCCAGCAGGACCCAGCTGCAGCCTGGCTCACAGACCCAGCCCTGCTGCCTGCACAGCCCAGCCCCAGAGGCAGATGCAACCTGGCCCTTTGCCTGGCTCGATTTTGGCAGCCCTGTCTGTAACATCACCGTGGGTTACAAGGCAAAAAACCGGTTATTTTGTGCAGATAGTGCCTATCTTAGCTGAAAATCAATCTGAGATAAAAGCTTTCCAAGAGATCCTGCTTAGATTTGCGTGTGAGCATTGCCAGGGGAGCAGCAGGGCCCTATCAGGCTGATAAGCAATCTGGTAGCATTGATTCCTTATGTAACTGAGTAAATTATGGATATTGGAAGAAAGTGATTTGTTTAGAGATCCACAGTATCCCCCATCCCTTCTGGCCAATCGCTAAGGCAGGTACACAGATAAATGAGAAGAAAACACTCGTCACCACTTTGGCTGCAGGGCAGCAGCAGATAAGGCTGATAAGGCAGCAAGTGAAATTCCCCTCCAGGCTCCCATACAAATAAATACCTACTTGGGTAGGTATATATACTGCCAAAGCCACCAAAGGCTTTGACACCATCTCCCTCCTTTTAAAACAGAGATTCATGAAGTTTCATGAGCCATATTAAAAAAGAAAATTATAGAGGCTTTCTGCCAAATTGCTGATACTTCAGGTTTTTGGGGTCTTTTCCCCCACCTCAGTTTCTTTTACATCTCATCAGTCCCTTCCCTGTATTTATTTCTATTTGGTTTTCTACCTCTGGGAGCAGAGCAAGCCATCAAACCTGGATTAAACATGCCACGAAAGAATTCAAGCCTTGACATGGCCAAAATATTGGTTTCCAATGAAACAAAACAAAAGACCAGGGTGAAGTAACTATTTCAGCAGTTTGTGCAGCCATGCAAATAGATGTTGCCAAGGGAGACTGAAGAGAGATAAAGATCCACCACCCCTCCAGAGCTCACAGAGGAAATGTTCAGATCCAAACTCCATTTCCCAGCAGCATTCACCACTCCAGCTTCAGCTGAAATGGTGGATAAACCACATTTTAAAAAATAAGTGTTTCAAAAAGGGACAAAAATGTTCAAGGCTCCCAGCTGGGCACCAGGAAGGCATTTCCTCTTGGGGCAGGTTTCATTTCTGCAGTCTCCTACCTGTGAGGAAGGGGCTGAGCAGACCTCAGGGCTGACCCAGGCTGGCAGTGTTTGTTTTTATGGAAATATGTATTTCTTTGGAAAAATATGTACCTCACTGGCAGCCCCCAGAGCGACCAGGCTGCCTCACTCCAGCTGCTCCAGAGGTGGGAACAGGCAGAGGGGACTGACAAGGCTGGAAGAGCAGAGCCCCACGTCCTGGGGTACCAGGGATGTGCCAAGGCTGCCCTGGGGAGGGGGAACATCGGGAAATATTCTCCTGGAGGGTTGGTGCAATGCAGTGAGGCTGCCTGAGAGGCCAAGGAGGCTCTGTCCTTGGAGCTGACCCAAAACAGCCGTGGCAACAGCTCAGAGACCAGAGCAGAGCCCTCCCGAGGTCCCTCTCACCCAGCACCTCCATCAGCAGCACAGGAATCTGTGCAAAAGGAGGCAAATACGAGAGTGACCACAAAAATACAACCAGCAGGTGCAGAAAAGAGGCAGCTCTAAACCAAGTGACTTTATCCCTGCGGGTTAATTAACGCTGAACCCGATAAAGCCTAACCACGCTTTTGTTTTAATTAAGAGAAGGGGCCTCTTGCAGCTCCCCCTCCATCCCAGGGACACCCACGCCAGGCAAAAACACTCAGGAATGCAGCCCCAGCTCAGCCTCTGGCGTAACGTGTTTGCTGTCCCGGTGCTGGATTCCCGCTGTCCGGGCTGCCCTTTGCTCCAGGAACATTTCCCCTGCGTGCACGGAGCCTGCAGCACCCAGGTAAACACTGCCCTCGGAGGGCAGCACACGCCATTCGTTAAACAAACCCACGGACACATCGACTTTGTTTGTGTTCAGCCTTTCCTGCAAGTTACCAGGGCAGGCTGTGCCGGGTCTGCAGGGATCAGAGGGATGGTGCTGGCCCGGGGGGGCTTTGCTGAGTGAGGAGGGGGCTGCAGAGCAGTGATGGTGAGGCTGGGGGTGCGCAGCATCGCAGCAGCACGCCAGGCTCCTGAGCTACCACTGCTCCAAGAGCAAAACCAGCTGGTTTCAGTGGTGGTCTGGGTTTGGAGGGGGCCAGGGAGAAGGGAAGAGGCAGGGCTGGCTGAGGCTGTGGTGAGCAGGGACAGGCAGCCCAGCTGAAAGCTTCTGGGGAGAAAGAAATGCAGGCAGAGCTGCAAGCATTTGTTAGTCCACGCACTGAAAACACGTTGGGAAATGCTTCCAAATACAGCAGATCCTTCCCAGGATTGCTGCCTGTGGGCTGAGGGGTGGCACAGAACTTAGGGAATGCAGCCCCAAAGGAGACCTGACCCAAGCACAGCACACACTGCCCCGGGTGTGTTTGGGGTGCACAGGAACATGCAGGATTTCAGAAACGCTTCAATGAGACCTGTGCCTCCAGCAGAGACCCAAACACCCTCCAGTCCAGGCCAGCAACTGGGGCACAAAGCAGCACAAAGTCCCTTCACACGGCTGGGTGCCTACCCAGCCAGGACAGACACTGCATGAGCACGGGGCAGGCTGGCTTGGGTCACTTGATCTCAGCTCTGCACGAAAGCAAGCAGGATTTGGGGGTTCTGTGACTGGCTGCCTTGTTTGTTTTACAGGTACATCTTGTTCCAGGTAACACCTGAGCACAAGTTCAGTGTGGTGCCACAAGTCCCCCTGTGAACACACAAGTGTGCACCCCTTTATGAGGGACCACACTGCTGGGACTTCAGTGTCCCAGGCCACAAACCTGCTTTGGCACAGTCTGCATAAGCCTAAAGCTCCTTCACAGGAGGCTGAACTCCTCCAGCACAGCAGCAGACCAGTTTCTGTGGCTCAGCTGCCGTGGGCACTAAGCTGCAGCGCCTTGCCCATGCATTGGAGCCCTTCTTGAATCGATGTTTGACCCCAGGAACCTCGAGGGACACAGCAGAGAGGTGCCTCACCTCTGGATTCCTGCCCAAGAGTTTAATGCAAGCCTGAACAAACTTCATCTCCAAGGTGAAGCTGGCATCATCTGCACTCATTCCAGCCAGAGATCTCCTCCCACCCAGGCACCCTCCCAAGATAAAGCTGTCCCAGCTGGTACCAATAGATGCAGTTCAGGACATATTGTCTGATTGTTTACATAATATGGGACTTATCTCTTACTGTACAAACAGAGAAAGCAGGGCAAAATAACACATCTCTCTACTCCCCTCCTATCTTTAAAGGACAAACCAACCAGAAGTTTCTGTGCACTAAAGAAGAAAAAAAAAAAGAAATCAAGATACTCTGGGCTGACACAAGTTGTGAAAACAGGTCTGCAGGTCAGGGTGCCCCTGGAGGAGCGCTGGCTGTGGGTGCTGGAGCGCTCATCCCCTCTACAAAGTGGCTCTCATAACCACCCTCATTTGTCTCAATAGAGCAGCAAATAATTGCTGTGATGCTGCAGGAGAAGGGGACTGTGCTGCCCACTCAGCTGCCCCAGGTTTGGCCCTGGAGGTCCCAGAGCAGCCAGACCCTGCTGAACGGCAGCCGTGGCACTGCCACCCATCAGTGCCACCCCTCAGTGCCACCCCTCAGTGCCACCCATCAGTGCCACCCCTCAGTGCCACCCCTCAGTGCCACTCCTCAGCAGCACTGGGGAGGTGCTCCCACAGCTCACATACAAATTCAGTGTGCACGTATTTAACGAGAAGCCCTCCCTGCAGACAACTTTCCCGTTGGAACTGTGAGTTGGTTTCCACAGGAAACTTTTCCAGCAGAAAAGTCCAGCGGGGGAGTAGCTTTGCTGCCACTTTTGCAAACTGGGGGAGGTGGGAACCACTCTGGCTCAGGGATGGCCCAAACCCTCCTGCCAGGTCAAATCAGGCAGGAACAGAAGACCCACGGCCCAAAGGCTGTGACTTGTGTGCATGCACAGGAGCAGAGCACCCAGAGGGCAGGACAGGAAGGACTCACAGGAAGGAATTGGATGAGCAAGGCTTCAGCCCTGCTGGTCTCCATCTCCATCACCCCATTCATCATCCCCACCTCCCTACAACGGGGCTCACTCAGAACCTCCCCATCCCCAGGCACAGAGAGCCCCAACACCCACCTCCATGCAGCAACACTCTCCATCACAGCCAGGAAAATCCCTTCCTCCTGCTTCCCGTGCAACTCCCAGCCAGGGCTCCTGCCCCTGCTCCTTATCACAAGGCCTGCTCACCCTCCAGGTGCCCCTAATGTGCCATTCACCCCTCCTGCCTGGCTCTGCCCCACTCCCCCCAGCTGCCGGGGATGTGGGGCAGCAGTGGGTTCTCCTGACAGCACAGGGGATGGAGAGGGGACCAGGAAGCCACCCTTCCCTCGGAGATCCAGCATGCCAGAAATTGGACAGTCAGGGGGTATGAACAGCCACATGTTGCCATGCTCTCCCAAATCCTGCTTGGATAACATCAAGCATCCTTATTCCCGCCCAGCCCGGCCGTGGATGTCCCCATGCTTGCTCCCCACCCTCCTCTCATCCCTGGGGCTGCGGGAAACCAGGCTGAGCCATCCCGTGCCTCCGAGAGCCGAGCCCCTTTCCCCGGGACAGCCCTGCCAAGAGGCTCCTTCGCTCGCCATCTCGTGGTGGCACAGGCAGCCTGCCACGGCCCGGGTCCCACGGCCCGGGTCCCATGGCCCGGGTCCCACGGCCCGCATCCC